>OZ030012.1:43788655-44103655 GCA_964023405.1 Apodemus agrarius | reverse complement strand
TGAAAAACAATGTGTAGTCTTGCTATTTAAAGTGTGGCCAAGAGCATTAGCAATCCCTGGGAATTTTTCTGGCATACAGAATCTCCTAGTTCATAGCCTCAGACTCGCTTCATGAGAGCATGCAATTTAAATAGATCTTTGGATGATTCTGAATGCATATTAAACTTGAAAAGCACTGATCTAAACATTTGGATTATTGTGCTGTGTCTTTGTCTATAGCTCCATGCATAGGCACCACCTAAGTCTGAGGTACATACACAGAGAAAGAGTCCAACGCAATCCAGAACTCCCTTTAAGTGAATTCTGGTTTTAACATTGCAGTTTTATACCCTCTGTTATTCCCTCTAATATCTTTTGTAGCAGAATTTGATTTTACCATTAGTGGCGTCTTCAAGGGAGGGGGTAAATAATTCAGATTATGATAATTGCTAGTCACCATGTTGGGTATTAAGAAATCTCTCCTTCACTTGTACATACAGTTTGCGAACAAGCTCTTCTGGGCTTACTTCCTGAATTTTCTAATCTTAGCTGACATTCTCATCATTTATGGCATGGACATTGAAATATTCTTTCATCTTTATTCATAGACATCTATGTGGCTTGTTGTTCTTATCCAATGCATTGTCCAAATGGTCCTAAGGAAGAACATTCTGAAAAACAAATCAGATCTTTATGCCCTGTTCCTTACATTGTAATATCCTACAAAGGCAGTCCTTTAAGTATATCCTGCAAGCTTTTTTTTTTTAAATAATGGTGCATTTTCCTATCTGCTTAATCAAATTTCCTCCACTTCCCTACTTTCACTCCAGTCTTAACACATGCTTTATGTTTCCTCTTTGAGTACGGCTGCCTTTATAATGAACAATAATTTTAGCCTTTCCTCTCTCAGATAATTGTGTTTCTTCTAAGACTATGTAACTCTTCCTATTACTTTTGTGAACCTTCCCATTGTCATCATTCTCCACCACTGAGGTAGAGTGAGCATCGTTAGTGCCTAAGAGCCCCTCACTTTTGCTCTATTTGTGGTGCTTTTCACACACCTGAACATAGTGTTTGAGCATACAGCTCGCTATCTTTGCTCTTGCTATAGGAGCCCTGCTATCCTATATCTTGAAAATCAACAACCACTATTGCTAACATACAGATAAATATTGATTGGATTATATCATTAAATAAATATAGTTAACATGCAAAATAACTATCATATTACCCCTGGGAATATGAACAGCATCCTCCACATGTAGTGAATAGTTTCAAAAGGTTAATCTCTGAGCTTCAAGCTAGGTATAGTGGCTGGCACATACCTGTCATCTAAGCACTTGGGAATCTAAGGTTGATGGCCTGCCATAAGTTTGGAGCTACCACAAATATAAAACTGTGTTTCAAGCTAGGCTGAGCAACAGTGCAAGAGTCTGCCTCCAAACAAAATATTTTAACTTCTTAAGTGGTGGATATTGTGGAGTTATAACAATTGTGTGTGTGTGTGTGTGTGTGTGTGTGTGTGTGTAGTTACACTACATGTGCACATGTGTGGACACATATATAGATGCCAGAGATTGATGTCAGATATAATCCTCAATCAGTCTTCATTTGGGGAAGAGGGGAATGGGTTTCCTACTAAATCTCGAGCTCACTATTGGCTGGACCGGATAGCAAAAAGGCCCTAGGGATCCTCCTGTCTTAGTTTTCCCAGTCCTGGGATCTTAGGTGCACACCATCACTTTCAGCCTCTTATGGGTGTGAGAGGGTTCTGAACTCAGGTCTTCATAACTTGGACAGCAAGCATTGCACCAAGGAGGAAAACTCCTTGAGACATAGACATTAAGGGGAAGAGAAATGTTCTATCCTGCAGGGAAACTCCTTAAGCTTAAGATGAAAACAACTCAATGGCTCCAGGAAGTTCCTGAAACTGGCCAGATTCTTCAGGGCCCTCCCTTCCCAAATATATGTAAGCTGTAGGGACCCCTGAGAATCACTCTTAGGACACCTACCTGCACTGGTTAGAAGAGACTGACACCATCCAAGACAACCTGAAAAAAATTACTATCCAGCCTGTTGAGCTACCTGCAGGTTATGTAGTGCATTCCAGGTTTCTAGCTTTCATGAGCTGTTCCCCACATTGGGGTGGGCTTTTGTTGATTTCTGCCCCATATGTAACCCCTCATCCAGGTTCCTGAAAATTATCCCTGTGAACTCAAGGGTTCACCAATTGACTTTGGTAGTAGCTGTATTTTGGTCTCTCATTGTTTCCATATCTGAGATATTCACATTTACACAGGAAGTGTCATACAATATATCCCAGTGTTCTACTTCAGAAGTCAAGCTACATTCGTATTCTGTGTCTCATCTCCATTCATCATTTGTGAAGTCTAGAACATACCTTGTACTCATTTTTATTGAAAACATTAACTCTAGTTTTATTTTACATATGTACAACCTTATCATATACCAGATGATATTCTGGAAACTTTACATGGACTTACAGGTTTAAACTTTGCTATTACTCTCCTAGGTACTGGATACAGGTTGCTGATGAGGAAAACAACAGCACAGAAAACATCTGCAGGTTGTCTTGCTTTCTGTCATTATAACTGCTGACTCTAGAATTCATATCTTGGACAGACAGTCGCCTTGTCTTTCGGGTGTTACACCCTTACCTATTGTAGCTCGGTCTGAACTCTTGCCACAGAGTTCCCCTGCACTTTGTCTACTGCTGCCTGCTTGTCTAACCACCTACTCATCTGGCCACCTCTCCACTCAGCCAGCCTTTTGCAGATTCACCCCCTCATTACAGCCTACCCTGAATAGGAGAGATAAAGTAACCAAAAGATCATTTACTGTCTCCTCATTAGGTATGAATATTCAATTAGTGCTGATATGAAGAATAATACTACAGAGTGTATAAAATGCCTTATGGTGACAACCACTTATAACTTATAAATGTGAATTACAGTCTGAAGATATGAAGTGATTGTAAAGGATTGATGATAGGCTTCTCCTAGATATCCAGGCTCCATAAATGCTCTGTGCAACACCAGATGCTCATTAACAAACTGAGTGGCTACAAAGAGTAAGAGCTGTCACTGTTGCCGTGCCTAGGAGGGAATTCCTGGAAACACCAAGGTTAGGTTTTTCTTTTATCCTAAGGGCCCTTCCCCACAAATAGATCGCTCTCTCAAATTTGCCAAGTTCAGACACTGATCCTTGAAATTTCAGATCCTTGGTTCTGATATAATTGTCAGGAGAAGGTTTATGGGGGCTAGAAAGATGGCTTAGCAGTTAAGAGTACTTCCTGTTCCCGAAGAAGACTGTGGGTTTCAGCTCCCAGAACCCATATCACACAGCTCACAATTGCCTAAAACTCCAGATCCTGGGGATTCCACAGCCTCTTTCTGCCTCTTTCAGCGCGCGCGCGCGCGCACACACACACACACACACACACACACACACACAGGGGTGGTAATAAATATACTAGAAATAATTCTCTTAGAAGAAGAGGAAGAAGAAGAGGAAGAAAGGAGGAGGAGGAGGAGGAGGAGGAGGAGGAGAAAGCTGTTGTTGTTGACCTCTAGATAGTTCAAAATCAACCATTTTCATTGTAAATTTTCAGAGCTGCTTTTTCCCTTCCCCTTGCCTGAAAAAACATTAATTGTTGGGGACTGTGTATGGCTGACTCTAGAGCACCATCTGAGACAGAGCTATGGTCTCACAGAAGCAAGGCTCGCACAGAGAGGCAGGTGCTTGGGGTCTTTTTTAACCAAGACAGGTCATTAAGAGAAATGAAAAGATGTCTTCTTGAGGCTTAATTAAAGACGTTAATTCAAGGCCCCATCACAGGCCCATTAACCTTTCTCTGTTCCTAAAATATCTTCTACAGTGTGAGAAAGAAGCAGGGATGGGAGAAGGAACCCTCTAATTACACCTGCTTAACCTTAAATGGCAAAGTGTCAGGGGATGGGGAGCAATGGTGTGAAGTTTCTAACCTATATTTATGACCTTAGAACCCCAACCCCATCATCCTCATCTGTGCTGTGTTCTGCTGCTGGACAGTTTGGCTGGTTAAATGACTTTGCATGTGTAACCTGAACCATGAGGAGCTGGTTCTAGGTACTCTGGAAGCACTCATGGCAGTCCATAGGGGTGCCTGGGGTGGGGGGGGAGTTTGTGTGTGTGTGAGGACACATATGTGCCACAACAGAGAGAGAGAGAGAGAGAGAGAGAGAGAGAGAGAGAGAGAGAGAGAGAGAGAGAGAGAGAGAGAGAATGCCAGACCACAGCCTGTGTATGTGTGATCTGGGAGCCTGGATTCAGGTCCTTGTACCTATGCAATAAGTACTTTGCCCATTAAGCCATCTCCTCAGCCTGGCTCCTGTGTTTTTGCTTCTGAAACTGGAAGTCCCATCTGCTGTCCAACTGGTAGAAATCACCATAAAACCTAACTTGCAGCCAGACTTACTTCATCCTTCTATGTATGAAGAACCAAGATACAGGGCTTTGCATCGTTTTGTGTTTTGTTCTGTTCTTTAAGGGAAGGAACTGCTTATGGGTCTTACCTGTAGCTGAAGACACCACTGCCATCTAGCTAATTCTTGCATTAGTAAAAATTGAAAGCCAACTAAGGTGAGATTATAGACGCCATACGAAAGGTCAGACAGCTGGAGAGATGGCTCGGAGGTTAACATGACGGGGACGGCCTCTTATTTCTGCACAGCATTTGGTTTAGGGCTTGAATAGAGGAATTCTTAAGAAAGGACAGATTTCTGAGAAGACAGAAAATCTAAAAGCACAAGAATGTAAGAAATATTTCATATTAAAAGACGATCACTTTTATTTAGTTAGTGTGTGTATGCATGTGGGGTATGTACAGATATGGCACACGTGGAAGTTAGTGGACAAATTGCAGGAGTTGTCCTTCCACAATGTGGATCTTGTCTGAGTAAAACTATAAATTAATGTTTTGCATGGTGACAAAGAGCCAAACAACTTATTTTTAACCCTAAAGGCAAAGATCAGTTGTTTTTAAAATGCACACAGGTCTGAGAGATTGTTCAGGGATAAAGATGTTTCCCATCATAGTGACCTGAGTTCAGTTCCTAGGACCCACATAGTAAAGGAGAGAATTGACTCCCAAAAATTGTCTTCTGATCTACACACTACCCAGGCCAACCACCACACACACACACTCACACCTATACATATACACATACACAGAAAAACACATGCACTCACATAGACACACTGTGTCATGCATAAATAAAATTTTAAAGTTTATGCACGGGAAAGCATTTAGACCCTTGCACCCTCCCTCCATTGAGGTTTATAACCCATGCTGCCACCTCACCCAAAGAATCGCAAATCAAGGCAGCCATCACCAACATGAGATCCAGCCGTGAAAGACTGTTCAGCCTCCATCCCATCCAAGCTCATCTGGACCAGGCCTTGTTCCCGCAGTTACCATCACTGCTTCCGTTGCTTCTAAGCACTGCATATAAATGGCTGACTTGACAGAGGCAAAGCTTGGCTTTTCCATTAGATTCCTACTCTAGACCTTGGATTTTTTTCCCCTTTGTTTGTTTTTGTTGTTGTTTGTTTTGTTGTTTGTGAAATGAAGCTTCCTAATGAGTTTATTTTGAAGCAACTCCTCAATAGTACTACATCATCTCTGCTCATTCTGAAGATGAAACACCAGAACAGAGCCTCCTCCTACGGCTGTGAGGATGGGAGAGCACCCAATAGCCAATATTTAGAGAGTCGTTCCTTGGGTGTACCTCAATTTTTTAAAAAATTATTTTCGGTTGTCTGTCCTTTCTTCCGCCTGCTAGTTCCCCCTTCCCCACCAGGTTTCACCTCAAACTCCTCTAGCTGCCCATTGGCTGGCCTGGATCCGTTCAGTCCTTAGAAACTTAACACTGGTCAGTGTCTCAGTGTACTTAAATACTGCGGGCTGAAGCCAGGGCTCATACATGACAACTTGTAAAATGGTGTGAAAAGAAAAAAGAAAAGAAAAGAAAAGAAAAAAAGCAACAACACCCTGGAATCCAGGACACTTGGGTTCCAGGTTTCATTCTCCACAAATTCAGTTGCTCAGTGTAGAAAAAGATCAGCAAGTTTCCCTAACCTCACCTCAGCTCATTTTAAGGTGAGCACTGCATTGGATGAAGGAGAAGGTCATGCCTCTCCTGCAACCCATGATCCTGAGATGCTTCTCTTGAACCCAAGGGCATCCAACTTCTCTACACTCCTGAGTCATCTGTTTGACTGAATGAAAATTGGGAAAATCTGTTAAGATGATACCCGACATCTTAGGCGTAGTGAGGGCTACACAATATCCACCACCAATAAAGTAATACATTGGTTTTATTTCGAATCACTAGAATAAAAAAAGACAATGACATTTTTCCCAAGGGTAACAATGAGAAAATCCGGTCCTCCATCTGCTTGAATTTGATAGACTCCTGTAATGTTCAGGTGGGAACCATCTTATAGAATAAATGCCAAGGGAGAGGAGATAAACCTGAGGAAGTCAGAACAGGCCCAGAGGGCAGCGGAAACCACAGTCACAGCCCACTGTGGTAACAGTGCCCTCTCCTTTCTAGCCGGAGTCCACATAGCCTAGAACTCACAGCAGCTGTGCGGCCAAACCAGGGATGGAAGCTGAACGTCTTTTCCGCTGACTTTTCTGGTTCTCAGCATCAAGTGGGATTCCAGCAGTTTGCTACCCTGATCTAACTTGATCAGGCATCAAACTGTCACGTGTAGAATGGAACACCCTCCCCCCCCCATCCTTCAACAGCAATGATTAAGTTCCATCCGAAATGGCTGACAGAAAAGCCCTGTCGTGGCTTCAGTCTAAATTGTTGAAGCATCAGAATTATATGGTGCCTTTGTTATCTAGTGGAATGCATGTCCCTGGGGTACTCCTTTGAGTTCAACTAAAATGACAGTTTAATTCTCAGTAAATGAGTGCTAATTAAAAAGCTGGGGGAAAGACTGTCATAATTGAATAATGAGAATAATGCAGCATGCATTTGTTTAAAAGTTCCTGTAAGCTGAATTTAGGGATAAAAAAAAAAATGGTCTCTAGGAGCTCCCAGGCAAAACCCAGCTCTCTAAAAAGCCTTTAATACTCAGCGTGCACACGCACTGAGCTAAGTCTGCATCTTGAGCAGGAATTGTTCTACAGCTGCCCGGAGAGTCTAATTCACACCTCCTCCTGGCTTCCTTGCCTGATGTTTGTGAGCGTACCCTTCATCCCTAGATTTCGGTGATATGTGGTTGGAGTAGAACACGTGGTAGGAAAAATGCATTTCTGACTTGTAGCTGCGATGGCCTTCTGTGGACTCTCATCTCTAGACTGCAGTAGGCTCTGCTATCATAGTGTGTTTAGAAAACAGAAACAAACAATGCCAAGACTGGAAGCCTCTGAGGGAACCATGTGGGTGAGTGGCAGGAGCTTGGAAGCCAAACTTTAGCCTGCTACTAATTCCAAGACCCGGGGTAAATAATTCACACACTCATACACACACACACACACACACACACACACACACACACACACATTCCCAGCACCTCCTTTCATTTGTTTAGAGGATAAAGTCTGACAATACACTTTGCTTTAAAGGGTCGAAAACTTAGATAAACGAACCTAAGTTCAGCCTGGAGCAACCGAGTGTCACAAGCCTCAGCTCTAGTTCCTCGTGTCCACAGTGGTGTCCACACATTTCCAACTAGGTAGGCCTGCAGTGGGCCAGCTCCTCACAGGTGCTTATTAGGAAATCTATATTAGCCTAAACTACAAAAATGTAACCATCATCCGGCAAGGCTCAGTTCCTACACTGGGGCCCCACCTCAGCTGCTGGGGTAATTGGATTGACTTTCATGCATCTCGCCTTCTGCATTTTCTTTATCTCCTCTATCCCAGTAATAGCTCGTTTCAAAGACTTCCCAACTGTATTGAATTCAGCCCATTCAGCGAGATTCTGTCCTGTCCTTAAAGATCTATGGGAAAAGTAAATTCTATAACCTCCTTCAAAGCCTAACAACTTTTACAGTGAGTAAATTCTGTACAATCTGAATTCGTTGATTGTGAAAAACTGTCCCCCCAGGGCCACCCATTGGGAGGCCTCCCATACACTTCCTAATCCAACCCAGTTTAGAGCCCTGACAGCTCCAGCAGAGGTGCTTAGACACCCCCTTATGAATATGCAAAGACAATCTTTCACTTACAAAAGAAACTGATATAGCCATTATGGTCTGTGGTTAATCAAACCTCCATTCACTGCGCTCTGCTTTGAGAACCTTCATCAAGAAAACGTGTTGCTAAGCAAACTTAGCACTAAGGACCTGGTTCCTTTTACAAAATGATTGCCTAGGGGCCAGCATGCTTGGAAGTAAAGATCCAAGCTGATTTTTTTTTTTAACTTGTTGGTGTTGTCGATTTTTTTTCCTTTAGCTTCTTATTTGATTTCCTATAAAATCCAAGCTCATCATTCAGTTGAAGATTGGAAAGTTGTTCACACGTTACTCATTTAAAAGAAGTTGAAGTTTACTCAACACACACACACACACACACACACACACACACACAAACTCACACTCATACCAAATCCTTCTATTTGATTTTGCGACTGCTTCTTGGAAAATATCCAGGCTTGGGCTTTCCAAGCATCTGCTGAATTCACAACCTTCACTGAACTTTACAGAATGTGCCATCAGTATTCATTCTTTACAGACATCTATCTTAGTCATTCCCACCTTCCCCGGGAAACATGATCAAGGATCGAGAGCAAACATGAAGAGCATTATATCACAAAGTCTTATTGAGAAACAAAAGACTTAGAAAAGCCCCTCCTAGATTTGCAACTTGTTTTCAATGTGACCTTAAGATGATTAGTATCCATGATCCCCAAATAGAGAAAAATACTTTCTGTGGCACAAAGGTGAGGTCGTAAGCCTACCCACACAAGCATAATGTATCTCATAAAGCACCTAGACCATCAAATTACATCTAGCTAAGTCAAACTCCTGCCATGCAGCTTACAGGTACCACTTTTTGCTCCAGGGAGTGGTAGGTCAAAGGCGTCCATCTCCCATTTCTAGCAACAACTTAACTTGTCTGCTCAGAAAGGCCTTAAGGAGATGGGAAGTGCCCAGGCATTTGGGAAACAGACTTTGGTATAAATAATTATATAATTAACCTTGGAGTGCCAGATTTATTTTTGAAGAAACACCATCCTAGATGAAAGATGCATGTTAGGCAGGCTCTGTCGTACATGTCTCCAGTTAATGATTTCTTCCAAGTTATGTATGCTTTTACCCTCTTCAGCTGCTTCCATGTAGTAACCTAGATCAGAGGATGGTGGCTTTACATTTTCTTAGTTTGTTTTTCTATTTATCTATTCATCAGGGAGGCATTGATCTTTACTATGTTTCTTTGGGTTTTTTTTTTCAATTTTTGTATTTGTGCACTTGAGGGTCTTCAGCCCTCAGGTGATACAAGCCATCCAAGCTACAGCCAGTTCCTAAAGCACCAAACAACTTAGATGAACACATGCCTCTCGCAGGTAAGCCAACCAGCCTCTCGTCTAACCCACACACAGTGCCAGTCTTGTCCTGTATGCAGTCATCTCAGAACCAAGAGCCAGGGATCTGATGACCATCCCCCTACCCGAAAGGACCCCAGGATTATTTAAACAAACCAGCCCTAAACTGTTAATACACCTCGTCTTGCTTCTTCTACACTCTGGCACAAGTTCTTTTATATGAATGCCTCCTAGCCAACCCGAAATGTTCCCCCATGTGTTCCTATGTGGCATGATGCACCTAAGTGAAGCGCAGGTGTTTCAAACCATGTTTCCATGACATTGATCTCTCCCTGTCATCACCCAATCATCTCCAAGACATCATCTCACTGCTATCTGTTCGGAATCCATTGATATTATCTGAAAAGGGATCAGAAATTACAACAATGAACTTGCCTCTAAGATTCTTAAGCGCCACTCAGATATAAACTACATGTGGATAAAGACTGGGCATAATCTCCTTCTATATTCTGAATACAGCACTGAGCACGGGAGGTCCTGGTGATCCCTTTTGGCTGGGAGGGACTAGAAGAACATGAATTGATATCCCTAAAGCAGTGTTTCCATTAATGTGATGGTAGCTATCAAACAGTTAGGGATCCTTGGGATATGCTCCAGAATTATCTGAAGACTTGTCCAGAGACAGAATTCCTAAACCCTTCTTGAAGCTTATGAAAACCCAGTCTCTCTGGGGGAAGTTCTGGAATCTGATAAAGGAGAAACTCACCTCAGTCCTCTGACAGAGAGGACTGAGCACCAACCACCATGTCCCCAGGTAGGTTGTGGACACGTTTTGATAAAAGGACCTATGTTTTGCTCTTGTTTCGAGAGCACTGTTCTCTGCCAGAATTCCCATCAACAAGATCCACAGGACAGCTCTGGGTTGTTAGTAGATCATAAGTGTTTTGTATTCGTACTGGTCAAGTCTACAGCTTTTATTTCCCCCAAACCTATCAGCAATGCTGGAATCTGGCTGGCTGGTTAGTGCACAGTCCTCTCCATGAGAATGCTGAGGTCAGCTTCTCCTAGAGCTGTTTCGCCACTGACTTGTGATGGTCACTTTGAACTGTCTACTTGGGATAGCCTAAAGCCATTTTGGATGAGAATGAAGGGTTGCCTGGATCGGGTGGGCTTCCCATTGTGTCTGTAGGAGATATTCTTGAATGTTATAACTGATATGGGAAGACAAATCCTGAAAGTGTCTGGCCCTAGTCCCTAGTGTAGGAGTCCTGGACTGTATGAGGATAGAGAAGCTAGCTGAGCACTAAGCATGCGTACCTTGATTTCTCTGTATTCCTGAATGTAGCTGTGACATGAGTAACTACTGTAGCTCTAAGTTCCCCATGGTGATGGACCATGACCTCGAATTTTGAGCTAAAGTAAAGCCATTCTTCCTTGCATTGCTTATTGTCAGTGTATATTCTATCACAGCAACACAAATAGAACTAGAACAATACAGGCAAAGATATAGTCTCCAAAGAGGAGAATAGTGAAACCTTTGAGTCAAGTAGAATGTGGCGCATTCGTGTATTCTCATGAGCACGTATGTTTAAATGCCCTTCTTTATGCAATCCATTCATTAGTTTGCAGCTAGTCAAGTGTGACATCTTAGTGTGGGTCACGCGTGCTCCTCCAATCAACTCTTGTCTCCTTATGCCCTTATCTTCTTTGCAGAACACGTGTATGTGGCCTTCACCTGCTTTAGATACATATCACAGAAAGAGTTGCTTGGAAGCACTTGTGGATTTTTATATTCACCCAGAAAAATATACTCTGATGACTACTCAGGTCTAGACGCCTGAAAGATTAACCCCTCCGGGCACCATGGACTAGCTTTGTGAGTGAGCCCTTCTCTAATAACTGTTGAAATGAGCAAGGTCTCCTCTAAGCGCTCGGTGAAGTTTTCTGTCTCATCATTTTTTGCCCCTTAGAGCTGACATTTCTGGCACCTCTGTCAACGTTGTCCCTACAGAGTCTTTGACAGGGCTGAGGACCCTCGAGGGAAATGAGTGGTGGCGTGTTTTCTCTTTCACTTGCCTCTCACCTGCTGTTTTTCCTAAAAGTGTCAGAAACATCCCAAGGTAAAAAAAAAAAAAAAAAAAAAAAAAAAAAAAAAAACCTCCTATGCAGGTGGCAAGATAGTCCATGAATAAGTAATTATGTTTAACTTTATTTCTCTAAACCCCCAGATCCAGAGAGTTAATGAAGAGCCCCTTAACAAATTTCACGCAATTCTACCTTCTTCAGGGCTATCTCTATGTTGTGGGGACATGCGGTCTCCCTGAAGGGCTGGCAGACCCTCTGGTGGTGCTGATGAGACGTCTCTGCCTTATGGCTCGCATTCTGCCTACCTCGGCATTCACTGATCTGATTGGACGATCACAATCACCAAGGACACGATCATTTCTGAGAGGCCCCTGGTGTGACAAATGTGCTCACCCGCTAAAATACTTGGTCACCAGTTGGTTGGTAATAGTGAGAGGTGACTCAATCACGGCGGCCCTAACTCCATCAAAGGAGCAATCCGTCCATGAGCTCACGGCTGAATGGGCTACTGGGAGACCGGAAGCTTCCCCTTGAAGGATGTGTCTTATGCTGGTCCCCTCTGAACTTCCTGCTTCCTGGCTCTGGTGGGTAAGTAGCTTCCCTCTATGCTTTTCTGTGTTCTTGTTTGGCCTCATCAAAGCCTGGAAACAACTGAGCCAGCCAACCACAGCCCAAAGCCCCTGAACGAGTGAACCCCCAATGTATCTTCCCTTCCTTAAATCAATTGTCTCAGGTATATTGTCACAGCAATAAAGGCCGACTATCATGTATCTGTCTTGTTTCAAAATTCAAAAGACCTAGTAGAAAGATTTTTCCATCTAGAATTAGAATGGTATCATAGAATGTGGGCAACTTCACTATTCTTTTAAAGTTATACCCGGATGTGAACAGTACTTCGTGTGTGTGTGTGTGTGTGTGTGTGTGTGTGTGTACATATATATTCATATTTATTTCCATTACAGTCATAAAATCATGTACCCCAAAGAAGAATGTAAATAAAAACTCTCACTCCTAGATCTAATTCTGGGTCAAGCAACAAGGTGACTTAGGCAGCATCCAAAGCCAAGCAGTCTGCTGTCCATAGGAATGCAGTGATGGTCACTCTCCTGGTTGTCCCGGGGCAAAGGTCAGCAGTGAATGCTATGATCCTGGTTGTTCATTTATTGTTGCTCCTTGCCTGATAGATACCCC
Source organism: Apodemus agrarius (assembly GCA_964023405.1). Lineage (NCBI taxonomy): Eukaryota > Metazoa > Chordata > Mammalia > Rodentia > Muridae > Apodemus > Apodemus agrarius. The sequence continues at coordinate 44,090,837 of OZ030012.1, read as the reverse complement.
AAGGCAATGCGAGTCCAGCGGGCTGTCTGCTAAACCCAAGCACTACAAGGCAACTGGAAACTTGACCTTGGCTATTTTAGACTTAGCCAGATGTTGCCCTGGAAATGTGTTCTTTCTAGCTCTCCATAAAAACTGTCAATTAAATAGGAGAAATCAAATTAGACCTAGTCTGCAATTCAGCTAACCCTAGGGGTAATGGTGACTGCCAGCAGGTAATTCTAAACAACACTGTGATATCCATGTCATGCTGCTTAAAGATGTGAAAAGCCCAAGTCTACCAGCACCCGGTGTTTGACAAAGCAGATTGCTGTCGGATCAGATTTGAACAGACAGCTCCATCTGAGTGTTGCAGGGAAAACTTTCTCAAGCAATCAGGTAAGGTCGGGGAAACATTCCCCAGACTAACTCAAAGCTGGTGTATACTCACACCTGAAAAAAGTCCTAGTGGCAAGCTCTGCATGTTTGTTCATTCACCCTTCATTCATTTGACAGACATTCAGCAATTATTTATAAAGCCCTAATCTGTGCCGTTGTCTGTGCTAGGGGCTGGGCGAGCACTGCCGTGCCTGCCTAATAAGGGGGTCTCCGCTAACTCTCTGGACTTGGGGGTTCAGAGAAACAAAGTTAAACAGAATTAGTTACTCATGGACTGTCTTGCCACCTGCGTAGAGGTTTTTACCTTGGGATGTTTCTGATGCTTTTAGGAAAAACAGCAGGTGAGAAGCAGGTGAAAGAGGAAACAGCCTCCACTCATTTCCCTTGAGGGCTGGCAGGGACCCTTCCTGGAATGCCATTCATATTAAAAATTCAAGACTTCCAGCAATATTTGACTTTTTAGTTAGTGTTAACCAAAAAGCACCAAAACCCAAAATGGATAAAGTCTTGGTATCTACCAAAGCAAAGAATACCATTAAAGTGGTCCAGTGTCTAACCCACCTTTCTCACTCAGCATTACATCATATCTTTTTAGGGAAAAGTCTTTCAAAGCACAGGGCACTAGACCACTTGGGTAATAACTAACATGTTTTTAAAAAAAAAAAATCTCAAAAAAAAATCATCATCCCTAGAACTTAGGAAAATGTGATTCAAACAATTTTGAGATTTCATCTTAACCCAGTCAGAATGGCGGAGATCCAGCAAACAACCACCAATAAATGGTGGAGAGGAAAGGGTCATGAATGAATGAATGAAACCTCATTCAGCACTGGTAGGATTGTGAGCTCATCCAGTCGCTCTAGAAATCAGGATGGAGAATTCTTAACATGCCAAAGATGATTCTACCATATGGACCAGGTATACTGCTCATCAGCAGATGCCCAAAGGACTTGACATCCTACTCCAGACATACCTGCTCTCCATGTTCACTGCTGCTCTATTCTCCATAGCTAGAAAGTCAAACAACCAAGTGTCCCTCAACCAACTGAAGAATAATGAAATGTGGTACAGATCCGGTGTGGATATTCAACTATAAAAATGAAGTGAAATTTTCAGGTAAATGGATAAGAAAAAAATGTAGTATTGAATGAGATAACTCATTACCTAAGGAACAAATCATAATTGTTCTCTCATCTGAGGCTCCTAGTTCCAAATCCTCAGATATGAGTATGTAATGTGGAGTAACTGGATACAGCGGTGTACTGGATACAGTGTTGTACGAGTGAGTTGAAGAAGAAGTTGAGAGAATGGAGTTGGTTTAAATAGGAGGGGTGGGAGATACTGATGAGAGGGATGAGGTTTCTGTTTACACTGGTCCAATGGACGCTCAGTGATGGGAGAATGAAGGTGTCTGTTTACTCTGGTCCAGTGGATGTGCGGTGAGGCCACTGTTCCAACCCACATGAGTTTCCCTCCTCCTGTTGGGCACTTTTGCTCTAGCTTTAGTGAGGCCCCTCCACCGGCACTGCCATTTAGTGGGGTGACCCTCTTTCCTGTCTCGCAATAATTTCCAAGAAGACTTCATCTGTAACTTGCAACCTTTGCCAAAGTACTACCGTTGCTTTAAAGGTTTTATATTCATTGTTGAAAGCTGAAAAGCTTCCTGCCCTGCCCTTCTTTGTCTCTGCTTTCATTTTGTCATAGAGGAGAGCCAAGGTTGGAGCCTTCTTCCCGCGAGGCAATGAAACGCTCAATTCTCTGTGATGAGCTGCCCCTCTCTCACCTTCCTCTACCCTCACCTCTGACGTCAGACTCTGTGACAACAGAGCGTCTCTGAAGGGCATCCAGCGCACTTCCCCAAGGATGCTCATGTCTTTCTCTGCTGTTAGGAAGCAAGGTATTGAAAAACAATCATCTTTGATCCTTTAGAGGGTTTTTGTTTGTTGGCTTGACAGCTTACTTTCTTTTTAAGCAGAAAGCAAGGACTTAAAATGTAGAAGAAGCATGTCTGTCTCCCAGGCCAAACAAAACAAACAAAATCAACAACAGCAACAAAAACTGATAAAGAAAGGAGAATAGATTTGATCTAATAAGAGGGCAAAGGGCAAATTCTAATGACAACTAGAAAATTAGTGCTACTTGTAAAAGAAACAAAAAAGAAGGAATATGCGTAAAGGGGATGTTGACCAGTTGAATCAGAAGAAGCTTACAGAAGGTTCAGGGAAAAGACCACACTAGGCCCATGGTAAGGGTTTATTAGACACTAAATGCCAATCTCTGGCCCAAAAGAAAGTTAAATACCATAAAAGAACAAAAATAAAATTAAAGATCTTCCCCAACACAATGAGCGAACAACAACATAGCTATAATTAGACCCAGCATTTAATTTTGAAGAAGTCTTAGGAGGTGAATTTCTCTTCCTTTGCACTGTTAGTATTGGCTGAACTCCTGGCAACACAGTCTAAAGTGAAGGGTACATGAAAAGTTATTGGGCAAACAGAGAAAACAGGATGGATGACTCAAGCTTCCAAAAATACCTTAGATCCTAAAGGCCCCAACTGCCCGGCCCCCTCCTATGTACAGGTGCCAAAAGTCATCACATACAAGGTTTTGGTGAACCCACACCTCGGTGTGTGTGTGTGTGTGTGCCAAAAAGAACCCATGACACTTCTAGGAGATAAGTCCCTAAAACCTCCTCCCTTCTTCCCTCCTCCCTAACCACCAGTTGCTATACTGCAAGCTACTGGTGGTTAGGGTTCTTTTTGGCCCAGTAACTTTTCATGTGCATGGAGTCACTGGGTTGCCAGACAAGGCTTTGACCTTAACACACATGGAGCCAGTAGCATGAAGAGTACTGTAATTGACAACCTCAGTATAGCTTCCTCCCAGGTGGTCCTGAGAAGGCACCAACAAAGACTTGGGTGCAATCTGCCATGCCTTCTTGATGCAATGACTTGACTGGATTCCCAAACTGAGTTTATTGACCTCCCCATAGCCTGTCCTCTTTTGCCATCTGATCACTGAGATTCTAGCAAGCTTCCAAGTGTTAGGTGAGTCTCAGGAGACCGAAGTGGTTTATACTCAAACTATGAGTAGTTGTGAAGTTTTGGAGACCAAAACAAAGAACTCACATTTTATCCTTACTATGAATGAATGGATAGTTTTGAATGGAAGAGTGACATGAAATAACAATTCGCAAGAAATGCAGCTTTGGCCATGGTTCAAAAAAATGTTTTTTGACTGGTAAGTAAAGATGCCAGTTAGCATGTCAGGAGATCACCTAGGACAGAAATCCAGCCCTAGAACCCACAAAGTGAAAACTAGGTGAAAGTTAGTAATGATCTAAAGTGAGGGGGTTTATCATTATAGCTAGAGAGAATGGAAGGATTAAAGATGTTTTGACGATGGAGGTAGTTAACATTTGCATATTTGTAAATGGCCATGGAAATCCTTGTCTATCTACATAACAATTTAAAGTACAATGTACAAAGAAGATTTTAGTAAGTCATAAGTAGGAATTTCATGTTACTTTGAAACTAATTAATAACTATATAATTCCTAGTATACATGTTGGATATTTTCAAAGGGTATCCATTAGAGTATAAGTAATATCCAGTTGTCTGGAGTAATTTAAATGGAATTACTTTTAATGATAACTTCTTGCTAGGACTTAGTAATTCTTTACATTAAACACTATTCTGTTAAGTCATTACTGCAACAACTGAAAGACAGTATACTACCTCAATGCTGATGACTTTGGAGGGGGCAGGATCTACTAGGTGTATTCCAGTCTGTGAAAAGCTAAAGTTCAAGACAAACTCAATCTTGCTTAAGAAAACATTGTAAAGAAACAGTTCTTAATATCAAATGCCTATATAGTCCATGTGAAATTATAGAGAATTAAATTGTTATGTGTGTCAATGTTTCAAGAGATGGAAAAAATAGGAACAGAAACAGCATCTTTAAAATGCACCCATCTATCTACCTTATGAAGTCTTAAACTAAACTTGAGTTTCATGAGACAGAGACCTTCCTCTTCTGCCTCTAGAAAGTAACTTTCTCCTGCTTCCAGAAAAGCTTCTACTTCTGGGAGATCTGTGCCAAGATGGAGGAGTCTGATGGTAATCATCTGGAGGGCAAGGACCCCAAGCGTGAGTGACTGAAGCTATAATTCTGGCCTAGTTTTTCATGGTTCAACAATTCCACTCACACACGGCAGCCACAGAGTGTGTGTAAGCCACAGTGTTCTGACATCTAGTTTACAGACAGCATCAGTGGCGTTCCAGGGATTTTCAATTTCAGCTAAAGCAAAGCCAGGAGCCATGCACTCCAGAGTTGTCCGTAACAGCCTAAAGCCCATTCGAATTCAGTTCTCCTCCCACTGTCTCCGAGACCACCTGCACAAACCTTACAGCCCAAGGGGCAGGGATCACTACGCATTTGGAGATCCTGGGTTTTAAAAGCTGAAGCTCAAATCCTATCACTCTGACAGGCCCACCTGCTCCCCTCTGGCTCTGCTCCCACAAATGCTCTCTTTTTCCCAGCATCCATGAAAGGGGTGTGGTTTTTTTTTTTTATTTTCTTCAATCAAAACAGGAACCAGCGTAATCAACTTTTTTTTTTTGCCAATGAGGAATAGATTTGTTTATTCTGCAGAGTAAGAATCTATGCATCAGGAATTGATGAACCTTTGGAAAGCATTTTCTGTATCCTGCTGGTTGTGGAAGTATTTACCCTACAAACCAACAGCAAAATGCTTGAAGAAATAGTTGGTTGGAGAGAATGTTGTGGTTGATGTCAAACTTCATTACTCAATTTGCTCCACCTTGTTTTTTTTATTTATTTATTTTTTAATTAATTAAAGCTGTCTAACGCTTTGCCATTGATTTTTTTTTCCTTGCTTTTAAAATGATTCGTTTTGGTATCTGACAACCCCATACATGTCTATAATGCAGGCTTTCTCTCTCCCTCGTACCCTCTCTCATCTTCCCCCCATCCCTGCCAAGCTCCACCCCCACCAGTCCCTTTCCAAGCTTTATGATTTGGGATTTATGTTTGTAAAACGTTTAAATTAACCAAAAGTCTCTGTGTGAGCACAGGATCGGGAGTATCACTGGCTCTTGGGCATGCATCAGAGGGTACACAGCTACAGGCAATGATTCTCCTGCTCTCCTGATCTGGATCGAGTAGTAGCAAATAGCTCAGTGCCACTGGTTTCTTAAAAGCAAGATTCTAGCCTATTAATTAACCATATATTAAAATGCTTTGACAGGCTACTGAAGTTGCATCTGTGGATAACTTGAGTGCTTCTTAGGAATGTATTCTACTTAGTTAATGTATTGCAAGTGCACACAGATGACCATGCACATGCACGTGCTTATGGAGGCCAGAGAACAGGTTGTCACTCTTCAGGTACCACCCATGTTAAGACAGGACCTCTCGCTGCTCCGGAACTCACCAAGTAGACTAGGCCACAAGTTCTAAGAAGTCCGTCATTGCCTCTCTGGATATTTTTTTGCAAGTCTTTGAAACTATGCCTATTAATATTTTTTCCACACACGCCCCTGCCCCAGGTAAAAATGACCTTTGATAAATAAGCTAAATATCTCAACCATATTTTACTCATTGGGACTAGTTTTCAATGCCATTATCCTCAGGCATCCGCACCCGTGGCATCAGTTAGTGCTCGCATTTGAATGCACTGAGCAGCGTGTATAAAGCACAGCCACCATAGAGACTGCCTTCTGATACAATAACACTAGTTCCTTTGTGCACAGAAAAATCATTTTTACTGCCTGTGAGTAACTTCCGCCCTAAGTTGTCCCTGATCTACCCTTTTCTCTGAGGCCCTGCTTTTCATTTAAAGCCCTAGGCTTACCCCATAGGCTTTAATATGTGTTACACACACAAACTTGTGAACTTCAAAAGATGAGTCAGGAAAGTCCACTGGTGGCAAACATTACCGCTTACCACCAAATAGACATATGTGTTCTCTAAAGAACTACATGCGTTCTCTAAAGACAGCCCATTAAGGTCCGGGGGCACTGCCTGGTGACCCGGAACACTAGGATCGGATCGAGTTCCCCCAGATACATCAAGGGCATCAATAGATGCATTATCAGCCCTGAAATATGAAGCTGACCAATTGGAAACATCATCAGATAAAATTCCCAAAGAAGGCTGGAACACGGCACAAACTGCGCAGTCGCAGTGTGTGGTACCTCTGAAACCGAGTAATGAGGGTTCTGGGTCCATTCGCATCGTGATTCTGTACGCATATCTTCTGGAAGTGGCCATATTCTCAATGGTCTCCGTCATGTGTGGTCCTTTCTAATTCTAACACTCTGTAGTTCTGTCACCGTGGAACCACAAGTTTTGAAGAGATATACAAGAAATCCAAGAAAGCCAACATTATCCTCACCACAAAATGGAACAGCGCGATGCTCAGATTTCTAGTTTGAGGCAGATGGAGCGTAGGTACCCTAAGCAGAAGCGTTCTCACTGGACTATAGATTTCATTATGAAAAGTTTCTCTGAAAATAGCTGATAGTTTTTTGGGTTTTTTTTTTTTTTTTTTGAGTTTTACTAAAGTGACTCCGATAATCCTTTTGGTGTTAAGGATTATTAGGCGTCTTGGGCCCAGATAAAGCAAACTCGAAGGCAGCTGCGCTTTTCACACGTTCCCATACCTCAGAGACCATCGGCAGCTAAGCACACTTGAGCTTTTGATCTTTTACTGTATTTGCTTCGAGACAAAGTAAAAAATGTATCTTCACCTGAGTTCCAAAAGTGAGACTGGAAAGTTTCCAAAGTAACTCCAAATGTGGGCTGGGAGCAGTGCTCTTTCGTGAGAAAAGACTATTGTGATTGGGTTTGCTCCTTCTAAGGGACCCTCAAATGGGTGGGCGGACAAGGCTTTGCTAGAGTCGCACAGGGGAACAGAACCATCTGTACTAGAAGCTCCCACATAGCAACCTCATTGGCCAAAACAACCAAAGGTTCTACAACAAGCCATACTATATCTCGGTCCACATCATGCCCATGGTCTACCAAAGGGCAGCAAACAGGAAGCCCTTTTAGCCCTGTCTACTTGATACAATAGAGTTTTGATATTTTTGAAACATGCATCTAGTGTGTTGGTTTCTTCTTCACATTCCCCTCCCAATTGTCCTTCCGAGACAGTGATGGCCCCGGGGTGCCTTTTTTTGCATTCTTTATTTACTGAGTTTTCACATGATAATAATCGGAAACATTTGAAACGTTCAGAACAGACCAGGGAGGGATGGGCCAGAGGACGTCGGTGTCCCGTAAGTGACGAAGAGGGACTACTGAGCGCATTTGGTACCTCTGTCCACTAACTTCCTAACACCAAAACTTTTTCTCCATGGCTCAGTTGACGCCTCTGAAAACTGGATGTAACCACACCTCCACGGCCCAACTCACCACATCGACGCAACCATGAGGCACGATAATCCTTTCTCGCAGATCTGAGCTGCAATTTATGTAAATACATGACTGATGAGTTACTAATTTAAATATGGTAGAGGTCCGGGGAGTCTCGTGGGTAACAATGATTTCTGTGAAAGCATGGATACCAGACTTTGAGTGTCCAGCACCCACACTGAATGTCTAGCACGTCCCTGTAACCCCAGGGCTGTGAGGAGGGAGACAGCAGACCACTGGAGCTTGCTGGCTGCTGGCTTAGCTCTATGTTCAGTGATAGACCCTGTCTTGAGGGAATGAAATAGAGAGTAAGAGAGTACCGCGCCTCTCTGGAACCACTGAGCATGCGTACAAGCAGACGCACACATGCACGCACTTTAAAATTTTGAGTATCGTAGGTGAAAGGAATATGTGAAACTCTCTTGCATTATCCTGAAAAGAAAATGCATTCGTTATCTTTCAGAGTCAGGAGACTAAAAATACATTTCCAAAGAGGTCTGCTTGGTAACGGAGGAAGCGCTAGCTGTGCTCGCTAGCTGCTGGCTCCGACTTAACTCGGGCACCATCGCACGTAGTTGTCCCAGGAACTTGACGAAGGAGCCACTTTTAAAGTACTTGCTGGCCCACTACCTAGCTGAGCCGGCAGCCTCAAAGCTGGGCCCTTATGATTATAAAAGCCATGACCGGCATCCTTCCTCCTCCAGAGCCACTAATTTTTCAACTAGCGCCTCTGCCCTTGTCACCTGGCCTCAAGGTGACATTCAATGCTCACTTCCAGGTTGGGAATTAATATTTGCTCTTCAACAGTCTTCCTTGACATCACTGAATTTCTGAACCTCTCATGGCCCACCACAAGTCTTGCCTTTGTCAGTCACAGGCCCTTCTGAAAACATCCCACCTCTTAATGGTCTTTTTCTATTGTCGCCTGACTTGGTAGCCATGTCTTACGTGTGCACATGTGTACTCTTGCTTGTGTCTCCTATGAGGGCACAGATCATGTAAACTCTGTGTGTGTGTGTGTGTGTGTGTGTGTGTGTGTGTGCGCGCGCGCGCGCGCGCCTATGTCTCTGTGTCTATGTATGTGTGTCTCTGTGTGTCTGTCTGCCTGTCAAAGATAATCTTACTCTTTTTGTAGCTTGCCCTGCTCCAGCGCAGGCTGCCTTTGCCACCCCAATGCTGTCTCAATATAAATGTGCCATGCAGACCATGTGTTTTTTTGTTCATTAGAAATCGGAGGCCCTTCCTCCAGGAACCTGCTCAAATTCTTAGGACACACAGACAAACAATCCATTGTGTTGGGCTAAGGGAAACACAGAACCTCAGAGGCACAATGCAGCGGAAGCCACTGGAGTCTGTAGAACCTCAGGAAGCTGGTTTGGCAAGTTCTCTGTAGGCTTGTCAGTGGTGTCTAAGTATAGAAAGGAATTGATGAAATCACCAAGTGTCTGTTCTCTAGGCACTTGAGATGTCTCACCACAGGTAGCCCACTCCGCTCTGAGCAGATGCAGAAACAGTGTAGCCAGAGGGAAATTATTTGCTCAAAGTGACTAAGAAAGTAAGAGAAACAAGATTCAAGGCTGGGGGGACCAGCTTTTGAACTAGTACACCATCTTCCCCCTCTGGGTCAAGTTGGTCACTGGAGAAGGGTGGGGCCAGGCAGGAGATTGGTTCAGGGAGAAGACCTGGTTCAGGAAGGTCCCAAGCAGAGTCCCAGTCTAGCTGCCCCATTTGAATATTTAGCTATTCCCCTAAAATAGTAGCAGGATGGCAACTAATCTGTGCCCTGCAGGGGGGCTGGCGAGCTACTGCCCAGGCCTTTACTATTTGAGCCTCCAAGGAACTATGAGTTGCTGGCCTTAGAGGTCAATAGAGCTTGGTCCCATGTGCCATCCAAATTGGATCTGGGTTTTGGGAGACCTTCTCTTTCTAGAAGAGAACAGAACAAAATCGCTCATCCTTTGCTTTCAGACATGTTTCCCTTTACTGTTGTATCCCTAAAGTGATTCCCCTGAGCAACCTTAGCCTCTTATCTCAGGGTCAATTGAATCTCAAGACAATCTTAACTAGATAGCAGAAGAGACTGTCATGTTTTGTGATTAGATCTCAAATATCTGAGACACCCTGAGCCTGTGATCAGAATGGACTCCCTGGTCCTGCCATCTGTGAACCCATGTCTTAGACTGCTGTAGTTCTTATACATAAAGTTGCCCAACAGGGCTTACCCATAAAGCGCCCTTGGACTTAAACATAAACAAGAGGCTGTATAGTACTTATTAAATTTTAACTTAAAAAAAATGCCAGGTGGTGGTGGTACATACCTGTAATCCCAGCACTCTGGGAGGCAGAGGCACGTGGATTTCTGAGTTCAAGGCCAGCCTGGTCTATAGAGTGAGTTCCAAGACAGCCAGGGCTACACAGAGAAACCCTGTCTCGAAAAAACTAAATCCAAAAAAGAAAAAAGAAAGGTCTAGCTTAGTTTGGATCTTGGATAATCTGTACGATTTAAGAACTAATGAATTAATCTACTCAACTTTTTTTCTGGGGGGCGGGAAGCAAATACCTAAAACTAAGCAATTATGCCTTAATTTTTTTCCCTTTCTCCTTTCTCCGCCCACCCCAACCTGGGCAGAACAGATCATTAATTTTTAGTGGAAACTTACATATTAGCTAGAAAAGTGTTAAATAAATCCAGAAAGGCCAAGCAAAGAAAAGAGGCATGAGCCATCTTTGGTTGTTGCCATGACAACAAGGCATGCTACCTGGACAAAGATTTTGGCAGTCTCTTGGAGGAATAGCCAGAGACCTTTCCATCTGTTTTTCCAGTGAAGACACATGCTTGTGTGCAGACTGTCCCACAGTGTACACAGGTAATACCTGAGAGGAGCAGATGGCCTACAGGGCACAGACAGTCTTGACAGGAAGCTTTGAGGGAGGGGCGAATAGCAGAGGAAACTATAATGTCTCTCTGCCCAGCAACTTTATTGCCACATCTATAGGACCCCAAAACCTCCTTCCTCATGTGTGAAGAACCCCAACAGCTACAGATCGAGCTTATAAGGAGCAAATCCTAAACTAACAATGTTTCCATTTTTATGAACAGTAATGAGACCAAGGACCTAACTTAAAAATGCATCAGGAAGCCATTGCCTCAAGGACACTTTCTCAACTAAAGTCACTAAGAGCTTAGGATTCAGGATTCAGAAAAAGCATCTTTGCTCCATCTCTGGGGATATAGCACTGGGAGCAGTCCCTCTTCATATACATATACATATACATATACATATACATATACATATACATATACATATGCATACATGTACATCTTCTCATAATAATCTTATATACCTCTCATTTTACTATTAATTGATCATATTTTTAAAACAACAAATTGAGATAATAGTATTCCATATAACTGAATACTTTTCAAACACAGGATCACTAAAGCAGCTAGCAGTAAAGGCAATCACTGAGCTCTGTTCTCCGTTCCCCTTCACTCTGAAAACCATCTCCCTCCTCCAGCTCAATAATATCTGTTGGCCTGAGAACAAGCAATAGAGTACGAAGGAGAGAGAGAGAGAGAGAGAGAGAGAGAGAGAGAGAGAGAGAGAGAGAGAGAGAGAGAGACTCTATTTTCCAGATCAAAGTAATCCGTCATCCATTGCCATGGCCCCAGACGTCTTTTTCTGTTGTTCCTTTCACTGACCAGACAAGATGTTTCTCAGCTCCCTGCTTCTTTTTATTCCTCCCTGAATTTGTTTTCTCATTGGGAAAAGTGGTCATTAAAGTATTAGTTTAGGTTGAATGGCTCTTCAGCAATAGGAGAGCCTCTGAGGCTTTCTTATGTTGACATGGTCTCAGAAACTGTTATACGATGTAGAAATCATACCTTAAGGCTGGGAGGTGGAGGGGCCTCTTCCTGGAGACCTACACAGCCTGTGGGGTAGACGACCCGACACCTAGCCTATCAGGATTCTCCTGGGTGTTTTCAGGGCCTGGGGGCCTGGCTTTGTCCTTGGACCCAGCAAGGGTCTCATCTCCCGGTCCTGGCCGTGGAGCCAGCCCCCTCCCATAGACCTGCATTTCTCCCAAGTAGCTGAAGCTGCCCAGAATTCTCTTCCATTTATATCAAACCAGTGGCGCATTCAGTGGGAAGAGTGGGGGAGGGGACGGGGAGTGCTTTGATGTTTCCGAGGGCAAGAAATCCCTTGGATGTTCTTCCATGGCAGCAGGTAGAGGGTGTGACAGCTGGTGGGGAGGTTGGCAGCTGGGATGTGACTGCTCAACCATAGCTGGGAACCGCTCTGCCCTTGTGAACTGAAAAGTTTGTTTCTATAGTCCAGTGGGGGGGGGGGGGAGGAGAATGAGGAAGGAAGATCAGAGGGCCGGGTAACATACCAGCTGGGACAAAGAACTCAAAAATTAGCAAACACCTTACCACAAATTACATTATGTTTAAAGTCCAGTTGACTATGTCTAATCCAATAAGAACGTATGACTCCCAGCACCCAGATGTTGCAAAGGGTAGCTGGCTGCATGCATGCAGATGTTAAATCTCTCTCTACCCATCTGTTAAAATACAGTAAGCAACGGGCTTGCTTTAAGGGTTCATAATACCATGGAGATGATGTTTGCTGTGTGTACATTGCGTGTCGGCATCATGCATAGCATTTATTCCCAGGCATGATCTTACTCCTGGCTTACAACCACCCTTCACGACAGGTGCTGCTGCAAAGCCCTTCTTTCCTACAAAGGGAAAGCGCATCAAGATTTGGAATGAGTAATCCAAACTGAAACCAGTCAGCAGCAGGTATGTGCAGCCATGACTCAAGTGTAGTCAGCTCAGTAGTGCCTGCCCTATTAGCCAGTACTTGGAATGGCGATGAAATAACATATGGATGTATTGGCTCTGGGAGGAGACAGGCAGGGACCTGGCCCATCACTGATCTTGCAGTGTTAACATCATGATGACACTCCTTCTATGGTTTCAGCCAAATGAATCAGAGCACGTGGCCTCGCCAGGGAAAAGACTTCATAAAATCAAACACAGAAAAAAATTATTTTCCATCTACATACATGGTCCATGAACATAAGCACACTGAACAATATTTTCTGGAGGAAACCTTGAAGGGAAGAAGAGTGAAAAGGTGGGGGCCCATAGTGTGCTGCTCGTTTCTAGAGGTTGCCTAGCCTTGCCTAGGCCAGAGGAAGGTCTGGGTGGACGTAGAGACATGGATGGATGTCTCAGGGTTGGACAAAGAGAGGGGGAAGGTACGGCTGACCAGGGCAGCCTAGTTAGGAACTACACTGCATGGGCCAGGGAAGGGCATAGTAGTTGTATGTGCTTAGCATTCATGCAGAAGATTTGAATTATTTCTTAGAACCCATATTAGGTGGTCCAAAGTTTCCTATAATTCAAATCTCAGGGCATCTGACATCCTGGTCTGAACTCCTCAGCTATCACACTTACATGTGTGCACACACATACACATGTACACACGCATACACACACACACACACACACACACACACACACACACGAGTAAAAGAAATACAAATAAATTAATGTATTTATTTAAATTATTTAAACTTAATAAAAGTATTTAAATGTATTTGTTTTCTTGTGTGTTTGTGGTGTGCTCACACGGTTTTTTGTGGGCCTCATACACACAGATCTTTATTTTCTGTAACTGGAGTAACTGGTTTTTTTGTTGTTGTTGTTTTGTTTTGTTTATTTGTTTTTTTTTTCTGTGACTGAAGGTTTTAAACTACCATGTGGCTGTCTTCTGCAAAGAATGCTAAACATTCCTGAAAAGCTATCTCTCCACCCCATACACGTAATTTTAAAATAAAATAGAATAAACCTTTAAAGGAGAGCTAATAAAACTCCTTCCCAGATACGCACCTTTATTCGTTCTACACGATGCACACTCGGGACACTAAATCTCTTGTTACCCAGATTTCCTTGTGCAGAGCTAACTCCAGCTGCAGATTTTTCAGGATCCACCCCTCCCCCCATCATTCTAAAGCCTCATTCCCTCACGTATTGGGCGAATAGTTACTGAGCATTTCTGTATGTCTGGTACTTGGAGACCAAACTACAAGAAGAGTCGACTAGGGTCCCTCCATGAAGAAGGAGTCACTAGTCTGCCCTAAAGTCTGCCGAGTGCCTTAATCTGGGCATTTTGCAGAGAGTGCCCTAGAAGGGTGGTCAGGCCTCAAGGGCCAGCTCTGACACGAACATGTAACAAGAATAGGATGGTGGCTGGCTCAAAGGTGTCTGTTTCTCCCTGTTCGCTTTTTTTTTTTTTTTTTTTTTTTTTTTTTTTTTTTTATGGAAGGCATCAGTAGATGAAAAAAGTTAAGATGCCAGAGAGAGTTGAAGACTGTAACGATCTTGTGTTCAGTGAGACACACTGGGGAAGAAGGAGCCTCAGAATCAGCTCTATCAAACTTACCTATGGACAGCTCTGCAGAGGAGTCTTTTATTTTTATTTTATTTTTATTTTTATTTTTATATTTTGCTAATTGATGAAACAAGGCCCACCCCACTGAGGATAGTATTAGTATTTCTTCTAGGCTCCGCCCCACATTAACCTGGCAATAGCCAGGTCTGCCTGACTCCCGACTCCGTATAAAAGGGGCTGGTTGCCCCCCCCCACTCTCTTACTCTCTTGCTCTCTTATCCTCTTACCATCTTCCCTTTCTGTTCCTTCTCTCCCCATTACCCCTCCCATGTGCTTGTGGCCACCCTCTTCTCTCTCTCTGTCTCTTTCTCTCTGTCTCTGTCTCTCTGTCTCTCTGTCTCTCTGTGTCTCTCTCTCTCTCTCTCTCTCTCTCTCTCTCTCTCTCTCTGCCTTTCTCTGTCTCAACTCCCTCAACCCCCCTCCCCATGCCCTAAATAATCTCTCTTCCATACCATACCTGTCCCGTGGCTTGTACCTCAGGGTGATGGGACACCTCAACATGGATGCACAAGGCACCCCCTCCCCCAACCATACCGCGCCTCTACCAAACGCGTCCCTGCCTTCTCTTTCTTTTTTCATAAAATACAACAGGTAGTACTTACTGTCCCCGTAAGGGCAGGTAAGTCTAGGTTGTGTAACAAAGGTAGCTGACCCTAAGCCAGGCAGCAAGCCACTACGTGGTATTTCTTCCTCGTCTCTGTTTCAGTTCCTGCCTCTGGGTTCCTGTTGGGGGCTTACCTTGTCTTCCCTAGGTGATGAACCTGTAAGCTGGAAGAACCCTTTCCTTCCTCGAGCTGCTTTTAGCTGTGGAGTTTATTACATCAATAGAAAGCAAACTAGAAGAAAGATATTCCCTGAAAGTAATGGGGAGGTGGACAGCGTGCCTGGGTCTGCTGCAGTGGAAACTGACTGTACAGAGGGGAGAGTCTCTCTCACTAAAGAGGGGAAGGGAGACCACTGAAAACAAAGGTGGCCACACCGGAAGTGCCAGTAGTGTTCATGGCGGCAACTCATCTGCCAGGAGGGCTCCTTTGCAGAGCAGTTTGACAAAGGAGAGGCGATATTGCATGAGACTATGAGCTGCCACCATAGAAAATGTCATTTCCCTTTTATGTCTGTCTGGAAACACATAACTTAGGCTTCATAACCTAAAATCAAACGCAGTTCCTATAGCTCTAAGACCCTAGGTAGAACTGGAAGCCTGCCCCCTGTGTTGCCTTTGTAAACATCTTATATTGAAATGACTGACTCCCTGTCACTCTCCCTGTCTCTGTCCCTGTCCCTCTCCCTTTCCCTCTCTCTGTCTCTCTGTCTCTCTGTCTCTCTCTTTCTTTCTCTCTTCCTCTCTCTGAGATTCCTGGTGGCTTTTCTCATCTTAATTTCTCGAAAATCTAACCTGGTACAAAACCACGTTCAAGAAGTATGTGCTGATTGAATAAATAACCATTTTCCATAGGCCATACCTAAAGGAATTTCGACTTAGATCCAGAAAAGTGAGGGAATACGCATTTAGAACTGACATTCTAAATCTCTAGGTCCATTTCAGATCAAAGGAGTCTGCTCTGGGGCAATTACCTTGACCTCTTTGCAGCTAATAAACCAGGCTCTGAAACACAGGGACCAAGATTCGCAGAGCCATGAGCTTCATTAGTGAATGTCAGTAAAGGGCCTTTTAAGTGGCAAAGCAGATAATTATGGAAAATGTCTCTGACAAAGACATGTCTCCGGGACAATGAAAAGCCTTCCTTGCCAAAGTTAAACATGTTTTACTCTAAGACAAGCTGCTGCAGAAGACTCAAGAACCTCTCCAAAAAAAAGTGTGTGCCCAATAGATCCCAAGAGATTGTATTCACCGAGTTCACAAAACATTGAGAAATAGTTAATAGTCACAGAGAGAAGGCAGGAGAGCCCTGCTGTTCAGCACCTCTCTGCTCAAGGTCGCCGTGCTCCTTACTGAACTTTCAGCTTTTCTATTGTTTGATTTGCCTTGCCTACCGCCTTCCACCTTTCCAGATCATCAACGGAGCACTCAAATGTACTTGACCTTTAGAAAGACACTTGTGCTCCCAGGAAGTACATGATCATTTATCACTGCCATTTACCAAGTGTTAGCTACATAAATAGATATCTGGGTAAGCTGGAAAGCAGCTGCTTAGCCTGTTTGCACTGAAGGGATACAGTTCTGTCCAGATGAGACACAAAGACATTAAGACACCGAGCAACAAAACAGTGACTGTTTGGGAGTCAACAAATGCATAACTGACATGCTCCATGCTTACCTGCACAGCCTTTGAAACGCAAGGCACGTCTACTCTACATTGCTCAAGCAAAGTTGAATATTGATTTAGAGAAATTAAAAGAGATAATTCTAGAATATTTGTGTGTCAAATTTGTATTAATTTCCTGTGTTCTCCCCATCTCTCTCCCTCTTCATCTCCCTCTCCCTCTTCACACACACACACACACACACACACACACACACACACACACACCTGCCTCTCAAACTGGATTTAGTGGGAATAAACTCATTATTAGTTTGCTCCCCAATGTGCATACTCCAAGTTCAGACTATATATAATAATAATGAGTAAAGCTTACCTGGATTTTTTTTAATTGTCATAGTTAATCAAAAGGCATGCACTGGAAAAGCATAAGAGGAAGAAATAAAATCAAAAACAAATGAAAGAAAGGACACAAAATTTAAGCGAAAACCATCTTAAACTAGGAATGTGCTTGATCCGGCCTGTCCATCATCCCCACTCCAGTTATCAGCACTCATTCCAACATGGCGTCTCAAGGGTGGGGGGTTCCCTACCTATAGAATATCAAAGAGGCTTACAGTGTCTGAAACTGCAGGCTGCTTCCTTATCACCAGAGCAGCTCACAGCCTGTCATTACTCGTCACCGTTAAACGTGGAAAATTGGCTGCAGCTATAATTAAAACTCTGGTTAGTATCCACATTAGCTAGTTGATCTTCACATCAGCCACTCAAAGCTCTTTTGAAACTTATAATTACTTGAGACCAAGATAAAATGGCAAGATTTTCTTATTATTGCTCTAACTGTAGGGACCCCACAGAGCCTGAATATCATATAGAAAGGTCCTTTAGCTACTGGGAAGTAGGGCTTGATGACTTTCTAAGGTTACTTATAACTGTAAATTATGATTCCATGATCCTTTGGGGGAAACAGAAAGATCATTCCATAATGTGGATTTCACTAGAAAGTCCTTTTCCTGGTGGGGAAGCTACAGGTTCATGACATATAAGGACTTGCTAAAGCAATGGCCAGCTTTCTTCTCCTTGCTGCCTGGACCTGAGGACCTGGTTCTGTTAGACACCTCATCCTGGAACATCCTTCACAGACACCTGTTGCTAGCATCTTCTCTTGTGTCCTCTTCAGTGGAAAAAACAAAATCAAGCAATTACAGGACCTACCTGCATAAGAAATTTAGGTCACCTATTCCAATAAGCAATAAAGACAGAGAAAAAATAATGACTTGTTAAAAAAGAATAACTTAGGGGAGTGAACTGGTTCAGCTGGGTAGGCGCTTGCTGCCAGGCCTGAAGGCCTGAGTTCAGGCTCCAGAAACCACACAATAAAAGAAAATAACTGACCCTGACAAGCCGTCTCCAGAGTTCCACATAAGCACTGTAGCTCAAGTGCATGTGTATGCACACGGCCATGTGTGTGCGCGCACACACACACTATTTTTTAAAAAGTAACAAAAGAATAAAAAATAACTTGTTTAATTATTCATCATGGTAACAATATAAATTGGGAAGGCTGGGAAAACATTTTTTTGATTTAGTGACTCGAGACTTCAAATCTATTGCCAATAGATTTATTCAGCGTTTGGTGATTCTCTGAACCACACAGTTGTCCCTTAAGGTAAAAACCCAGGGCCTTGCACACTCCAAGCAAGGGTTTGGTGATTTATTTACATCCTTAGCCCACCCACTAGGTCAATTAAAAAATCCAAGCATTGGACCTGGGAAGATTTAAGTGGAGAAGAGGGAAGATAAAGCAAGAAGATGAGGAGCTGAGGTAGAAGACATGTGCACCAGTCAGGATAGCTTCCACTGGCCCGGACCAAATGCAGCATAAGGGCTGTCATAAGGGATGTGGTGGTGCACATGAGAAATCCTGGCACTTGGGAGGCTGAGGCAGGAGGACTACTGAAAGTTCAAGGCTAGCAAACCTAACTGTGAAAATAGAGGTTCTATTCAAAAGAAAAAAGAAAGAGAAGAAGGAAGGAAGGGAGAAAGGAAAGAAGGAAGGAAGGAAATCATAACGAGAAGCACTGAGGATCACCCAGTACATGCATTTAGAGTTCAAGACTTATAAAAATATACAGGCTATAAGGTATCATCTCAACTATTGTTACATAAATCTATAGAAAATAAGGGGCTAGGCATCAAATAAAGAATTACCAGCGTTTTATAGAAGAAAAGCCATAGCTAGAACCAAGAACAAAACTCTGGAAACCACATCAAACTTTAGAATTTTTTTTTCTTAAAAGGCATTGACCAGGGAATCTACCAATTTCATTGTAAAAATGTGTGCAAATATACAATAATTCATAGATAAGGGGGTTTGACACAATTACCTGTGTAATCAACTCCGCTTTTTCTGCCTATTTACTCTGCCTAAGGTTCATACTTTAGTAAGCGACTGTTTATGGAATCTGCCTTGCAAACTGAACTCCAAGTGTTTGAGGCTGACATCTTCCTTGTGTCTGCCTTGCTCCTACGGGCTGAGCAGCAGCCACGGCCGTTAAAAATGCTGGCACTCTAACTTCTGTTTCTCCTCATAGCAGGTTAATTGACTGCTTCGTTTAAATGTTCTCAGAGAAAACCCTCACTTGTTCAAACTAAGCTATCTACAGAACTATTAAAATTGTTATCAATTCAGATACTGATGATCACCCTAAGCACAAATAACAATTACTCAGTAATAACTTAGTAATTGATATAAATGTAGAAAGCAAAGCTGTACTTCCTGATTTATGCTGAAGTTCTTATCGCCTTGCAGAGTACTTTGATGGATACCATTTCAATTTATTTGTTTATTGGATAAACACATTAAATTATCATAAATCTACCCATCACCCTGACCATTTATAAAAGCCATGTCATAGGTCTTGGTGCCTTTTGTTAAACTGACAATTAGTCACTCCTAATGCAATCATGGAAATCTCCACGTGCTCTCACAGAAAGACAGCATCCATCAGAGTTGGAGAGGGGCAGTGCGCAAGCTGTAACAATTCAGACCAAAGAAAGACCCAGAAGGTGAAAACACGTCCTTATAGTAAGGAAAATTATCTCAATGGTATTCCATGACCCATTGAGTAACACTTCCACAGTGGTCAGGGCTACCTCTCTTCCTGACACTTCCTCCAACCTTAGCATTTCTGGTAAGGCTGAGTTGACAGGTGAATTGTTCACCTGAGGTGGGTCACATTGACAGTGATAGCAACTGACAGGAGATTAAAAGGAGTTGATTATACAGTGCTGGAAGAAAAATTCATCAAGGTCACTAACTCATGACAGGTGGAGAGTGAGAGACAATATGGGTTTATTACTCAGGAACCAGGAAGGACGCCCACATTAATCTGATCATCCTTCTCTGGTCTGTCTCTTCCAGACGCCTACCTCCTACAAACATGTAAACAAGTTTGTTGCTTCAAAATAACTGTGCCACAGTGATTCATATCAGTCCAGAGTATGGCTGCCTGTCAAGGTGCCATCTAATGCATCCCCAGCCCAGCCAAGCACAGAGACCATTGCTCCTCCTGATTCTCAGCTTAGCCATGTCCCATGGCCCACACACATCTAGTTTGCACATACTCCCACAGTGAATCCTTCATGTGATGTGAGTGTGCCACGTTTGTGTTTCTATGTCCTTGGCCAACAGATATCAGCACTCTCGTAAGCGCCTCTTCTAATACAGAGATGTCAACTGGAAGCTATTACCCAGCCAGTGACTACATTTCCAACTCCATTTACTCTAGACACGGCTGCAGGATGGTGTGTCAGTCAGCAGGCTAGCAAGTTCCTGAGATAGTCAACTGATAAAGAGAGAGTTTGGTTTTAGGAGATCTAGCAGGGCCATACGTGTTAGGAAATGAGGAGAGGTGACCTTTCACTTTAAAACTTCTACATCATATGCCCATGCTTTTACACTATCTGATACAGTTTGGACCTTAAGCATCCTGGAAAGATCCATGTGTGAAGGGTTTGGGTCCTCAGAATGGGGATATTGGGAGGCAGTGGAACCCTTAAGAGATGAAGCTGAGTGAGGTGTTATTGGATCATGGGACACATGACACTGAAAGGGCTAGCAGGACCCCAAACTCTTCCCTTGGCTCTTTTTCCCTCTTGGCCACGAGTGGATCAGGTTTCCTTCTCTGTAACCTCCTTGTTTCTGTCCCATGTTCCCAGCAGAGGCCGCAAGCAATGAGTTTGCCCAGATCATCAGTCAGGCCGTTTAAAAGAGAGCATAGTGGTCATCCAGTTTGCTCTTCACTTTATCCACTGCCCGTTGAACTCTAACGCACAGCAGCGCCTTTGCCTGTTCTCAGTTACATGGCTATCTAGGATCATGGGTGGTAGGGACTTGGTTGTGCCTGCTGATGAAAGGAGCCAGGGTCTCCCAAATCAGCATATTGAAGAGAAAGTTCCTCTATAGTAGAGCTACACATGGGACAGTCCTGAGAGAATATTACAAAAGATTATAATTACTTCCATGTTAGAAACCGTTAGATACCTTAGGGTCTCTCGGCACTGGAGTATACTAACTAATACATTAGTTAGTAATGTATTAGTGGCCCAAATAGACCGCTGAAGGATAATGAATCCACAATCAGGATGTTTACTTACTGACCTAGAGAAGTATCTTGGTAGCTTATGCTCTCCTAGAAAGGATTACATATGGAAGGCAGCCCATGAAACTGTATGCAGCAATTGATTATGGCCAACTTCCCAGAATGCTCTGTGAAGCAGGCTGATGTGGGTATGGTGATTGAATCTGAAGAGTTGTTCTCTTCGAATTCATGGACATACATTTGAATTTGGATACTGTGGGAGAATGCTGAGGCAGTCATAGAAACAGTTAAAGTAACACAGTACACGTGATGTGCTAGGCTACCTTGGCATGAACAGCGCTGGTGATACAGCAAAATGATGACATCACACAGGGAAAACTTCTCGGGGACGTGATGTGATAGCTAACCATTTGTCTTTTCCCTTGTAGGAACCATAATTTAATACACTGGTGAGTTAAGAATTTTACAGTATCACCAGTACAAGAAAGAAACTAATTTCAGAATTTAGATGAGATTCTTGTAGAAAGACATTGCCCTAACCATACATACTAATCTTGTTTCCATAGAAGAGAAAGACACCGTCACTTAGGGTCTACTGAATTGAACCCCAGGTGACTGGGGAGATGGCTCTGTGTACGTAAAGTACTTGCTCTACAAGCATGAAGACCTGCACTCAGATTCCTAGCATGCATAGAAAAATCTTAGCATGGTAGTGTATGCCTATAGTTCCATCACTTGAGGTACAGACACAGGAAGATTTTTCTGGTGCTCAGTAGCTGGTTGGTCTATGTACCAATCAGGGAGCACCAGGCTCGAGGAGAGATTCTGCCTCAAAAAGGGGCTTGGGGTAGAAAGCAATAAAAAATAACACCAAATATGATGTCCAGCCCCTGTGTGTGCACTCATTGGAACACATACACACACACACACACACACACACACACACACACACACACACAAATGAGTTAAGCGTGAAGAGACAACCTATTTTAAACCTCTTCTGTGACATTTGAGAGCACATGCCTTCCCTACCTCTGGTCACATACAACACGGACCACTTTACTGGGCCTCTTTCCCTGGGCCAGGTGCCTACTTCTCTATGGTGTAGTTACTCCTCATTCAAGTCATCATGGTCTTTTGTGGAACATCAGATATTCTAAGCAGGACTCTCTTACCTTCACCAGGGACATTTCTCTTCTCTCCAAATAGCCTTAGGGCTTCAAAGCTTCTATGGTTGTCCACCCTTGTCTGGAGGCAGCACCGTGGCAGGTGGCTGGAAGGATCGGTCGGCATCCAGAATGAGAGACGTAGCCATCTGGAGGAGGAGGGTTGGCCATGAGAGTGGTTTGACAAGGCTGATTTTCAGAGCTTTCCTTCAGCTTAGTAAAATAAAGGGATAAGGAAAAAAACCTTCCAGACAGGCAATGGCGGCACACACCTTTAATCCCAGCACTGGGAAGGCAGAGGTAGGCAGTTATCTGAGTTTGAGGCCAGCCGGGTCTACAGAGTGAGTTCCAGGATAGCCAGGACTACACAGAGAAACCCTGTTTCATAAAAAGCCAAGAAGGAGAGAGAGAGAGAGAGAGAGAGAGAGAGAGAGAGAGAGAGAGAGAGAGAGAAGGGGCGAACCTTCAGATTCCTTGTCTCACAAAAACCTTCTAAGGTAATTCTGAGAAAGTTTCAATTCTTCAGAGAAACGAGAAATAAATCTTGAAAATCTCCACCTCCCTCTCTTAGTCCAGGGGCTTTTCTCCTCCTTCACTTCATGCTCCCATTTTTGTTCTTATACGCAAATTAAACAATTTCCTCTCTAACTCCTCCTTGCTTCATTCAGAAAACTTATTGATTAGCGTTCCTGGGAAAGAATCGGAGAGAGTGTTTTCATTGCTGAGCCTTGAGAAGCACAAAAGACCGGTCCTGGGTGACGTCGTTACTATATGGAGAGATATCTGCCTGGGGTGGTGAGCTGGGACCTCACCCGGGATGGTCTCAATCATTTCAAGGCAGAACAAAGAGGCATCTGCAGGCATCAGGAGATACTGAATCAGTCTCCGTGCCAGACAGTCTCAGGCGGCCCTTTGACAGCTCCGGTGAAAGCAGGTCAAAGGCATGCAACTGGCTGGCTCAGTAGACAGGGGGAATCAATAATGCTAAAGAGCCATGTCGGAAGCAGGAAGCAGCCACAGCAGAGAGAGAAAATGGCTCCACTCTCAGGGATCTGACAGACACCCTGCCATCTGCCATCTTGACACTAGCACTGTGGTGTCTATGCAGGAGAGAGCAAAAGGACGACGAGAGGCGGGCATGGAAATGCCAGGCGCCAGGGATGGTCCTATAGGAAAAAAAATCTCAAACAGGTCAGTGTCCCTCGGGCCAAGAAGTAAAAGCTATCAGGCGTGGGAGACGGCTCTGTGGATAGAGCTCTTACCATGCAAGTATGAAGACCTGAACCCTGTAAAGACAAGCACAGTGGCGTGTGTCTATAAACCTCCCGCCTCTGTGGGAAATGAAAGGCAAAAAATAGATTTGCCCAAAGCCCACAGAATAGATATCCTAGTATACAAGGCGAAAACAACAAGAGATCCTATCTCAAACAAGGAAGAAGACAAGGACCTACACCTGAGGTTGCCCTCTGACCTCCACAAATATGCAGGGTCATGAAAACACCCATACTCACACCCACTAACATGTACACAGATCTCTCTCTCTCTCTCTCTCTCTCTCTCTCTCTCTCTCTCTCACACACACACACACACACACACACACACACACACACAGAGCAGGGGAGACAGAGACAGAGATAGGAATAAAAAGAAGAGAAAGAAGAATAAGGAAGATGAGAGGGAGAAATAGAACACTATAGGGCTTCAAAATCACTGGAAAGAAACTATACCTTAGCCTCAAAGGAGACTTCTAAAAGCAGCCAAGTGAAATTAAAACTAGGAGAAACAGAAAGCTAATTTAATTTAAAGTATAGTCATTATATATGCACGCCATAAGCCAGATGTACTTTACTCAAAAGGAAATGGAGGGTTAGAAAAGTTAAGTCGTTTTCCCAGTGTCGTGAGATCACACGTGATAACCCCAAGACTGAATGAAGAAGCGCTGCTGCCTCCGCCACAGAGCTAGATCATGTTGCTGCTCCACGGCTCTTCTCTATAGTCCTCCAGCCTTTACTGGATATCACTGATGGGCCCTGGCCTGTCTAGATCCGTGGGAATGAGAACAGATGTCTTCAAAGGCAACTGAGCAATCTAGGAGTAGGGTGGAGGCATTAAAAGCGGGTGGCAGAGAAATGCAAGCAGAGGCGATTTAAGCTTAGTCGTCTGATCTAACTCGCTTGGCTAAACCTGTTGGGAGAAAAGAGGGTTTCCAAATTAAAGCAACAAACCAGTAGACTGCAGGAGGACTCACTGACCCTCCCTCTCCCCCTCCCTCTCCCCCATCCCTCTCTCTCTAGAAATGCAGATAATCTAGAAGACATAGTTAGTTGCTTGCCAATGCATAAATTCCTGTGAGGACCCTGCTTTCGAGGCTCCTTCACCTTTCAAACAGGTCAAATGGCGTGAGCCTGCACAATTCTCTTGACCCATTTCACAAATGTTTCCCCAGTGGTAACAACGGGAAAACATTATAAACGGCCAAACTTGTTTTATTCGTGTACGAAAGTTAATCATGTGCCTTATGAAGGAAGCCGGGGTGTCCGGTACAAGCACTCAACTGAGTTGCTGTTTGACTTCCTTTAGCTGGCAGAGCTAGAGTTAATGTGATCAGCTTTCCAAGAGCTCCAACCTGGTTATGCATGGATCCAAGGCTAGGCTCATGGGACTTTCAGACACTACTGTCTTCTACACTCTGCGTTGGTCATCTTCAATGACTCATGCCCTACCAGCACCTCTGGGTTGACACTGTAAACTTCAGCAGCCTTGACGTAATACAGTATGAGATCTCAAAGTTTAACTGGAAGACCGTGCTAAAATAAAACTGCGTTCTAGGAATTAGCATTTCGTCCACACTCTTAAGCTAGTTGGTTTGGCTCTCTTCTGTGTCTTTCAATTCAAGTTAGAATAGAGAAATGCCTTTCTGACTACGAGGAGATTTGAGCTAGTGAATTCCAGATTTGTAGAGAAGGAGATATGATTTAAGAACTTCCAGAATCAGTGAAAGAATTTTATGCCAGGGAGTGATGGATAAATAGGAAAGAGTCTGAGGTGAGACATTATGCATCTTTCCATCTTTGGCGAAAGCAGGTAAAGAAGACAGAGAGAACTACAAGCCATCCAAGAAGAAACGGAATCTTGGATGTTACTACACCAAACCTTTCCCTCTCCCTTCCTTTCCCTTCCCTTCCCTTCCCTTCCCTTCCCTTCCCTTCCCTTCCCTTCCCTTCCCTTCCCTTCCCTTCCCTTCCCTTCCCTTCCCTTCCCTTCCCTTCCCTTCCCTTCCCTTTCCCCCCTCTTCTCTCCCTTTCCCTTTTTCTCTTCCGTCTCTCCCTTCCTTCTTTCCTTCCTTCCTTCCTTCCTTCATTTCTTCTTTCCTTCCTCATTTCCTCCCGACCCTCTCTCTCCATCCTGACTCTTTTTTTCCTTTTGAGATGCTAGGTATCAAACTGAAGGCCTCACACATGCTAGACAAGTGTTCTACCACTGAGCTGTATCCCAAGCCCTTTGTAGCTTAATCAAAGATGATGCTACCAACCTGAAAATGTCACAAGGGCCATGTGAAGTGATGTTCGCTATACTAAGCATCCCTCCTGTCATACCTACACTCTCGCTGGGACTTACTGCCTCCCTCGGTCCCTCTGATGGAACTCTACAGATACTGTACTCAAGCTTGCATGGGATGAAGAAAGAATACACCCAATGACAAGCAGCCAAGGGGAGAATCTATCTAGGAAGGAAAGGAACATCAGTCCTTTAAATTCTTATTTTCTACACCTTTAATTATCTGAAATAAGAGGTGATTTATAGCTTGGCTGTTTATAGCCTTGGATACTCTTGCAACCGTAGCTGGGGTGGTGGCATTTCAAACAGAAAGTGCCCTAGAGCTCCAAGACCAGGTGATGATTTCTTTATTACTGCGTGTTGTATTGTGTACAAGATCTCCATATCGTATTCAGCAGAGCTGTTCACAATCGCCCAGGTCTCGTGGATGCTCTCTGCTTTCATACTGCCCTACTTTCCCAGAATTTCTGCATCTCCAGGGCCATTACAGCCTCCCGCCTCTCTCTCCTATCCTATTATGCTATCTATTATCTTGTACCAAGCACTGGTGTTTATATTTTCTACTTTAGACCACAATATTATGGTCCCAGAGCTCTATCTCCTTCTTGGTTGCTGTCGGTTCATTGTTTGTGTAGTTTACTGGGAAGAGGGGTGTGTGTGGAGGTCTGTGTCTGTTCATAGCGTCAGAGGAGACACAGTGCAGACCCTTGCACTGAGGACCAAGCCTCCTCATGAAAGGCTGCCGGCAGAGCAGAAGGCAAAGCAGTTCTGCTAAAATGCTAATACCCAGCCTTTCCAAGCTTAGGGCCTGAGATGGGAAACCAGCAGTGAGCAGAGAGAGATTAATACTACGTTCTTTCACCTTTAAAAACTATTAATTGAAAAATCCCCTCACTTTGGGGGAGGTGGCTTGGTCTGTAAATTACCTGCTTTGTAAGTACAAGGGCCCAAGTTCTGATCTCTAGCACCAACACACACACACACACACACACACACACACACACACACACACAGAGAGAGAGAGAGAGAGAGAGAGAGAGAGAGAGAGAGAGAGAGAGAGAGAGAGAGAGAGAGAGAGAGAGAGAGCAAAACAAAATAAAACAGACATGGTGGCACACATCTGGAACCCGTATAACAAGGAGGGAAAAGCAGGAGGATCCTCAGAGCTCCCTAACCATCTAGTTTATTCAAATCAGTGAGCTCTGGGTTAAGTGGGAGAAAATGTTTCAGAATAGGGTGGAAAGCAAAAGAAGACATCTGACATGATGTGTATGTGCATGTGCATCTGCAACCTGCACACACACACACACACACACACACACACTCACATATACATATGCACATACACCTATGCACACACATATACACATATATACAAACAACATGCACATACACACATATACATACACATATACACATATATACATATACACACAGGCACATATATATATATACATATACACACAGACACACACATATACATACACATATGCAAACACACACACACACACACAGAGTGTCTTTGTAGTACGAAGCATTAAAAGCCACAACCCCTACGGAAGTGTCTGCTTGCACACAGACTGAATAGGTTGGAGGTCAAGGTTGGTTGAGATTTCGCTCCCAGCTTCAGTGAATTATGATTTGCAAGCCCTGTGTCTAGGACCCTGTGTCAGATCACTGGATGCCTTCAACTCCCCCTCCCTCGTCTACGAAAATGAACTAATCCTCCTGTTTTACACCAGTTTAGGGAAGAGAAATACACTGCACAAATGCTTGTGATATCATAGCTGGTCCATATCCAAGGCAATCAGTGCCCCATGTCCCTGCTTCTTCCTTCAGGACTTAACTTGGCCATCCCCCTATCAGCCACACTGGTTCACTTAACTACACAGCAGATTCAGTGGTCTGTCTTTACAAGCACACCAAGCCTCCTCAGGCCTGGGTGTTCACGCCCGTCTCAGCTCAGGCTCAGTAAATGTTAGTAGATTTAGGGGGGAAAGTGAAATTTGAAACCTGCACCACACTTAGTTCAAAGAAAGATCACTGCTGTTTTAATTAAAAAGCCTAAGCTACACTCATCCAATTACCGTTAATAATGATCTGTGTTTGAGTACAAAACAATGGGGGTGGGGCATGAAGAGAAAGGGTAACAAGAAAGAAGACAAACGCCACACCAAACGGCGATGCCCTGCCGCCTAGCCAGCTGAAATGCTCACAGGAAACAGAGCAACTTTAACTGCTAACAGCAAAGATAATAAAGAAAGAAAATGCGCTTCGGGGAATGATGGGCCACCCCCTTTCAGAGCTGAGCTGATTCTGACTCCTCTGACCTGTTCAGACGTTCCGTGTCACTGTCTCACTCGGATGAGGAAGCAGATGGAATATGGGGCTCGGGTCTCTTCTGGATTGGTGAGCTGGTCCTAATGAGCATCTTTGTTTCCTGAGCACCCATTACCTGTCCAGAGCCCCGGGAGCAGCCTCGAAACTAATTCAGATCAGCTTAGCCCTAGTGTGATCAAGTCTGAGCCATGCATGATAAAGTTTGAATCGGATGCCTGCTTAGAGAGAAGCCACAAGCACACCGCCTCAAAAGGAAGGAAAGGGGCATTGGCCTCCAGTCTGGGGGTGGGGGGCGGACAGTGTCTTGACCTCTTCTCAAAGGAAGTCTTATGTACAGACCCAGGTGCTGTTGGGGCGGGGCTGGAGGGGCAAAGGGAGATAAAAGGCTTGCTGGAGACCCTCTGACCTCAGCCCTCCCACGGGAAATGAGCAAGGAGGCTGCTGGCTGGCAGACAAGCAGGTGTACCCTTGAGAAGCCATGGAGATTAGCTGGGGCTTATCCAAACCTCTGCAGGAGGCAAATCTCTCCCGGCTCCCCCAGGAGACTTGAGCACTCACTCTGCTGGCATCAAATAAGCCAGATGCAGAATGGACATCAACTTGGCCTTTTGTGAATCCAGAAACCCCTGAGCAAGCATCTGGACAACATCAGACTCGCCAGGGCCCCAAAGACAGTGAATATTTGGAGAGACGTCAAAGGAAAGGAAAAGAGGGAGAAAAAGAAAAGCCGAAAGCCAGGATCCTAGACAGATGAAGCTTCGTGTGTGTGTGTGTGTGTGTGTGTGTGTGTGTGTGTGTGTGTATGTGTGTGTGTATGTGAGTGTGTGTGTGTGTGTGTGTGTGTGTGTGTGTGTGTGTCTGGATCTTGGTCTCAGAAGCAATTGTTTGCTGCCAAGTGCAGTGTTCTCAAAATATGGCTTCCCTACCGAGAATAAGTGCCACCTGCTCTCTAGCAAGAATAAAACTCAGCCCTCAAAGGATAACCTCTTTGAGTGGGTGGGGAGTCCTAAAAGAAGGAAGCTAATGAACGAATTTAACATTGAGACTACAGGAAAACAGATCCCCATCCCACAGAGAACATATCAACCTGACATCATGTTCCAGTCCACTGATATGCAGGAGAGTGTGTCAGCTCTAGACTCAGTGAAGAAACACCAGTTCTTCTGTGTGTAATATCAGCTGTGTAACCTTGAGCAACTCACATAACCTCTCTGAGCATCCCATCCCAACAATGTCTCCCCCAAAGAACTGTCTGAGCATTGATAATGTATCTAAGCATCCATGGCAGTGTCTGTCACTTAGAAAGAAAGAAAAGGTTCTTCCCTCTCTCCCAAGAAAAAGACAATATATTGTGTAAGAAGTATTCTACTTGTTACATAAAAACAGATGTAAAAAAAAAAAAAAAAAAAAAAGATGGAAAGGACATTAAATCCTGTCCTTTCCCTGATGACTTACTTGGAAATTATTGCTATGCGATTGACACCATAAAAATGGCCTAGTTTTCACCTCAGAAGGTCCCAGTGATTGTCATGGTGGAAGGAATCCAGCCCACAAGATAACAGCTCTATGTGGGCAATGATAACTTTAGTTACCTTTCAAATATTATTGAAAATCATCAAGGAAACGTGGCGGACATAGGATTTGAGCATGAGCTCGTACCTGTGGTCTTAGCTGAGCTAAGACTGTAACTGTGTTAGCCGAGCTTCCGTGACCATGCCAAAATGCCTGACACAATCAACTTTTAAGGGTAAAGAGTTATTTCGGCTCATGAGTTTACTAGCATCTGTTCTGGTTTTTGCGTCTGTTGCTTCAAAGTGCATCGTGGCAGAACCCTGAGGCAGGAGATACTTATTCATACCAAAGGGCACAGTCTCAATGTCTCCTCCATGGACATAGCCCCAGTGACCTAACTTCCTTCCACTTGACCCTTTCTCTGAAAGGCTCTGTCTCTTCCCAATAGACCCAGCCGTCAGCACATGGGCCTTTTTGGAAGACACTCACGATAGAAACTATAATAGGAGTGAGCTCTCTTGTTTTCAACTGTACTGTGTCCAGGTACAAGATAATTGTCTCTGGGGTGGCTGAAAGTTCAATGTCCCCAATTTCATAGTCACAGCAAGTACAATGGTGGTTGTATTCTGCTTTCGACCTCCACCAGCCCTTTTGGGGGAAAAAAAAAAGATTGATACTCAGAATGCCAAGTCATAGACTTCTCTCCATGTAGCTCTCCATCATTCCTGTGGATAGAAAGGTTCCTTTGAGAAGCCAATTCGTGTTGACTCCTAGATTTGGTGCTTCCCCAGGGGTGGTTGAATTTTGACTCTTCCTTAAATTTGACCTATCACCAGCCCCTACATTTCTGTGATCTTAGAAGTAGAAGGAAGTGCATATTCACATCTCCCCCCACCCCCTCACTCTCTACAGAAAATGGAGAGAGGTTTAAAGAAGTGAATGGCTTCCCCAAGGCCTGAGACTGATGTGCCCAACAGGCACTCAATACTTCCCTTCCCTAGTGGTCAGGCAGGGCTTAAGGCACTTGTGCAGATGAAACAAAAGGTCTTCCTGAACAGACATTGTCATGACCACAGATGCAATTGCATGGACCTGTGATGAGACTCCAAGCCATGTGTAACAACAGCAAAGTGATCATCACAAATGCCCCCCACAGTCTAAATAATATACAAAAGTTATCCTTTTAACTCAGAGAGTTCTTTGGGGTCCTCAATGGTGGTCAAAGTTCACGAAACTACTGTAATTATTATAAATATGGGAAATTATCATTTGACTTATCCTCATAATGTAAAGTAGTCCTATTCTGTTATAATTTGCTGAGCGTATGTCTCAGTGCTAGGACTGCAAAGCTCATTTGCAGTCTCTAAGCTCAGGAAGTTCATTGTCTGGATCTGGGCTGGGAGATGAAAACGCAGTGCCAGAGAATAGATAGAAGACCTAAAACTACCAGACTTTTAGACAAGGAGAAGCTTCCTATTAATGCATTTAGAATGGTGTCTTATATATAACCCCAAAATGTCAGATAACCCAGGAAACATTAAATAAACCAGACTACATAAAAAATTATGTAACAGGATAAGAGTAACAAAATGGGAAAGACCATTTTCTGGATGGAAAAATATGTATTTTCAAACCATGAGTCTCATAAGAGACCTGAAATACAGAAGGGATTGTTATGTTCATCTATACACAAACAAGCCAATTCCAAGACAGACATGAAACATGACCATTCACTAAAGATGACAAAAGACTGACACACACCTGAAATGATGTTTAACATAATGGGACACACATGAAATGCAGACTGTCCGTGTCTGATGGTAAAAGCTTGCAATCCCTGATACTTGGAAAGACCGAGGCAGGAGGATCACAAGTTGAAGGCCTGCCTGGGTTACTTAGAGAGACCATCTCAAAAGAAAAGGGAAAATTGGGAAGTTGGCAGGAAAACCTAGGCACCCACATTCGCAACAGAGTTCTTTTAAGCCAATGAAAGAAGAGGAAGAAATCACAAGTCCAGGGGCAGATGAGTTGAGATTTGAGGCATGGTATGTAAACAAGATAAATATTGTTCAGCCTTCAAAAAATGAAAATAACTGTGGTGTGCGTTGTGGCATCATAGGTCTGAAAGACATTATTCAGTGTGATAATAAACCAATCATCAGGCAAGTGGTCCACTTATATGAGGTGCATAGACAGTTCAAACACATAGGGATAGAGAGCAGAAGGGTGGATTCAAGGTCTGGGAAAAGAGATGGGGGAAAGGATTACTGTTTAATAGCTGTGAGTCCACTTTGCAGATGAGAACAGCTTGGTGGATGGCTAGTAGAGACAGTAGCCCCGTGACATGGATGACTATACTTTCACTTCAAAATGGACAAGATGGTAATTTTTGTATTAATAAACACACACATTAGAATTGTCATCATCAGTAACCTCAAAAAAAGCCAACGTTGGTCTGCAGTGACCAGCTGGTTCTGTAAGGATTCACCCAACAGATACAGGAAAACCCTCTCAACAAAGAAATCTCAAGGTTCAGTATGGATCTCTCAAGAGACAATTCAAAGAATAAGATGCGTCTTCCTTCATCACTGCAAGGACCTAAGCTCAAATCCTCCACACTCACCTAAGAGACAAGTACCGTGACAGTGTTTGTAATCCCAGAGACAGGTAGAGCACTCCCTGCATACAATTTCTGAGTACCTATGTAGCTGAATTAATGGACTCCAGACTGAGCAAGACATACTGTTTCAAAGAACAAGGCAAAGAGTAATCAAGGAATACATCTGATGTGAACTTCTGGCCTCCTGTGAACCTCTGGCCTCCATGCATACACAAACATACAAAAAGGCATACAACATACATATACACATACATACATACATACATACATACATACACACACCCCATATGAAAGTATGCCTTATTGCACACATACAAAAAGGGAAGCATTTCTGAAGAGTACCGACCAAATGCCAGTTAAGTCTTCTCTGAAGACCAAGGCTCTTTCTAGAGCAGTGAGTCTCAATGTATGGGTTGCAACCCCTTTGGCAAACCTACTTCTCCAGAAATACTAACATTATGATTTATAACTAGCAAAATTACAGTTATGAAGTAGCAATGAAAATAATTTTGTGGTTGAGGGTCACCACAACATGAGAAACTGTATTAAAGGGTCTCGGTATTAGGAAGGTTGAGAACCACTGGTCAAGAGCTTGCAAAAACCAAAAGTGTTCAATTCTATCACTTAAAGAAGTCATTTTAAATGCCCTCTCATATAAAAATAATAGACACACTAGGCCAGACAAGGATGCTATCCATCACTGACTTTCTCCTCTGGTTACAGAAAGGGTTCCTGTCTTCTGGAAGAGCCATGGCGAATAAGGTCAACTGACGTTGTTTGGTTTTGAAAACATGTTAACCTGTTGCAAAACCACTTACCAATCTCTTTGCACTTAGGAGCTCCTGGCGGTCTCAGTAGTTCAGCAATAGTGAAACTCTCCTGAAACATCATAGCCTCGGAAAGATGAGGTCAGTCCACTGCACGGCTCACTAAGAGGGCACAGAGAAAGCTGAGTTACCTGGAGTAGGGGTCCAATGACTGCACCAAGGTCCCAACATTCACCTATGTCATCTCACACATCGGTGCCTTTAACAAGCTGGGTTTTCTCCCCAGTATTTAACAAAACTCCCTTGAATATGCTCTTTATACTGAGCACTGTACTAGGTGTCGGGAGCCAGACAGCCTCTGCATTCCTGAGCTCTGCATCCTAGAGTATGAGACGCCATTAACAAAAAATTTTCAAGACTACAGCATATGCTACATTTTGGGTTGGTATGCCTGCATTAGGGGAAGCACACATTTCTTCGTGAACACTACTGTCAGGCGAGACAGTGAAAACCCACAGCAACGAGACGTAAACCAAGTGTCCCACCCGAGACGGCCTGCACTTCACATGGGTTTTCAACCCACGTTCCCCCATGCCTCCGTCGCTGGACTTGGGTACAGCCCGAAGCTGAGGCTGAGATCACACAAGCTCCCATTCCTGTTCTCGCTGTGAGCCTCCCAGAGGAGCACTCCCCAGGCCCTGGCTCCAGAGGACACAGACCTTCCTTTGCTCAAGAACGCAAGCAGCCAGGCGGTGTAAACAGCAAACGCGACCAACACCAGCGTCCCGACGGCAAGGTTGACTGTATTGTCTTCACGAATTAAAAATGACATATCGCAAAGATTACACGGCTCTGGTGGACCTCACGGCCTTGCCTGACATGCTGGCTCAGTCTAAATCACAGACTGATTCAGACACCCAAACAAATTAACACATGTTTCCTGATGATACAAAATTGCATCTCTGTGTGCGTGCGTGTGTGTGTGTGTGTGTGTGTGTGTGTGTGTGTGTTCAAACCACTATACAACCACATCATCAATTAAATATTTATCAGACTTCCACTGACCTATGAGAGTCATCATCCACCAGCCCTCAGAGCATCATGGCTGGCTGGTTTTAAAAGCTAGCTTGCAGCCTTGGTCAGTGGAACACATTAGACCTTTCTCTGTGAAAAGCTCTTTCTATCTTTTGAACTGGATCCACACCCTGGGCTGAATGAAGCTTTTTAGAACCAGTGAGAACCAGATGGCCCTCCGAGATCATTTTTGAATGTTTGGATCTGAGTCATTTGTATGCAGAAGGTTTCACAAAATAGCAATCTGGGTGGCAGGCTCCAGGCTGGGTCCAGCTTTCCAGACAGCCCATCTTTGCCTACAATCGAGAAGACAATATTGTAAGGCTCCATAAAAATATTACAACATTTATCTATATGTGTAGCATCAAATACATGAAGTGTCCTTGTCAGGCTGTTATTTCTATGGGAGTTCTCACAACTCCCCCTTCTCTCCCCTCCTCCCCACCCCATTCCTTTTGCTTGTTTCCATTCCACCTATAGGATTTTGTTTTGTTTTATCACAGGCACGGAGCCAGCATTGTGAACCAGCCAGCAGAGGGTACTGCCTTACTGGTGCAATAATCCAAGCCACAACAAACACGGAGCCAAAGAGAACATTTAGATGAATTCAAATGGGCTCCACTCAAATTGTGTTCTGGGGGAGTTCCTCGTTTACAAAGGAAAGGCTGTGGGATGGAAGAGATGAGAAGGAGCAGCTCTATGTGGCCTGCACATCCAAGAGGAAAGGCAAGCGTCTCAGTCTGACAGCAGGAGCAAACCTGCGTTCCAAAAGAGGGGAGTGATCCAAAGTAAAAGATACACTTCCAATCATTTATTTGTAGAGGAAAACAACTAGCTTATAATCACACAAGTGTAAGCACGGGGATATTATTGTAACCTTATTTCCAGTCACTCCAACACCCTGTAATCCATGAGTGAAAGACCAAGAGCAGTGTGGTTACACAGCACAACGGAACGCTATTGAGATACAAAAGTGAATACGTTCTAGCTGGATGTGGATGTGGTAACTTATGACTGTAATCCCAACACTCGGGATGCTGAGACAGGGGATTAAAGCTAGTTCAACACCGATGTAGATGACATAGCAAGGATCGGTTCGAATAATAGTGAAAAGAGTCACTGACACAGCAATACAGACAAATCTAAAGGACATTGGATTGGATGGGAGACGCCATCCACCCAACCCCCTGCCAAGCTTCTAATTCCATTCCATTCATGCTTCTAATTCCATTAATACACTATTCTCAGCAAACTTGAGGCTTTAAGGACAGGACATGGCAGATGCATGCAAGTATAAAGCAATGGTGTGGGAAAACACTTAAGACGGC
Organism: Apodemus agrarius; assembly: GCA_964023405.1. Taxonomy (NCBI): domain Eukaryota; kingdom Metazoa; phylum Chordata; class Mammalia; order Rodentia; family Muridae; genus Apodemus; species Apodemus agrarius. Next base: position 44,055,364 of record OZ030012.1, on the reverse strand, counting down.
GAGTGCTCTGCTCTGAGCGATGACTCCGAACAGGAATTAAAATCATAGAACCTCACACCCAAGAAAATGAATTTCTTTATATGCTAATTTTAGAAGTAAAAATTTTTAAAGAAAAAAATAATATGTGTTTAAAATGACTGCCATAAATTTACATACACAGACATATACATATAACCCGCTGCAACCTGTGAGCAGTACAGGATGAGCAGATACATGTGAAGTCTGGAGAGTGGGGGGAAGGGAGCTGTTAACTCGGGGGTAGACCACTTATCTGCCTGGCACGTGCAAAAACCTGCTTTGCACCCCCAGAGTTGAAAGCGGGAGAGAGGATGCTGTGTGTCAAGTACATTTGTGGTCATCTCCAAGAATATTCCAGTGTGGAACTGAACCCAGTAGAACAGGTTAGCAAGAGCCAGGTAAGATGAGACTCCCCACGGCAGCTTGGTATGTACACACAGTAAGGCTTCACTGACTCCAGCAGCTCAGGCTGAAGGGACCGGATGAGCCATCTGGCTCCAGATGGTTCTGACACAGCCATGGCTAACGGTCATTTCTGGTGCCATATCGGGGTCTGCCCAGTCTTAGAACCAACATCCATGAGAGCATGAGCTACCCTCCAGGGCTTACTCTCCCCGACTGGTAAGAAAGGCTCACTAGCTTTGGGCAGGAACTCAGGTGAGAAGGCAAGCAGCCAAAGGAAAGCAGACTAATCCTCTGACAGACAAGGAGCCCGTGGGAGCGGAACAGGATGATTTAGCTCATGAAAAGAGTTTACACCTCATCCCCAGACCCTTGTCAGGTCTCACAGCTCATCTGTTGTCTAGCTTGGGACAGCATTTCTTCTTATCTAGCAGTTATCAGATATCTTATCCTCACAGATCACATAACAGACATATTACATTTTTATTCGTAACAGCAGCAAAATTACAGTTATGAAGGACTGATGGCATAATTTTATGGTTGGGGTCAGCACAACATGAGGAACAGTATTAAAGGGTCTCGGTGTTAAGAAGGTTGAGAGCCACTGCTCTTATCTATCCTAAGAGGGCAGGACAATATTTCACATCTATAAGGAATAAAAGAGATGATTTCCCCCCATCTCCATCCCATTGGCATCCACATTAAATTCATGTCTTTTGGTCTTTTAGTACTTGTTGGGATCATTTTGGGGTGAATTATCAATTCTTGCATTGGCTTCCTCCATCAGTCACCTAGTAGTCACTGAAAAAGTCTAGGAATTTTTGCCTATTGAATCTTCCTCCAATGCCTATTCATGTTTTTTTTTTTTTAATTTCCTTCTAATTCTAGAGAGCTTGGAGGCAGGAGGACTGACTTACACCTCGTGTGTGTGGATTTCTCAGATCCCAAGATACATTCTAACAGTCCTGTTTGAGAAACTGAGATCCAGCTTTGCTTCTAACTAGATGCAAGACTTTCAGTCTCTTCCTCTTTCTCTTAATTTCCTCTACAACATGACCTGGTTAGGTCAGAAGACCTTCTGAGGGACTTTTGAATCTGACATTACTCTCCTGTGTGTGTTCAATCCTAAGCATTAGTGGGAAACCATTACATACAAGAACTGATAATTTCAATTTAACTTGAGATTTCTGGGAGTCTAATCCATTGGAGATAACATAAGAGTCAGAACGCAACTAAAATAATCAAGAAAAAAAGAACAACCTTAATATTAATATGTTAGCCCAAATGACCCCAGATAACCAAAGCAACACATGAATGAAAACATCCATGTAACAGCTCCACATTCAATGAATAAGCATGATGAAGATTAATAATAAACAGTCAATAATAGTTATTATATAAAGGTATAAATATAATAATAGTTAACAATTAAAAAGTTAAAATATTTTAAAATCAAATTAAATTGGAGAAAGAGAAGATCCTACCTTTAAGGACACTTATCCCAACCAATCAGAACAAGACTGAGTAAAGGATTTGTGATATTCTAGTAGACTAACTGGAACCACTTGAGACTTTCATTTTACTTCTCAGAATCCATTTCTTCTACAAATTGGGGTAATACTGACTCTGGCAGTAAGTAAAGGGTAAATGGCAGAATACTTAGTTTTATTATTCAGTCGCTTGTATCATTGTCCTGCCCTATTGAAGTGTTCTCACCTCTTGGCCATTTATCTCCTTAACTCCGCTGTCTGCTGAGGTAACATGCCCTAGTCCTGTAAGAAGCAAATCTAGTTCCCCCTCCCAGGAACACTTCTCTGTTCCCACCAGCACAGCTCTCCATTGCCTCCGGGTTTCTACTGTCATTGCTGAACACCTGTCTGTACTGCTTCACAACTGACTTGGACATCTGTGCTTTTAGGCGCTTCAAAGCTCCAACGCTCTATACTACAGCCTATCTACCTTCCAAGACCACTTATGCAGCCAAGCCCGGAGTCTTATGCACATGCTCCGATTCTCTTCTTGGATTCATCTTGGTCACTTCAACTGGATATTTAAGTATTCATAATGTTTCCTCTCCACCACAGCATCCTCCAGCCCATTCTGCTTGCTGACTCTTGCCCGTCTCTCAGATCCATCTTTCCTTACCACCATCATCACGCCTAACGTAAGCATCCCTGATGACATTCTTGTAACATCAGACTTGGAATGATGATGATGTATTTAGCAAGCTTTTCCAACATATCCCTGCTCAGTTCCTCACTACCTCCTGCCATAGCAGGAACTTGGGTGGACAAGACAAAAGCCAGAGGACAAAAACAGCTTTGGATATCTGTACACACTTCTCACTGTTCTGAGACGTTGCCCACCCTTAACGAATAAAGCTTCTTAATATTTTTCCTCTCCAGCCTGCTCTCCTACCCAGGTCACTTCTCCATTTGTCTATGCCACCCCCATATGTGGTATATTTAAGGTCCTGCATGTCTTCTAAACTAGACCACGATATCTTCAAAATACAGGCAGTGTCTTTTACGCCTTTGAGTCCCAAGCACAAGCACAGTGTTAGTGAATATAAGATTCAGATTGTCTCCTCCAGATGCCCTTCCTAGCCCTGTAAAGTGTCTACAGGCTGCTACTGTGACAAATGGACTGAATTCATCATCACCTCTGTACAGACAACAGATTTCTTGAGTACCTTTTATTATATACATTATATACTATAGTTCATGTTTTATTGTATTATATATTTATTTGATATAATAGATAATATATTATATATAATAATAGATGCTGTATTCTATATATAAGATATATATATATAGCATTTTTATTATTCTCATATTTTTAGCATTATCTTTTCCATCCCTGCACTGAAAACAAGTCTTCAACAAACAAGTACCAATTAACAAATTTTTATTGGCTGAGTAAGCCTATGCCTGCCTAGGAGAGGATAAAGACAACTTGTAGATGCCGGGAAAGGAAGGTTCCACCTCTCAATGGCTACTTCCCTGTGCAGTTGCCTGTCTGCTGTGTATTCTGGGATTTCATCAGGTTCAGTCAAGTCACTAGGAAAGGTGGCTCCATTACTGATGGAGTTCTCAGATCAGGAATCTGGATCAGTGATTTTCTAAAGAAATTGCCCAGATATAGTGACCAAATTGACGTGCATCATAGTAACTTTGTCTAGCAATTTTTAAAAAAGTATTAAAAGGGCATAGAATAAAATTGAGGAAGAGTCAAAGCACTGCTTTGACCAGTACTAAGCAAAGGGGAGCACTACCATTCATAGTTACAATCTGTTACAAAGCACAGGACTGCTGTAGCTATTGTGCAGATATGTCCCTTTTCCTGAGTCAGTCCCCTTACCTTCTCCCCTTCCTCTGACCATCCTCCACCTGCCAACCTGCACGCCAGTTGCAGACCCAGGCTGAGAATACCCATTTGCTCAAGCCCCCTGTCCTGGGTAAGCCACTTCTGTTCCTTCATGCAAGCCTCAACCCACTACCATTTGCAAGGGGGCTGCCTAGTCCAGTTTAGGAGATTATTAGATTGTGGGACTTAGGCAAATAAACTCAATTTCCATGGAAGCTAAAATAAAAGTTATCAATATGCTTCGTGGTGTTTTATTTTGAACAGCCATAATAATCCCCTGGGAGGTTTTTGGAAAGCGTTCTTTTGATACATTGTTTGGATGACACAGCACAAGCTTCCTTATAGGACTTTGTACATCATACCGCCATCCTTGACGTCACCATCCAATACCTTAAGTTAGCTAATGAGCAGCCAAGGAAGTAAGTTTTCTAGACGTTAGAAAATCGTATCAGCTTGAGTTAAAAAAAATAACAGAGTAAGTTCAACAGTTACAGAGTCATAAACTAGGAGGAGAAGCAGAAGGTCTGGCCGCCATCATAATGCATGATAACAAAGACATGAACAAACCGGGAAGCTTTTCCAAGACCATGCAGTATGAAAATACTTGGAGTCAAAAAATAATGATACTATACTTTTTATTTAAGATAAAAGTCAGGGGACATAGGTGAATTTCTCCTCACAATGGTGGTTCTATGTAATGGTCCCAAGAGTACTGATTGTGCTACAGTTCTCTACCCAAGCCACTTTTTTTCCCTTTTATTAGTGACTTTGCTTGTGTGATTAGCTACAGTACAGTAATTTTAAGGCTCTTAAAAGAAAGAAATTAAATGAAAGTGTAAGACAATAGTCCATATTGGCTTAGTTGTTGTGGGGGAGTCATTTGTTTGTTTTTACTGAGACAAGGTTTTATTCTTAGCCTAGTCCAGCCTTGCATTCACTCACAGCAATCCTCCTGCCTCAGTCTCCCAAGTGTTGATATGACAAGAGCAAAGTACCATGTCCTGATCATATTATTCTTATAAAAGCTGATAATAGGTGGAAAAACAGATTGATACAGTTTTGAGTGATTGCAGTAGTAGATCTTTGTAACAAAAGACCACTAGTATAAAAGTGTAAAACCCCCAAATTACTTTCAAGGAAAGGACAGGATCTGTCCCAGGACAGCAGTACCGGAGAGAAAGCATTCTGAGAAGCCACACTGTTTCCTGTGTGGCTCACCCTGATGTCACTCTGTCCTACTTTATCAGTGTTACATGAGAGAAAAAGAATCTTAAGAACTAGGTAGTGTGTGTGACGTACACAAAGCTTCACTATGTGCCAGCAAACTAGCAAGGCGTATCGATATTTTTCACACTTTAATTTATGTATTTTACTTAATTGATGCACAAAATTGTATATTTTCATAGGGTCTCATGTGCTGCATTAATGTATAATATATTCTAAATATATGATTGGGGTATAAATATCTCCTTAAGTATTTCTCTTGCCTTTTCAGTGAAAGTTCTCGATTTTTCTCATCTAGTTGCTTTGAGAACGTCAGCTCGTTCTGTGGTCTGCCGTTTCCCTGCTCTGCAGCAGACCGCTAGAGCCAGAACGGTCTTCTCCCCTCTTAGCTCCCCTCAGCCAAGCTTGAGTTTCTTGAGAGCGGTTTGGGCCTTTGATATCCCAGTAACCAGCCTACAGGAACAAGTGGACTTTGAGAAATAATGTCCACGGAGTCATGAAGCTCCTGGCAGGCATGGGCTGCTCCATTCATGACTCAGCACAGTACCTGTTATTAGCATGTGTGCATGCATGTTCCTGGGTGTACATGGGATAGGAGTGCATGTGTGCATATCAGTATGCATATGTGTGTGTACATGTGTATCTGTGTGTGTCTGTGTATATATGTATGTGTGTATGTGTGTATGTGTTTGTGTGCATGTGTATGTGTATGTGTATGTGTGTATGTGTATGTGTGTGTGCGTGTGTGTATGTGTGTGTACGTGTGTGTATGTGGTATATGTGTGTATGTGTGTGTATGTGTGTATGTGTTTGTGTGTGTATGTGTGTATATGTGTGTATGTGTGTGTGCATGTGTGTGTATGTGTGTATGTGTGTATGTGGTATATGTATATATGTGTGTATGTGTGTATGTGTTTGTGTGCATGTGTATGTGTGTATGTGTTTGTGTGCGTGTGTATGTGTGTATATGTGTGTATGTGTGTGCATGTGTGTGTATGTGTGTATGTGTTTGTGTGCGTGTGTGTATGTGTGTATGTGTGTGTATATGTGTGTGTGCATGTGTGTATGTGTGTATATGTGTGTATGTGTGTGTATATGTGTGTATGTGTGTATGTGTGTATATGTGTGTGTGCATGTGTGTATGTGTGTATATGTGTGTATGTGTGTGTATATGTGTGTGCATGTGTGTGTATGTGTGTATGTGTGTGTATGTGTGTATGTGTGTATATGTGTGTATGTGTGTGTATGTGTGTATGTGTTTGTGTGCGTGTGTATGTGTGTATGTGTGTATATGTGTGTATGTGTGTGTGCATGTGTGTGTGTGTGTGTGTGTGTGTGTGTAGGCTTCAGGGTGGCATTAGTTATCTTCCTTAATCATTTTGAGGGAGGCAAGGGCATGGAACAGCTAAGCAACATGGGTTGCTGCTTGGTTTGGTACACACGACACACCTTTCTTCTATTGGTGTATCTGATAGTCTAGGGCCCCCACCTGTATGAACTATGAATGCATACCCCTCTTTTAACGATTTACCTCACAGCTATAGCTTCCACCTGCACTGGCCTGTAGAGCTGCTCTCCTGAAATGGTGAACTAAGTCTCTGCTTCCCTTAACCCTCAGGAATTGAATTTTCTATTCAAACATTCCCAGTTATATCTCAGATGAGGAGCAATGAGTTCAAACCCATCTGGTTTGAACTATTTTGGGGTAGATGTAATAAGGCAGATTCTACGCTCGGACTGAACGTTTCTGAGAGAATCCTCCACTTGTCACCTTATGCCTAGGCATAACCGAGCATCTACACGATTAAAGTCAGATAAGATTGCGAGAAGGGACATACACAATAAGCAAAAACATGTACATAACCCAAACCTATCAATCAAAACAGATAACGCCTCACACTAAGACCCTGAACAACAAACTGCCATGCCCTTTGAACTCCACATAAAGAAACCCCAACAACAGCAGAGGCCCTGGGCATTCTCTCCATCAGGTGGACCACCGTCAGTCTCAACAGAGTATTCCAACCTATACAATCACTTTGTTTTTGAATAAAGTTCCCTCGCTTCTTTGCAATCTGTGTGTCCCTTTACTACAATTCCTTGATCAGGAGATCAGCCACTCTGTAACCCCAGTCCCAGACACCACCACTGCTAACAATGCTCCCTCCATCTTCTTACTTCTTCTACTGAACACTTGGATTTGGCTGCATTCGCTGGGCAAGCAAGCTGAATGTGTTCTTGTCTCTTACCTCCCAGTGCTGGGATTCCAGGTGTGTGGCACTGTGTCCAGAATTTTGCATAAGGTCCTATCTCCTTAGCCCACCACCATGTGTGACTTAATTGCAGGCAAGCCAAAACTCCACTGAACCCCCAGTTTCCCTTCATGTATGCCAGGAATAAAGACTGAATTCGATTAAAATGAATTAGATTATCATTGCCAAATGACTTTGCACAGTGATAATGGATGTCCTTCAACAGACTGAATAGAATACACTTATCTACAATTTCTTAGTTTATGCTTAAACAACCTGGCTTTACTGGCCAGTGATGCTGGGGTTTCTGTCGGGTACTACTTAAGTCTTTTCTTGTCAGAAGCTGAGGTAAATGGGATGAGAGACTCCCAAGGGATGAGGAGGAAAGAGTTTGCAATGTGCTAACACTGTGAAGTGTGTGAGTGTTCATTTGAGAATACTTATTTTTTTTTTTTTTTTTTTGGTTTCTCAGAAAACTGGGCATGACACTTCCGGAGGACCCTGCCATACCACTCCTGGGCATATACCCAGAGGATTCCCCAGCATGTAATAAAGATACATGTTCCACTATGTTCATAGCAGCCCTATTTATAATAGTCAGAAGCTGGAAAGAACCCAGATGTCCCTCAACAGAGGAATGGATAAAAAAAAAAAAAAAGTGGTATATATACACAATGGAGTACTATTCGGCCATTAGAAACAATCAATTCATGAAGTTCTTAGACAAATGGATGGAGTTGGAGAACATTATTCTAAGTGAGGTAACCCAGTCTCAAAAGAACAGTCATGGTATGCAATCACTGATAAGCGGATATTATTAGCCTAGAAACTTGAAATACCCAAGACACAATCCACATATCAAATGATGTCCAAGAAGAAGGAAGGAGAAAGGTTCTGGAAAGGCTCAGTGCAGCAGTGTAAGAGAATACCAGAACAGGGAAGTGGGAAGGTGTGGATGGGGGAGGGAAGAGGGCTTATGGGACTTTTGGGGAGGGGGGAGCTAGGAAAGGAGAAATCATTTGAAATGTAAATAAAGAATATATTTAATAAAAAAGAGAGAGAGAATACTTCTTATTACCCTCCTACAAACTTCTTTTCAACAGTTCTGGGGTGGCTAATTTCATTTCTAAATCTGTACCCAGAGAAGTAGCTAGAGGAAGAATTCCCTTCCCTCCCCCCCCCTACACACACAAATCTTCACTGCTTCCCTTACACACAAGTACATACAAAGGTTGGTAAGATGGCTCAGTGGGTAAGAGCGCCTCCCACCAAACCTGATCCCGGGAATCAACAAGGTGGAGGGAGAAAGTCAACATCTGTGGGTTGTATTCTGACCTATAGACATGTGCTGTAGCATGCATATTCTCCGCCCCCAATAAGTTAATAAAGTATTTATTGTAAATATTTTATACTGAACGAATGTGTAAGCATCATATAGGTGCATGTATTCCACTGTGTCTCTTACATGCTAAAGAACTTTATAACCTACTTAACAAGCCAGCTGTCAAGATAGTATAATTGTTTTCAAAGACACCTCAAAGATCTACAGGTTGTCTAGGCACTCTGTGTACAGAGATGTGTGTGTACCCCGAGACTCCATCCTGAAACTGTTGGGAATGAAAAACAAACCTTTGCCAAAGCACCATCTCTCGATAGCATCCTCGGTTTCTGCTTATCTTTAAACACAACTCCTTGAACCCAGAACATCACCTCCGAGTGCCACCCCTCTGCTGAGCTGACAAGTCACTAGGGGATTTTCTGTTTATATCCCCACAAGTCACAGGGACAGTGGGCCCCATCGTTGGTCCTGACAGCAATTCTTTGAGAAAATGTCTCGTACTTCTCTGATGACTAAGACCTCTACATCACATGTGAAATTATGTGAACCTGGATCTGCAGAGGCTTCTGATCCTTTGAAAGTGAAAGGCATGCTATATGTTCAAAGTGGTAGGCCACATGTGTCTCCCTTACTGGAGGAAGAAAAAGGAGATCTTACCAGTACTTATATGAAATAAATCCAAAAGATACTGTTGCCTCAGAACTGGACAGTCTCAACAATAAACATGTAGCTTTGAACAGATAAAATGTTTTCAATTAGTCATGAGACTGGAAATCAGCTTATTGCTCATGGCTTTGTCATTTTAGCAGGTTCTTTACGCCAGTATCAGGGCATTATGAGTAAGGAGTAACTGAAGAACCACATCTGTCTTTTCTGTGCATATGATTGTGATTTATAATTTGATCCTGGATAAGATATAGACCCACAAGATCAGAAAGCACTGTTTCATCCTTTCTCTAAAAAATAAAAAAAAGTCTGTGAGCTACAGAGACAGCTCAGTGGTTAATAGGACTGGGTACTCTTGCAGTTTGGTTCCCAGCACCCACAGCTGGTGGCTCACAACCTTCATATGTAACTCCAGTTTGAGAGGCTCTGACTCTGCCTGCCCTCGGTGGGCACATGCACTCATATGCAGACACATATACACACTTACTTTAAGGTTACGGTAAACAAACATTTTATGGATATTTATAATTTTAGGTTCCAAGAGACAAAAAGCATGAGTTAATGTCTTGACCCAATGATGTTTCAATACAAAAAAGTGCAGGAACTAGAAAAAAAAACTATAGTTAGGAAATGCCCCTGGGTTGGAGAGATGGGTGAATAGTTAAGAGAACCTGTGTGGAACCAGAGTTTGGGTCCACAGAACCGACTTCACCATGCCAGATGGAAGGGGCAGAGACAGGGGAATCCCCCAAGAAAGCCATCTAGTGACACTAGTCACATCTGTCCACTGCAGGCTTCCCAGAGAGAACGTCGTTCATGACTGAGGTAAAAAGCAACGGAGGATGAATCCGGATGTCTACCTGCATGCACGTGCATTTGTACACACATAGTACATATCCCTACACACATTTGACCATGCAATCATGTGCATAAAACACACAGAGAGAAATGAAAAAGAACTGTCCCGAGAGAGGTCTATATGTTTTAGAAGTTTTGCGTCAGCCAGACTTGGCAGCATGCATTTGTAATCTCAGCATTTGAGAGGCTGAGGCGGGATTGTCATGTATGAAAAGGCAGCTAGGGCTACAGTGTTGAGACCTTGTTACAGAAAATAAAACCCAAACCAGACATATGTTGATAAACACTTAAACTTGAATCTATACTTTTAACACCTTTTGGGGATCTGTCTCTGTCCCAGACTCAGTAATTCCGTTCTAGTTGTCCCTGAAGTTCAACATCTCTAGAGGGCACAGGCCAGGAGAGGTTTTCTCTAAGTTTGCCCCCGTGTGCACAAGAACACCTTCCAGCCCCATGGGGAACTTTCACAGCTTCGCTCCTACAGACCCCGGGGGCTTGAACCCACCTCTGTGGCTTTTCTGGCATTTTTAAAGTGGAGAGAGACAGCTCAACCACATATTTTGCCCCCCTCAAACTTTACCAAAGTTGCCCTGACCAAAAAAGTGTGACACTTACGCCATTTCTCTCTGGCGAAAGTGCTTTGAAGAAGCCAGAGAGACTGATTTCTGATCTCCCCATTCCCAAAACTCACTTGTTTAAGTTTGACTTTGAATCAGTCGCAAATGACACGCACACACATTATATATATATATATATATATATATATATATATATATATATATATATATATATATATATATGTAGCTCAATGGTTGTACCCTAGCATGTTCAAGGCCTTTGGTTTTATCTCTAGCGATAGCAATATTTTGTTTTAAAGCCAAGTAAACTTGTTTTAAATATCTGAAACTACCATATCACAGGTAAACTGTCCTTGCTCACAATGCCTGGTCTAAAGCTGCTTCGAGGATCACACAGGCTACAAGCACACTCTGGGAATTACACAGTGGCCCACCAGGGTGGCCACAATTAAACTCGGCCTTTCGTTCACACTGCAGCCTGCCCTGCATTTCTTCAAGAAGTTTGGTGGTTTGTTTTGTTTTGTTTTGTTTTTTAGACATTTCAAACTATCTCTTTATAAAAGAAAGACAAGGTGGCTCGGTCTGAGGTCCTTTAATACCAGCACTGAGAGGAGAAGGGAAGAGGATGTACAAGCCGTTCACCAGACCAGGTGTTCACATATATAAGATCTCAGGCTTGAGACTTAGGTGATTTCCTGGGGAACCCAAAAGACTTTTACACACTCACATTAACGAATGGAGTGTTATCATTACTTGAAAAAGGAAGAAACAAGTTCATACTAACCAGCAACCATCCGCCCACATCATGAGGTATTGATTGAATGGCTTCTGAATAAAGTGTGGTCTCTGCACATAGATACAGCCGCCTTTGACTTAAAATCATTTTAGAACAGAAAGGCTGAATATTTAGCACATTATGAAAATAGTAAAGAGTCTTAGACTCAAACCAGTGTAGAGAAAAATAGCCAGAAAGGGGGGAAAGGGGGAAGAACTTAGAATGAATATATACTAAGTATATAATATATATAAATATAATACATATTTAATTAAATGGAACCTTGGACGTAAATTATAGTTAGCCGCTTGGAGCCAAATGATTTTTTTTTCCTAAGCTAAAACTTAAGTTTGTAAAATGCATGAGAGTGCTTGTCAGCTAAATTATTTGCATACAAAGTTAGCATTTAATTCATCCTGTGGCTTTTTTTTGTAGAGATAAAAGCTGTATAAAGTCACCCTGGCAGGTTGAAAAGCCTAACACTCTCATGCTCTGTCAAATACACTTTTGAAGTAACGTTCTAGGAATTCCATTTGAGGGTGTGTCTCTGTAACCTCCGATAGCTTTGGGAGCTACCAGGAGCTGGCCTGTTCACAGAAGATAATCACTCACACACAAATACCACCCAAAACAGTAGCTGAGGTTAAGACCTGAAACAATAGAAAATCAAGACTGATACCTACACAAACAATGGCCGCTTTGTGTGTGTGTGACATGGTTCACTAAGTTACCACAGAGATTCCACATGCAAACTTAGACGATCCAAAAAAAGGCAGAACGCAGACAGGCTCGGGCTTAATCGATTTCAGAACAGAACATACCCAGGTCTGGCCTTCCCTAAAATTCCCACATAGGCTTGCACGGAACCAATAAATAAGTAAGCAGAAGCGTGACAGACGAGGAGGCCCTTTCTCATGATTTTAAAGACAAGAAAGAAACAGCACACAACAGGGATTGTGACAGAAGGAACCGCCTTGGGCAGGAAGGCCAAGGCGGGCCTCCTCAGAGTCCCCTGCATCAGAATCCTCCAGTCTCACTCCATTTTCTAATTCCGTGGACTGCACTGCTGAGCTGTTTATTAAAACAGCGGACAATGAAAACATTCCATCCCTCTATTCTATGAACCCCTGTAATTTTCTCCCTCCTCCTGGACAGAGGCCACTAGGACAGGAAAGCCCCAGGGGAAGAAAAAAAATTAAAAGGAAAAGCAGTGAAAGCAATGAAGACAATAGACAAACCCCCGGCTTTGACAATGCAGTCCCTCAGCCCCCTTTCCAGGCCTGCTGTGACACTGGCATTCAAGAGCAAGGGGTGGCCGCCATCGGATGCATGGACAATGAACTGGGGAACACAAGGGAGAGAGGGGAAGGAAACCAGATGAATTCTGAACTAAGATGCAGGGCTCTCACCTTGTCCAGGTTATTACCATTATAATTATTATTTTGCGACTGGTCTGGATGGAGGCGTCCCGCAGAGAAGGAAAAAAAAAAAAAGAGTTTCTTGAATTGTTGGATGGTTCTGAAGCTTTCTGCATTTGCGGATGCATTTTAGAACTATTTGCAGGGTGATTCTCTCTCTCTCCTCTCTCTCTCTCTCTCTCTCTCTCTCTCTCTCTCTCTCTCTCTCTCTCTCTCTCCTGTTTTATGTCCCATAACCTCCACCACACTTCTGCTGGTACGAAGACCACCTGCCCGTGTGTAAGTGAGCCTGTGTGTTCCTTAGTATTTGCATCAACACACACACACATCTGCATGCGTTTCTGACCTGAGGAGCCTATCACAGTGACTACAAATATCAATTAGTCAGCACTAGCTGAGACTTTCAACGCCTCTGAAGGAACAAAGCTGGAAAGACACGCCTAAGTTCCAGCAGCTGGATCACACGGCTCACACAGCTCACGGGATGCCCACAGCGCTGCCTCTCTTGTTTTCCCTCCTGTTTACCCCTCAAATCTATGTCCTACTCTGCTTATTAACAGACCCAGCCAAGCAATTAGCTGTGGCGCATCCACAAACACATGGGCTTCTTGGGCATCTTTGGAAATAAGATATGTTAGACTGAACTAAAAGCAAATGCCTCTCTTTACAGTGTATTTGATCCTGTCTCCGTTTTAACCAGCTGTTGGGGGGAGGGAGGGGGGAGCTAAAGCAACTGTGTGGCCAACGTTCTTTGTCTCGGTGGCTCCTGTGAACGGAGGCAAAGGAAATTTAGCAGAGAAGAAAAGCCAAAGAAAATGTCTCAGCTGCAGAAAAGCATCCTGGGAGGCTCATTCTTCTCCACAGAGGAAAGCACGCTTTAAGATTTACAGGCAGTCTGGATTTTGGCTAACATCGGGTGTGTTTGTTTGGGGGGGGGGGGAGGGTGTGCATGCCGCGGTGTTTGGTTGCTCGTGGAGAATAACAGCTTATGTTGGACATGTCTGTATTGGTTAGTACTGGGTGGATTCTGAGCTTACTAGCTGTCCGAAAGAAAATAAATAATTTTTTTTTTATTTCATTTTACAGAAACCTCCACATAACCTTTGGGAAAACAATGCACTGCTGTCAGTGGCCAAGGACACAGAAATACTGCTAATCTGAAAAAAACGAGAGAGAGAGAGAGAGAGAGAGAGAGAGAGAGAGAGAGAGAGAGAGAACCAGGGAACAACCGCTCTCCCTCTCTTTCCAGCTCTGGAGCCCTTCCTATGTGTGCTTTGTGCCTTTCCTTTCTCCTACATGGGAAATGGGATTTCTTTCATTAGTGCCTCTTGTTAGAATTAAAAATCATTTCAAATGAGACACAAAATATCTTGGTGTTCTCTGACTCCATAAAGGCGACAGCCGTCTCACCTGGAGACCTTTTCTCACCAGGCTGGAGCAGGAGCACAGGAAGTCCTCTGTGGTCTCTCTGATCTCCTTTCTTGAGAGTATCACTCTGAAGAGCCATTTCTGCTTTCTCTCTCCTCGGGCACAATAGCTCAACGATCATTTCAGCATGTGAGATAGCCACAGAAGCTAAGACATTTGGAGCTGATATTCAAAAGAGAGACCCCAAACCAACAAATCATTAAAAAAAAAAAAAAAAAAAACTGTTTACAGAGACAGGGAATGCGAGTCTAGCAAGCTTTCCTAATGAGAGGAAGTGTTACAAATCCTGAGAGAGATTCAAATCAGAATAGATCAAGGGTAGAGAGGGGCTAAGGAACCCCCTTAAACCCTGGGCACTTAGGAAAAAAAAAACTAACAAGGCTGAGGAGAAGAAAGGAAATGTGCAAAATAGCCAGCGAGGTGACCCACCGTCCTGCGTGCGCCTTGACTCTTGCCGAGGGGAGTAACAGCCACAGCAGTGACATCGGAGTTCTAGCGGGTCAGGTGCCACCTCTGCCCAGCGCTCTCGCCCTCCCCGGCAGGATAGAAAACCATGCTCGAGACAGAGAAGGAGCAAACAGGCGCCACCGCCAAGTCACGGACCCCCATCAGCACCGGCTGCTCTCTGAAAGCCTTGGATCAAGGGTCCCATTCAAAGGCAACGAGGAAGCAGACAGTGGCAAATCAGACCCTGGCGGGCCTTCTGGAATAATTTAACTCCTCGCTCCAGCATTTAGACGGGGATAGCAAGAAACACAGGCGAGAGCTCCTTCACACCGAGGCGAGAGCATATGCCTGCATCTCGGTGGATGTATTTTTAGACACGCTGTCATGGGCAAGGCAGCCTGTGACAGCTTTTGCTTCCCAATGTGGGTGCCGCCTTCTCCGCAGCCTGAAAGCAGCTGAGAGAGCCCAGGGTAGCCATACACATCTCTCAACAAGCCGAAGGTCAGGCAGGAGGAGAGCACTCCCACCCCCAACCGTAAGCCATTGTCCCTGTGCTCAGAAAGCAGTCGAAACATTTTCAAGATGTGTTCTAGAAGGAGGGTCATGCTCTGTGGCCCTCCTGTGTGTGCACTTCCTGTCTTTGCAGACTGAAAGCACTAGCCGGATTCAGACACACCTTGGGGAAGAAAATTCTAGCGTAGGCCCCCCTGGAAGAGTAAAAACATTAGGCTGGACATGTGTTATTAATAGCACATACTAAACTTTTCAATGCATCCAAACTGTATTATGCTAGAAAAAATAAGAGATGAGTGACCCTTTGTGGTAGATTTAAATTGCTGTGGAAATCTGGGTATCTAGCCTGAAATTTTTACATAATAAACTCGCATCTCATTAAAATGTAATAAACCACTACAAAAACATCTGGGCATTACTTTGCGAACAAAGTCGGGTGTGTTCTGATCTGATCTGGAGATTTTACCCCCATTGACACACTTTAGAAGACCCCCCTTAAATTTTTTATATTAATGTACTTATGAAATATGCATGCATACATACATGATGTATGTAAAATTCTCAAGTTAATTTGAATTTATGGGATAAATCCATGGGAAGAGTAGGCTAAGCCATCAAAATAGCAAGATAACCATAAACAAAATCTCTAACTACATACCAGCCTCTCTCAGGTTTCGTATGTTCTGAGAATGGGGAGTGAAACGAGCCACAATAACCTTGCAACATGGAACACTGCAAATAAAACCACCTAAGCTGTGAGCAAAATGTCTGCCTTCCACATTTGGGAGTTGGGTTTGGAGTTTGTCTCTCTTTTCCTCTCCGCCACATTTAGGTTACCTATGAAAGAGAGTTGTCCAAAATGGGTTAACTCCCAACTCCTTCCAAGCCCACAGACACACACACTCAGAGTTCTCATCTGCCTTTAAGGGCAGAGGCAGTGGACGATTTCGCATTGTAAATCTCATGAGGCCTGAATAAAGCTCTCACAAGGACTGACAAAGAAAGAATAATTCACGTCAACCCCGAAAAGCTCCTTTCAGTCAGATCTGGGCCCAAAGGCAGGGAGAACCCAGGGTTCAACTCCCCATCACACTTCCCGAGAGTCTTTCAATTAATGGCACTGCAATCAGATCGATAGAATGTAATAAGAAAAGAGCTCTGCATTTTCTCCAGCTATTAATTCGCTGAGTAACTCCAGCAGTAAAACGTGACTGGAAAGGAAAAACACTTAGGAAGATGGATTCTCTAAGCACACCAGGCAACGGCTCCCCAGCCCAAAAAATGAGCCCTGCAGCTTCACCCTTCCAGCCAGTGTTACCGGCGAGGATTCATGGAGGAGACTGTGCTATCAAGGCTGATGCCAGCCTTCTGCCACAAGACACTGCACAAGCTAACACCGAGGATCTGAACAAACAGGTCTCTGCTCAGGATTTTGGTGCAAACAATCCTGATGTGCTGGTTGTAGCATGGGCAGACGGGGAGGGGCAGTCATTGTTCTCTGCCTAGGAAGGCAGCCCTGAGCCACCAGAGCCCTGATCTTGGCTTTCAGTGACAGTCTGCCTAGAGGAAAGGCCAGAGCATGGACAGGCTGGTGAGGATGTTCAGGGCTCTACCGCACGCCAGATTATCACAGTGAAGGGTGTGCCAGGGCAACACTGTGCTGGACTGAACCATTTTGTTACCAGAGATGGGTAGCAGAGAGCAAAGCTGGTGTTCTCTGTGGCAGGGCACAGGAGGGCTGGTCTTAAGTGCTCCTTGTCCTGCCATTCTAGAGCTTGAAAAAATATTCAAAATATTCAAAAATTCATGAAAAGTACAAGAATGAGCACTCTAAAAGTTGATCCAACACCAGAGAGTCAGCCCTAAAGGCATAGACATAAAAGCAACACCAAATGGACTCAGTTGATTGTATTTGTGGGTTTATGTGCATGAATGCTCACACTGATAATAATAACGATTAAGAGAAAGAAGGTATGGATTTGAGAGCTACTAAAGGCTATATGGCAGGAGTTGAGGGGAGAAGAGGGAAGGAGAAATGATATACTTGTACTTATTAAAATTGATATACCTTTTTAAAAGGGGAGGGGAGTGTAGTCTAACTTTAAGTATTAGATGAGATAACATGCATAGAAAAGTCTATAAACTGCTCACCCCTATAACTGATCTTATTATCTTTGACACAAACCAGGTACACCTTTTAAAACTGAGCATGATATTCAGTTGAAAACATTTGCATAAAGGGGTGGATGCTATGACCCAGGTCTAGTAGCATATTTCAAAGCGGGAAAGCAACAGCAGCTATTTCTACTGGGAAGGGTGTAACTGCTAAATCACTATCCCAGTGGTCCCAATCTTAGTACTACTGAAGTCTTCCGAAGGTAGAAAATGCTAAAAAACTTAAAGCACTAAGATGAGATTGCAAGAAATGTGACAAAGTGTCTTAAACTATTACCTATGCTCCCCAGGGGATGGAGCTACTCAGTATGTTTTTCATCTCTCAGTAAATAGTTAACGTAAGTTACTTATGTGGCTTATGTAGGGAGAACATGTTTTGCAGTCTCAAATCTTAGCAAATTCTAAATCGGGAGATGATTATAACGATGAATTGTTAAGTGGGGAAATGGGACGAGTTTCCTGACAATGTTTTACAGTAAGTCAGGTTAGACATCTGCAGTATGAAAAGTGTTCTTTCTTCTCTTTTGCATATGTATTCATGTGGGGGGGGGTGTGCGTTCACATGTGTGGATGCATATATGCATGTCAGAGCATGTTCACGTGAGTTGGGGTGGAGGAACAAGGCTGACACTGGGTATCTTTCTAGACTGCTCTCCATCTTCTATAGGGAGGTGGGGGTCTCCCTCAGACCCTTGAGTTCTCTGGTTTGGCTAGTCAAGCTGTCCGGCTCCTCAGGCTTATGTCTCCCTTCCGCATCCTGGGATTACAGGCACATTTCCCAGTCCACTCAGCTTTCACATAGGTGTTGGACATCCAAACGCCAGTCACACGTACAGGACCAGCAATTGGCCCCGTTGAGCTATCTCTGCAAGGCCAGAAGCAGTTTTTAAGAAAACATTCTTTTCGGTACTTAGTCATGATAATCCTTAACTGAGAGGAGACAATGGATGCGAGAGCTTCAAAGAATCGCCACAGAACGTGAAGCTCTAGCGGGACATCAAGCTCAGGGGCTACAGAGATGGCTCCGCAGTTAAGAGTATATACTGCTCTTCCAGGGGACCCCAGGGCAATTCCCAGCCCCCACATTAGGTAGCTCCTGACAGCCTATAACGCCAGCTCCAGTAGGAGGATCAGAGGCCTCTCATCTGATAGAGCACAACGCTGCCACTCATCTACAGAGGGAGCACAACTCTACCACAGAGACTTCATTCATTCCCAGAGGGAGCACGGCTCGGCCACAGAGTAAGTCCCTACCCCAGGAAAGCTTCAAGTCCTGATTTCAGGACAGGAAGCAGCAGTTGTGCTGGGAACACTAGCATTGAAATCATAATTTCTTTTGTCCACTAAAGATAGATTTTGAGACTGTAGGGTGATGATGCAAGATTGCTGGGGAACATATCTCAATCCTCTTTCTATCCAGCTTCATGATAAACATTCTTCTAATTTCTGTCTATGGATAGCCAGGTAGAGTGACTCACACTTATAATTCTAGCACCCGAGACAGTTGAGAGGATCACAGCACGGCCGAGGCCAGCCTGACTACATAGCAAGTTCCAGAATACCCCAGACTATATAACAAGACTTGTCTCAAGAAAACAGTGACGCACCTGGGCCTGGCTTACAGACCTGTAGCCTTTGAAGTCCTCCAGGACTCACCGCCAGGAGACTGGAGATACATACAGTTTGCCTTTCAACACCAACAGTTCACACTAGCCCAGACCCCACAAGGAAGGAAGGTACTGCCCTTCTCCTCTCTGCAACCAATATTTTGGGGAAACTAAAGAAGAAAACTCAGTAATAATTCAAGTAATACAGGTACTCACACTTTAGTAATGGCAATTACTTTTATGAGTATAATAACACAGATTTACTGTCAAAAAAATAGGTAGGGGAAACGTTACAAAAGCCACATAGATGACAATCCAGATCATCTTTAATAGCCGTAGATAGCCACATGAGAGTTGATGCATCTCCTCCTCATCCTCTACGTATCCAGACATTTACCCATGTGCTGGCTAGTTGTTTTGTCGATTTGACACAAGCCAGAGTCATCTGAAAGGAGATAACCACAATTGAGAAAAGGCCCCCATAAGGTCCAGATATAAGGCGTTTTCTTAATTAATGATTGATGGGGGCAGGCTCATTGTGGGTGGTTCCATCTCTGTGATGGTGGTCCCGGGCTCTATAAGAAAGCAGGCTGGACAAGCCATGTGAGCAAGCCAGTAAATAGCACCCCTCCCTGGCCTCTGCATCCACAGAGGATCATCCAGGATCCTGCCCTGTTTGAGTTCCTGTCCTTACTTCCTTCAGTGATGAACAGTGATGTGAAATTGTAAGCTCAATGAACCCTTTCCTACCCAACTTGCTTTTGTGGTCATGGTGTTTCCTCCAAGGAATAGAAACCTGACTAAGATAATCCACATAGCTATATGAAGTTTTACAATGTATGAATCACACCAGCTACAGTTTTTCTTCCTACACTGTCACCTGATACCTAAGCAAAATTCAACTACACTTTAGAAGCTATAGAGCATTCTGCTTGATAAATATAACTTATTCAGTTGTTCTACAATACTGGACATTTAAGGTGCTCCTAAATTTTAGATTATATTTAAGATAATTTATTTTACTTAAGCACCTGACATCTTTCATAGAGATCAGAAATTAGTTTATAAATCAAAATACTTGAAGTATATTGTGATTGTGTATGTGCATGTCTCTGTGTGTGCTTGCCTGTGTGTGAGAGTATGTATGCATGTGTCTATGTGTGTTTTTCTGTGTGTCTGTGTGTGTGTGCATGTGTCTGTGTATCTGTAGATGTGTGTTTGTGTGTGTGTGTTTACTAAATAGAGTATTCTAGGAAATTTAGTCTCCCTATATAGCTATTGAATGAGAGTTCCATCTCTCTGCAGTGTCACTGGTCTTGAGCTATGTTTATTTTAATTTCTGTGACTTATTAGCACTGGTGAGTGGTGAGAGAAATGCCTGACTGGCATTTCAAGCATCCAAGGAGCCTTTCTTCTGACTTTACAACTTATTCATTCCTTTTTCCCATTTTCTACATTGCACAACTATTGTTTTTCTTGATATATAAGATACACTTGTGTGTTTATGTATTTTTTATCTATAGTCTCTGACAATCATTACAATATTTTCTTCTTAAAAGTTGTGTGTATACACATGGAAATGTGGGACTGTATATGTGTGGGTTCGTATATGTGTGTATGGGGACAGAGGTTGATATGAGGTATCTTTCGGTATCTTTCTTGATGGATTTCCACCTTATTTCTTGAGACAGTCTCTCAGTGCACCCAGAGATCACAAACTAGCTGGCCAGTGAGCTCCCAGGATCTGTCTAAATCCATCCACGACCCTAGTGTTACAGATGTGACCATGAAACACAGTTTCTCTATATGGGTGTCGGGAATCTTCTAGTGTCAACAGTTGCCACGTGGGCATCTGAGTCCTCTCCCTAAGCCCACAAATGTATTTCCCCGTTCACATTAATTACTGCAAATACAATAGTGTCATGTATATCCCAAAACCTATATGAGTCCCACATATTACAATCAGATTCCAAATTTAACTCCTCTGTAGGGGAGAAAACTTGAAGACATTTTCTGTTTTTCAGTATCACTAAGACTGAAAGTTTCTGTGATCAAAGTCAGAGGCAAGCATGTCCTGTCTCAAAGGTTTGTAGAGTGTTTTTAAGGATTTCAGGTGTGATCAGACTGAGGAAGAAATTTGCCAGGTCTGTACAGGATCGACCAGACTGGAAAAGGGTCTGAAATGGAATTCAAAAGGGTTGAACTTAAGACCAAACAAAGCTCCTCAAGGAATCCAGGAAGGTCGGGAATCACAAGAACTAAGCAAAGATCTTGTAGGGCCTTAATACTGAGGAGAGCACTTAGAAATTTGAGTTTGAAAAGGTCAGGCTCCACATGAGCTAATCTCTACAGAACAGACAACAGGGGCAGAAGCACCCCACAAGAAAGAAGGCTGAAAACATGGAGATAGAGGGGTGTAACTTGGGTCCCATCTCCTGCCTGGCATGTGAATGGTGTCAACAGACTAAGCCAAGACCGAGGAACAGGCACACACTTGGTCATCTCGTCTGTCGATGCAGTTTCGAGTTCTATTTCCCCAACACACGGAGCTCTGGCTGTCATGGGAATGGGTTGTCTTGGACAGTTGGAAATACCCTTATTCTTCACTGGCATGAAAGTGGGATTTAGCCTGAAGTTAGGCAGAGAAGAATGCACTCTCTCCCTTTGCAGTGTCGGGAACCAGTTCAAACAGAAAGAATGAAAGCTGAAACCACCAGTTCGCTGTAAGCACGCAAGCAGAGAAGGTAGGCTGCAGCAATGCCACCACCCTGCACTGTCCCACTGGGTTGATAGGAACACAGAAGGGATGGTAGAGAGTGGCTGATAGCAATTGGAGCAAGCTTGTGGATGCTTGAGTCTAGCAATGTCTCTGCTCTCTTCAGTACATTTCCTGGATGCTATCTTCTATAATGTGGGCATAGTAACGGCATTCACCTCATAGGGTTGCTGCACTTACTTAGATGTTTATGGACTACGTAGAGGACTTGGGATATTAGTAAGACTCAAACAAGATCTCCCTAGACTAGAAGGCAGAGCAGACAGCCTACACCTGAGGCTCAGATCTCAGGTCTACCTCTCAATAATCCTATTACTTTATTCTCTACTAAATGTTGATAGAGTGATGACCATTGTACCAAACTGCTGTGAACAGCAAATGTAATAACTCCAGAGCTGGGAGCAGGACCCATCTTTGTAGAGGCTGGTTGTGTTATTGTTCTTGTTTTAGTGCCTAAAATATCAAACTAAAATCTCTAGGTCAAAAGTCAGGAAGAGAAGCTGGGAGATGACTCAGTAAAGTGTTTGCTGTTCAAGCACGAAGACCCAGAGTTTGGATCCCTAGCACCTACATAAACATATATTTAAGGCACAGAATGCATGCCTGCAATCCCAGCACTGGAAAGGTGGATATAGGCAGATCCCTGGAGTTCTTGCTAGACAGTCATGCGATCTGGGATCAGTGAGTTTCTGGTTCAGTAAGAGACCAAGAAAGGAATTTGGTATTGACCTCCAGCCTCCATATATGTGGGTATACATATGCACATGTACCCACATTCACACATGCACAGGTACATGCACACAAGCACACACACACACACACACACACACACACACACACAATTGTTCACACATCCATACACATCAGTGAGAAACCGAAAACATGAAACAAGGAGGAATTCTCTCCTGGGCTTTGTGTTATAACTGAAATTGCCTTTCTGAACTGATCTCCTGTCCCTAATAGAAACCCACAGTGCAGCAGCAGTGGCTCCCGTGGCAATGCTGGAGGCATCCCCTGTGGAATCATGGGTAGCTCGTGCCTCTGACACAACCAGGTTGACAGTTCCAAGGTGTTCTGGGATCCCTCAAAGAACACAGATGCCTTTCCTCAGGAAGGTGACAGCAGGCGTTCTCTATTCTCTTCCCCTCCTTGTTTTCTTTTTTGTTCTCTCTCTCTCTCTCTCTCTCTCTCTCTCTCTCTCTCTCTCTCTCTCTCTCTCTCTGAGTGGGTGATTCAGTAATTTCATCTGTGAGGAAAATACAAGGTGTCATTCCCTGACTATTGTCTCTACCCACTCCTAATTTTATTTTTTATTTTGAAATTCTTTCATACCTGCATCTTTTCCTTTTAATATCTAGATTCATTGTCTGTGCCCAACTAATTAGGTCCTTGACTAACACAGCTCACATTCGAGAGGGAAAGTCAAACTGTTATATAATCACACTAGTAAATAGACTTACAAGTTGGGATGGTACTGTCTGATGTGTCTGTGACAGAACACCACAAGGGAGGTTAAAGGGACACATAGACAATATTCAAGAAGAAACACAAGCTTTGACTATAAACTCTTCGTGAATATGTTTGGAGGAAACTGCTGAGACTTCTCTCACCAAAAGATGCTCACTGTGCTGGGTACCAAATCCTACCAGCTTGTCACTATGGAGACAAAGGCAAGCATTGGCCTCAGTCTCCCCAACGAAATGAAGGAAGGCAAAATGAGCAGTTGATATCCGTTATCACAGGCTAGTACCTCCCACAGCCCCCCCCCCACTATGTGTCTGTTAGAAAGGATAACGTTTGGAGGATGACAGAACAGAGCCCAGCCAAGATGACCATCTGAAGCAGTGGTGTTTGGAAGAGGTGGGAAAGGATGGAGCTTATAGGTAAGAATGTAAGGGAATATGGTTCCTAGTATTTGGAAGAGGAAAGCCTCTGGGGAAGTGAGTGAATGAACCCTCAAATTCATGTGTTATGTACACATAGCAAAGATACCCCCACCCCACCCTACCCCCCAAAAACTCTTTTCTTTCTACCAGTCCAAATCCAAGACGTTCCTCAAGTGTCAACTCAAGACTGGCTAGGTTCCATGACACATCCCTATATCCCAGGGCGCATCTGCTCCCCTGCAGCATCACACTTCCACAGTACCAGCATTCATTGTTCTCAAGTCACTAGTGAATTATTTCCTTGCTCATTCAATAAGATGATAGACTTCTCAAAGACTAAGTGCGCGCCTTTCCTTCCTTTGTATTCCCCAGAGCTCAGCTTACATTGTACTCACTCGAGGCACTTAACATATCAATGCCTATGGGATAAATGAAGGGTTTAATTAATCTGTATATTGGTAAGATTTCAGTAAGTCCAGGAGATGAAAAGGAAGTTCTCTGCATATCACAAAAATTAAACCATCCCTGACTAAGACATCCGTAGGACCACTTTTAATCCTATACATTAGTTCTTATTTAATCAGAGGGCTTGGGGTCCTACATTTGGAGGTTTTACGGGTCTAGGGTAACTGAAGGGCACCCCGCAGATAGTAGTTTAAGACAGTCTTGAGGTACCTTTGAAAGCCCTTTCCATTTATAATTCTGACTCTCTAGATTCTGATTTATCACCATCTCAAACACAAAAGATCAGGGTGGAGACTTTATCTAGGCCTTAGGAACCTTCCCCCAAACCTTCTCCTTGAACAAATTAGGCTCCACATCCACCAGACCCCTCAACTCTGTTGGAACCCGTCCCGCCCACCAGATCAAAGTATATTCTTGGGTGCCAGCAAAGTGCACTCATTGGTTTGGTGCCACAGATGCTGGGTTGCTATGCAAGAGTTGGGAGGAGATCTTGTCAGGAAGGAAGGAAAGAAGGAACAAAGGAAGGAAGGAAAGAAGGGAGGGGGGAGAAAGGAGGGAGGGAGAGAAAGTGGGAAGGAGAGATTGTATCCAGCATTCACTGCTGTATTACTTTCTCCTGTCTTACTGGAGGACAGAATGAGACACTCTTCAGAACACTGAAGAAATGAAGTAGATTTGTGTAGCCTTATTGTTATTCTTATTTAGGAGCTTCATTGTCTTTAATCCCAGCTAGGATTAAAGGGCACCTTCCTGTTTACTTCTAATAAGCTTTAATAAAATAAAAAACATACAGAAGCATGAAACGTGTCTCTCTGGAGGCACCGATAGTCCATTAAATCTGATGTCATTGCCTCAGCGGGCACTGAAACAAAAAGCCAGACGCCCCCAAGCCTGTCATCCTACTCAGCCCAGCAGTGGCCAGGCCAATGCACAGGAAGGCCTGGGCCCCTGCACAGAAAGCATCCATCATTCCCTGGACTCATCCTGACACAAAAGGCTTGGTTTTCTCCAGTTCGGCAGCATGGTATGCCCTCTTGCAGACCCCTGTCACACTCCATGACCTCCTCAGTTGGTGTGGCCTTTGTTTCCTTTGCTCGTTTCAAAGATGAGTCAGCTGGCACCGCATGGAAGCCCAGCCATGGTTCCATTTTCAAAGCAGCCCCTCCCTGGAAAGTCTCCGCCAAGCTCTTAATAGGCAGGTGCCGAACTGGAAAGTTATAAGAACGCATTGTTTTATGCATACCCTCTACTTGTAGCAAGAGCAAAAGCAGTGACAACTGCATTTCCAAAAAAGAGGTTCTATTAGGATACCACTCTGAGGTCCTTGGGTTTGTTTGAAGGTGTTTTGCTTTGTTTTTCAAGGACTTCGGTCATCTTTGCGCTTTTCTCAGTCTGCCCAGCCCCCTCAAATCTATAGTCTCAGTTGGAGCTTGGGGAAATCAATTCACAACTGAAGGGAAAAGGTATCTAGAGACACAGATTTCCTCTCGACAGCAGCAACTGGCAGCATAAATCACAGGAAGCCGTGGGAAGGGGCAGGGAAGGCGGCCTTGAGCGTCACAGTGGGTTTTGCATTCAGTTAGGAATAACCACCCCTGATTAATTTTAGCTTCATTATACATTGGTGGAGATGCTTTCAAATTCACTGGGAAGATTTCAGAATATCTTATTGTTGTTTGTTTTTTAAACCGGGGAACCAGGCTCTCTCTCTCTCCTCTCTCTCTCTCTCTCTCTCTCTCTCTCTCTCTCTCTCTCTCTCTCTCTCTATTGATCCATTAGTCTCCTTAAGCATTTACCCCCAGCATAACCATCCATCTGGTCAACCTTCAATATTCCTCCTCTTCACACCAACTCTGCTTTAACTTGTTCTGCAGGCTATGAATGCTCTTGAATTTCTCTGCTTATATGTTTACGTTCCATGTCCCGGAGGCAGACAATAGATGTGGTATAAGGTCATTACTCATGAGTAGCTTCAAAGGTAATGTGAGAAAAGCCCCATCTCCTGACCCCTCTTAGCATAAGAATTGATGTAAAATTCTGAACTGAAAGAAAAGTTCTTCTGAGAAACAGACTACTTTACTCTGGAGAGCCTTTCTGGGGAGAAAAAAAAAATCTTGGGAAGTGATTCTAATAATTTAAGTACAATAAAATGTTTCACAAAAAAAGGAGTACACTCCTTGTGTATAATTGAGATCACCAATTCACTACCATCATTGCTGTCTCTGGGAATAGTAACACAAACCCAAAATAACAATAACTCAGCAAATCCTCGAATTAACAGACTAGAGGTCTTTTCACATATATCCCAGCAGGTCCCTTTGCCCTCCCTTGACTTTATTTGTTCAATTGCAGGTGATGTTGGCATGGCAGGGGTATGGAAAGAGGAGAAACCCATGCCACCTAGCAGCTCTCAAATCATTCTCTACTTCTTCCAGAGTTGCCTGTAAGAGAAATACACCACCCAGAGAGGTGCCCGGAACCATGAGTTCCAGGGTTGCTTTTGCTGATTACCATTCTGAGTCAACTCCACTGGATCCCAAAGACATGGGTAAAAATCAAATGACTTCCTGGGCCCATCTTTCTGGGCCGCTGCCAACAGTTTCCATAGCTGAAGCTTCCCCCCTTTGTCCACCGCACTAACATTTCTCTTTCATGCTCACCTTTGTCATCCTACATCTATCTCTGAAACCCCCAAGGACAATACTTCCTAACACTTCCTGGACTTCTCCTAGTTCCTGGAAAAAACTAAAACACAACACGGCTGAATAAGAGAATTTAACATTGATTTTGATTCTACACACATGCCCATGTGCATACACACACACACACACACACACACACACACACACACAACATTCAGACCTACTTGACTGTCCACAGAATTAGAAAACTAGAAACCCGAGAATCACCCTACTTCATTTACCTAAATGACACTCCATCCCGAACAACTAGTCTCTCAAATGTGCCTCACCATCCCGCCTTGATTTTCCTGTGCCTGTATTGCAGTCTCAGCCCATAGCCTCTGCTACTCTTGTCTAGATGGTAGGGACACAGAAGTCCCCCTTTAAGTACCCTTCGGTACTTCTACAAATTAATAAGAGTGTTCTCTTAAAAAGAGAGAGAACATGTTCCTTTTGCTGTTTAAAACCATGCAATATGTCTTTCTTACTTTCAAAATAAATATCCATCCCTTTAGAAAGGGAATATGGACCCCTTTAGTCTACCCCTGCTCACCTCTTAGACTCAATTTCTGCCAAAAGGTTCCAAGTGTTTAGAGATATTAGCATTCCCTGAACATGCCATTTTTTCTCACAAATCCTTCCTTGCTGTGCATTCTTCCATTCCTCTGACCTTTGTATTGTGTTTTGTTTTGTTTTGTTTTGTTTTGGAGCAGGCATCCCAGGCTAGCCTTAAACTTCAGTCTGCCTCTGTCTCCTGAATGTTGCCATCACAGGGGTGAGCCACCAGATCTCTGATGCTTTGTCTAAGCAACACCAACTCTTCAAAGAAAATAGCCCGAGTGTGACTTTCTCAAACCGGTACTTAGGTTCTTTCGTACCCACTATACACACCAAAACACCCATACTTGTTTTCATTATTCAGTTGGGTTTCACTATTTGGTTGAAAAATTACCAAGTGCCTGGCACGTTGCGTAGTTCTCATACACCTCTGACTTATGCTTTCCCTATAAGCAAGCTGAGACAGACACTGTGCTACTCTTACCACTTATAACTGCATGCCTGCCCCAATGTGCAGCCCAGGGTAGGTGCCTACAGTAACAGACAAAGAGAGCGTATGGGGATGGGGCAGAGGGCATAGTTAAAGCAATAAGTTCACTTTTTCCCCAGGAGAAACTCTCCTTTTACTCTCCCCCACATGACCTTGAAACACATGTAGTACACTAGATAAGCACTTCTCTTCAAGACAGAACTTTCTAAACCAGGAATGCGTGGTAACTGGAGCAGGACATCCCAACAGCTAACATCAGTTCAGCTTGATCATATGACAGACTCCCCATTACACAGGCTATGCACATAGCCTACTAACATCATATTCACTTCCTAGGTAAAGAATTGAACTCAGACCCAGGTGAGCTGCTATCCCCTTTTTCCTGGATTATGGAGAGATAAGATATGATCTATAACAAACATTTGAAAACACAGAGTCTTACACCATAGGCCTCACAATTATAGACAGAATGGAAATTACCAGTTGCATTGACGATCTGTGGTTGTGTGAAAATTGACAACAAAAATACAAATTTTGCCAGAGGAAAAAATACACCTCCCATACCTGAATTGAAAAAGACTTAAGTGAGCGCCCCTTGCCTATACTTAGAGAGCAACATCTAAAAGGCTGCATAAATAATCTGCAGAACACAGCTCCCGCCTCCTGAGGCAGCAGCTTATTGTTGGTTGCTCCATCTTGTAGAGAGAATGGAATTCAGAACCCGTGGGGCTGATAAATCTGAGCGTTCAATTTAAAGAACACTTGAACATTCCGAGGCTGACCTCTGTGTCTTGGCGATTTAGACTTAGAAGATATGCAGAAGAGGTAGTGGCAGGTGGGTCACAAGTTGAAAGCTGACCTGATACTCAAAACATGCTCCTTACAGGATGGGGATATAGCTAAGTGGTAGAACATTCGTCTGCATATTCAAAGTCTGGAGTTCAGTCCTCAGCACCACCACCAAGGGATGCCTCCGATACCTCTCCTTACAGATGTTTCAGATCATTATATTTGTCTTTATCAAGTAAAACAAAAGCAAATTTACCCAGAAAACTGAGCTCCCTAAGAATCAAGAGGAGGCAAAGGGGATGTAAGAGCCGAAGGGAGGGGAGGGGTGCTGTCTGCACACAGCACAGCCACTGCATTCAGAAACTCACACAGCTGGGTTGCTACCACAAGATCTGGAGAAGCACAAGCCACTGGAAATGTCAGCTTGTGTGAGGGCAAAGCTATAGGAATCAACCCCTAACTGAGGAATCATTGACAGTTGGTAGCCAATGAGGGAGAAAGGCTAACTCTTCTTTGAGAAATGGTTGTGGATATAGAAAGGTGCCCATGCTCCAGCAGATAACCTCATGCTCCAGCAGATAACCCAATTTGACTTCGCAGAAGAGCAAGGTTAAGGAGCTAGAAGGAGGTGGAGGGAGGAGAAGAGTTACAAGAAGAAAAGTTAGGAGCCAGATGTGTTGAGGGAGATTTAGGGGGCATTGGAGGAGCTAAATATGATCAAATATTCATTGCATGCACCTATAAAATCCTCAAAGAATAATTTTTAAATAATAGTATAGGGTATACTAGAACAAGTGAAATTAACCATAATATTAATAAAAGTTGTTGAAGTAAACAAACATGAGCAGAAACCCTGACCCTACTGATGTTTCAAGTAACTGACAAAGTTAATTTTCCGAGTTTGGGTTTTTCCCACCTTAAAATTAAACAAGCTTTCAAATAAATTGAAACAAACAAAGTGACACCTCGCTACTGAGGAATGACATCTCTGCCCCTGTGTCCAGCAGGCATCGTCAGGTTCACTGTTATTCATTAAGAGCTGTTGGCATACCAACTTTAGCCAACGCACCAAACCACATATGATTTTTGCTTCTATTTTTACAGTGATAATAGTTGTCTGATGCAACTATGGATAAAGATATAAACACATTAAGACATAAACTGCATTTCATCCTTCTCATATTAGGTGACAAGTCTGCCTGTAGGCAGTTTGGGGTTCCAAGAATATCCTGATAGATGAGGTGTGTCTTTAGTTCCAGTGTGTGTGTGTGTGTGTGTGTGTGTGTGTGTGTGTGTGTGTGTCTGAGTGCATGAGCATGGAGGAGTGTCATTTAAATGTGACCTTTGATGCCAGATATGACTGAAGAATAAGAGTCTAGGTTCTGAGTAAACACAATGGGAAAAACTTTGCCAGCCACAGACTGGGGGACGCAAAGGATGGTCAGTCGCACAAGGCTGTGGGAAAGAGGAGCCCCGACCTGCTGCTGGTGAGAGCAGAAACCAGTGTAACCACCACAGAAATCAGTATGGAGGTCCCTCAAAAAATTAAAATCCAAACTATCATATAGCTCTGTTTTGCTTCTCTTGAGCACATGCCAAAAAGATTCTGGATCCTCTCAGAGATCCGTACACATTTGTGATTATTTCTGTGTTAGCCCTAAGAGCGAGAGCGTGGAACCAGCCTTGCTGCCCACCAATAGAAGAATGGTGCATATACACAATGGAATAGGGAAAGTATGAAATATAGGAAAGCAGATGAAACTGAAAAGTGTTATGCTAACAGAGTCACCCATTCCTGAGAAGACAAAGCACACCTCTCTTACGTGAAGGTTCCAACTTTGACTGTGTGTATGTAAATAAGGGCTTGTGACAACGAGCTAGACTATAAAATTAGATAGGAGACAGGGGTGGGGATGGTGGGGGGATGAGAGGCATTGGGGAAGTAGGAGGCAAAGGGCACAGTATGGTGGGGGTAGACAAGAGCTACTGGGAGTGAGAGGGGATGAGGGAGGGAGGGGAACTGGAGAAGGAAGTGGTGGAAAGAAAATTTGAAAAATGCCATTATGAACCCTACTTCTATGTAAACTGATGATTTTTTTAATTAAACAAAAAGTATCTAGGCTCTGAAATCAGAACGATATGTCATCAAATTTCATCCCAGCATAAACGAGCTGTTGGTATTGGGCAAGTCACGTCTCTTGAGATGTGGAATTTTCCTTTGTGTCTGTAGAATGGACAAACTCACGGAGCTGGATTTGAAGACACGGGGCATGCATTAAACAGATTGATGCTTTCAAATTAGCACAGACCTGACACTTCATAAGCATTTTTAAAACGCAGCCTATTAAGGAAATGCAGGGACAAAGTGTGGAGCAGAGACTGAAGGCCTTCCAGAGACTGCCCTACCTGGAGATCCTTCTCATATACAGACATCAAACCCAGACATTATTGTGGATACCAAGAAGCGTTTGCTGACGGGAGCCTGGTATAGCTGTCCCCTGAGAGCCTCTGCCAGAGTCTGAGCAATACAATTGTGTATCTTCGCAGTCAAACGTCAGAATGAGCATGGGGGCCCCAATGGAGAAGTTAGGACAAGGACTGAAGGAACTGAAGGATTTTTCAACCTCATTGGAAGAACAATATCAACCAACCAAACCTCCCAAAGCTCCCAGGGACTAAACCACCAACCAAAGAGTACACATGGGGGGGGGGCCCATGGCTCCAGCTGGATATGTAGCAAAGGATGGTCTTGTCAGGCATCAAAGGGAGGGAAGAGGTCTTGGTCCTGTGGAGGCTCCATGACCCAGAGTAGAGGAATGCCAGGGCGCTGAGGCAGGAGTAGGTAGGTGGGTTGGGGAGCACCCTTATAGAGGCAGGGGACGAGGAATGGGACAGGGGGATTGTGGAGCGAAAACTGGGAAGGGGAAAACATTTGAAATGTAAATAAATAAAATAACCAATAAAAACTGCAGCCTGCTGCCACCATGTTCCTTAAAGCCACCGTGAAGTGGGAAACATGCAGTGGGGGAAGCATGGGTTTGATTCTAGAAGAGCCCTGCTTCACCATTTTGTTCTACTGAGTCACAGACTACATACATGGGTCTGTGAGTCTGTGCAGTGCTCTGGGTGAGAAATGTCCCAGCATGTTTATTTGCTCACAAGCCCTGCACTTTGCGTGGTGTCATGGTCAAGGAAGGGTGTGGCCCTGGGCTAGAGGACGAGGAAATAGAATGGGGCTAGAATCTGGGGCCGCGATATAATCTTCAAAGATATGCCTCTAATGACTCAGGCACTTCCGCTGGCTAGGCACTACTTCCTAAAGGTTCCATAGCTTCTTAAAACAAAGACATCAGCTGAAGAACACACATTCAAAACAAGATGTATCCCTCTAAGGGATATTTTGGATTTAAACCATAACGGCACTCCTCTCTGTAGAGCGTTATCCACCCCTATATTTGTACCTCTTTTTGAGGCCATAATCAAGATTTATACCCATGGTCAAGATGTACACACACCACCACCACCAGCACCAGCACCACCACCACCACCACATTGCTAAAATGCAACCACACATTCAGTTATAGACAGATGAGGGTGGTGGAGAGGTGATCTAGCTTAATGGTTAGGGGCTCAGATAGAGCCGGATTGCCTGGGTTACAATATCAGACTTGCCTTCTTGAATTTTTTTAAAGATATATATATATATGTGCCCTAGCTGCATGTACACCTGCATGCCAGAAGAGAGCATCGGGTCCTAGTATAGATGGTTTTGAGTCACCATGTGGCTGCTAGGAATTGAATTCAGGACCTCTGGAATTGCAAACGGTGCTCTTAACGGCCAAGCCATCTCTCCAGGCCCAGACTTACCCTTTACTGGGTCAACTGTGCACAATTGCCACGACTCAGTTTCTTCCTCTGTATAGTAGGGATTGTGAGAGTAGAGCATCCACCTCATTGGTTTGTAAAAATGGACTGAATTAACATATGCAAAATGCTTGGAGTACCACCAGGCGCAGGACCAGCTACAAATATTACTTTGTAGTATTAGTATTGTGGGAGTACAGTGGTTAAGAGCAGGGTGCTGGACATTCCCAAGTATCTGAAATGCTTTATAAACCAATTTCTTTGTTTATAAAAATGAGTAGAAAACACCTCTTTTTAAGGCTGCGTTAGGAAGGAGTAATGTGCAAACATTTCAGAGCACAGAAACCCATAAGCTGATTGGCTATTATAATTCAATACTCGATACACTAAACAAGTTGGCATTTATTTAATAAAAATGCTCTGGCCTGTCGGGAACTTCAGGGACTGTTCTTTCCTTCTCACAGCTGCAGAGAAGGATGGTAGGGCTTGGTGAGTGGAGAAGATCTCAATCAGGTTCCTTCTCATCCTCCTCCTGCTGTGTGCTCCTTTCCTCCTCTCTGGACTCCTGGAAACAGCTCTGCACTAGGGCCACAAGCTCCTGCTCCACGCCCTTGAGTCCTTCCCTGTGTCCCCGGGGCACATGATAAACCTTCGAGAACCGACACTTGGCTCCACAGCCCCTGCTTCCGCTCCCCACACACCACACACGCCAACCCTGCAATTGAGCACTTGACTCTCACAGAGTCCCTTCAAAGTCTTGCTGACACATCTGTGCGTGAACACTGGGTGGTGGATAATTTGTATTCCTGGGCTTCGCTTTGAGGGCCGCTGGCCAGCAGGGTCCTATCAACACTATTCGGCTCTGCGTCTAAAACTATCAAGCAAGCTGAAAACAAGGGAAGCCTGGGTTTTTGTAACAAAAAGCTTCCCCCAGCTGTTGAGCCAAACCATTAAAGGTCAGATACAGGCAGTGGGTCCTGAGTCCAGCTAAGCCTGCTTCAGGCCTTTGGGTCAGTGTCCGTTTCTCTCCTGCACACCTATCCCGGCATGGGATCTGCAGCCCGAATACCGGTATCACATTCTGTATTTGTTTATTCTATTTCCCCCATCCCTGACCTTCATTTCCCTTACCTACCCCGTTCTCTCTTCCTCCTTTCCCCCTCTCTTCTTCCCATCTTTCCTGTTCACTTGATCATGGTTTTCCTGAAAGGCCTCCTAGTGTTAAGACTAAAATCCTTACATGATGAACGTCTTACCAGGCACATTGCACGTTCAAAATAGTTCCTTTGTCTTCACACTTGATGCTCATATCATGAAGTAAAACTGCCGAAAGGGAACCTGAAGGACAATGGTGTCTTTGAAAAAAAAAACAAAACAAGCAAACAAACAAAAACAAAAACAAAAAAAGGAAAATGGAGACCTATATCCAGAAAAGGCTGGCCCATGCGTTTAGCTCTCTACTCACGCCTTCCGTCCTGTCTAGTAGTGTGCCGCACGGGTCACTGAGCACGGTGATGAGCCTGAGATGAGCTCACTGTGAGGTCCTCTGCTCGCCACCAGCACTTGGAAATTTGATGAAAATGCCCATAATAAATCCTGTAGCACTGCCGAGAATCTGAAAAGGTGTAGCATGTGAATCCTGCCCTAAGGCCTGGGCAGGATCATCCATGGGAAATCCCAAGTCCTCTCAAGCATCCCTCCTCAACCCAGAAATGAAATTTTTATCCCCCATTTCGTGGGGGGGGGGGCGGGGTGGCTTCACTGTTGGCCCCTAAGAACCTCAGGTTTAACGCATGTTAGAGATACATTGCAGTTTGTGTACATGAACAAACTCTCTATGACTTTCTTTCTTTTTCTATTTTATTTTGTTTTTTATTGGATATTTTATTTATTTACATCTCAAATGTTTTCCCCTTTCAGAAACCCACTATCCCATCCTTCCTCCCCCTGCCTCTATGAGGGTGCTCCCCCACCACTCCAGTCCTCCCACCCTGGCATTCCCCTACACCGGGGTATCGAACACCCTCAGGCCCAAGCCTCTTCTCCCACTGATGTCCAGCAAGGCCATTCTCTGCCACATACGTGGCCAGTGCCATGGGTCGCTCAATGTATATTCTTTGGTTGATGGTCCAGTCCCCAGGAGCTGGCAGGGGGTGGGAGGGGTGTTTAGCCTGTTGACACTGTAGCTCCCTCTATGGGGCTGCAAACCCCCTCAGCTCCTTCAGTCCCTTCTCTAACTCCTCCACTGGGGACCCCCGAGCTCAGTCCAATGGTTGGCTATAAGTTTTATCAGGCTCTGGCAGAACCTCTCAGGAGAAAGCCATATCAGGCAACCATCAGCAAACACTTCCTGGAATCCACAATAGTGTCAGGGTTTGGCGGCCATACATGGGATGGATCCCCAGGTGGGGCAGTCTCTGGATGGCCTTTCCTTCAGTCTCTGCTCCACACTTTGTCTCCGCATTTCCTCCTGTGAGTATTTTGTTCACCCTTCTAAAAAGCACTGAAGCATCCACATTTTGCTCTTCCTTCTTCTTGGGCTTCATATGGTCACTTTTCAATCATTTTTCTCTTGGAACCACTCAGAGCCAGGACAATGAGAATTTAGTTCAATGACTGTACTGGCTGGTTTTGTGTGTCAACTTGACACAGGCTGGAGTTACCACAGAGAAAGGAGCTTCAGTTGAGGAAGTGCCTCCATGAGATCCAGCTGTGGGGCATTTTCTCAATTAGTGATCAAGTGGGGGAGGGCCCCTTGTGGGTGGTACCATCTCTGGACTGGTAGTCTTGGCTTCTATAAGAGAGCAGGCTGAGCAAGCCAGGGGAAGCAAGCCAGTAAGGAACATCCCTCCATGGCCTCTGCATCAGCTCCTGCTTCCTGACCTGCTTGAGTTCCAGTCCTGACTTCCTTTGGTGATGAGCAGCTGTGTGGAAGTGTAAGCTCAATAAACCCTTTCCTTCCCAGCTTGCTTCTTAGTCATGATGTCTGTGCAGGAATAGAAACCCCAACTAAGACAATGACTGAATCACCTCTACCATCATCCTCAGTACCGGCGGAGTGGGGATCGATGGTTTGCCCCTGCTGACTTGGAGACAGGTACTCCCTGACTGGGGATGCTTCGGATGCCTTGAGAAACAGCATCCAGTTATAACCAGGGAAGCATGCAAATGTTTTAACACTTTCTTTAGCATTGTCTAAAGAAAACTAGCAGAAAAGGATGTTATGTACCCGAATGGCTGAGTCCCCAGATAGGGCACCATCAAGATGATGAAGGCACCAAGTCCATCAGTAGATGAAGTCATTGGCAAATGCATATTGGATGGACCATTTGGAAGTGGGGCCTGATTGGAGGAATGGGGCTGGTGGAGGTGTGCCTTTGCAGGATGTATATTGTTCTGTCTCCTTGCTATCTGTCTGTCTTTGCTTGAGGATCATCGTGAAAAAAAAGCAGCTGTTTTTCTCCCTCTCTTTCTTCTTCTCCTCCTGCTCCTCCTCCTGCTCCTCTTCCATCATATCCTCCTTCTTATCTTTTCTTGATCTCATTCAGAACAGTCACAATAATTACCAACCAGAGAGTCTTTGAGACAGGAGGGATGTCTGCTACAGGTCAACCTTAAACTCTCTAGGGAAACACCAAGGGGATACTTTGAGGGACAAAGGGTTTTGTGCAGCCCATGCCACCCATAAGCCTCCTGCCTCCACATCCCAGCACTGTGATTCTAAATTTAAACCACCACGCCTGGCTTAAGTGGCTTCTCTTTAGACAGGCATGGGCCATGTCAGCGATGAAGGAGCCGAGGAGGATTACATCAGGCATGTGGAACACGGACTGCCAAAGCATGATGGGAATGATCTCCTGAACTGAAGATAACACAAACCAGAGCATCTTCACGGTGATACTACGTCCTTCAAAGTGAAATCTCATTCATTTGAGTCACACTGATTCAGAATGGAAGATAATCCAAACCAGACGGGGTAACGTACTTTGTACTGCCAGGAAGAGGGAGAAATGATTTTAGCACTTTAGGAACAGTGGCTTCCATACAAATAAATGTCATGTTACAGTCTTTGAACATTCACAAAGAAATTACATGAAACTTCTAAATGGCAAGTTTCTCATTAATTGTGCATACAACCCTGAGGAGAGCGGAGAACTGGACAGAGTAATTTCCTACATTGCTTGGACCCTTCAACAAATGTAAGAGCTCAGGAAAACCACTCATTCCCCCAAGCCACCATGTTTCTCTGTTGAAATGACACCTTACTCCTGTGTTCTTAAAGGACCCCTTTTTCCTAGACTCTCTGCTTTAGGAGTCTCATAACGTTTTGCATAAATAACTAGCATAAGTGTTAAGGACACAGTTTAGTGGCAAAACCCTTGCCATGCAAGTATGAGGAAATTGAGTTTAGATTCCTGAAATTCACAAAAAAGGTGGCCATGGAGGTATGCTTCTATAATTCAAGTGCTAGGTAGGTAGAGGCACTAGAGTTCACTGGCCTGCAAGCCTAGCCAAAAATGAGCCCCAGACTCAGTGAGAGATCCCATCTCCAAAGATACAGTGGAGAGTAATTGAGAAGACGCCTGATGTCTAGATGTACAGTAGGGTGGGGGAGGGGAGGTGCCAACACACACACACACACACACACACACACACACACACACACACCAAATAAATCTAACCATTAATAATGCTTTCTGAGCCCCACAGTCTTCTTCCAGGCTGTAGTCTGAGACATATTGACCAAGGAACGTTGACATTCAACTCCACGCCGTCCAGAGTATAAGCAGGCTAGCGGACAACGAGGAGCCTCGTTTCTGTTCCTCTCGAGATGGTCATCTTGGTAGATGGAGTGGGTCCCAACCTGCCTGGTTCCAACTAGTCTGTCTCTGCTGTGCTGTAACCAGCTCACCATCGTTTGGAGTAAAGACACGTGTGTTATCTGTTAAGCTGCTCTCTGAATAATTCAAGTTGAGATCCTCTTTTAACAGTAATGTTTGCTAAAGTTTGACGTTAGTTACGTTTGTTATTGTTGTGAGCAGAAGCTATGAAAAGGAGCAATTTGAAGAGGGAAGGACTTATTGTGGTTTATAATTCAAGTCGGTCTCGCAGGAAGGGGTGGAGGGGCGTGAGGCGGCTGCTCCCACTTTGCCTCTGCTCTGGAGGCAGCTGTGTATTGTGGTGCGTGGTTCCCCTTCTCCTCTCACCCGGTCTGAGACTCAGCCCAGCAGATGACACAGCCCACAATTTATGGTTGCTCTTCCCTCTTCGAGTGACCCTTTCTGTAAACACGCTCATAGACTCAGAGAGTGACTCTAAATCCGATGGAGCTGATGCTAAAAATTAGCCAGAAAAAAAAAAACAAAAAAAAAAAACAAAAAAAAAAACAAAAAAAAAAACCTAGAACACATTCCGTGTGTATGTAATTTTCTGCTAATATTCTCATTCAGTAGTGGCTGTTGTGATATTGGTCTTGTCTCTCAGAGAGGTGTGCCTCTTTGTCTAATGAAGGAAAAAAGGTGAAGAAAAAAGCATGAGTTTTAAATCATACACATGCACACACACACACACACACACACACACACACACACACTCACATAATGCTTCTGGGAACTTAGTTGTTATTTCCTTTAAACTTTTTTGTTAAACGAAGAGTTTCAGCCAAATCTTGATATCTAAGCGCGTGCCTCGCTTTCTCTACCTGTGAAGTCATAGGACGATCTCTGGTGCACCGTGAAAATGTCAGAACTTGAAATAAAAGAGCTGGTGAGCTGGGCCTTACGCAGAGTCTATCGGCAATTAATACTCAGCTTAATGCAGAAACCAAGAAGTACAACAACTATAAAAATGTTCATCTTTAGCTGTGAGGAGTCAGGGAAAGAGTCTTGGTTAAGACTTTTATTTCAAAGAAAATGACACTTTCTGACCATTTTTGTTTATTTATAAAATATCCAGGGGCTGAAGAGACAGCTCAGCTGGTGAAGATGCTTGCTGCCCAGTTTGGTGATCTGACTTTGGACTACCAGGACTCACAGGTTGAGAGGAACAAACCTGCTCTCAAACGTTGTCACCTGACCTCCACGTGTACAACATGGTATACCCAAGCACATCCAATGCATGCATGCATAAACACATAACTACATAAATATAATTTTTTAATCTATAAGATATTAGCAATAAGAAAGCTAGTTTCTTCTTTCCTTCTTTGTTTTCACTTATTTATTTGTTTTTGTGATAAAGTCTTATTATATACCTCTGGCTATCCTAGAACTACTTATGTAGCCCAGGCTGGCCTCAAACTCACAGAGATCTGCCTGCCTCTGTCTCTAGAGTGCTGGGACTAAAGGTATGCACCATCATAGCTGACATGAAACCATTTTCCTTATTGTTTATTCCTGTGTTTCCCTCTTCCTGTGTAATGGTCCCTAAATGGCAAGCACATGGTTTTGTCCTTGCGTTCCCTCCCGTGTCTTATAGAACCTTTATATTTATTATGTATGATATGAAGATGTGTTAGGCTACATTTATCTGACAATTCCTCCACCTAGCAAGGCTAAGCTTGATTATACCTAATAAAGTGTTCACTCGATTTGGTCTATTCTCACAATCCCAAACCATCACCAGATCAGAGGTTACACAAAGAAAACCCTTCATACCTCTGAATTCTATCTCAAATATTCATGTCTCTTACTTCTGTCAAAATCCTCTGTCTAAACAGCAAAAGGACAGTATTCTGAGCACATGGAGAGGTTTCCTGTTTGGTCTTTCCCGGGCTCTCAGTGGGCACTCCACTTGCTTGTGACAAAGAAACCAGAACTAATTTATTAGAGGACTCTGAGAAGCCAACCACTTTAAAGAGTCACACAACCCTCATCTTCCCTTGGCCTTTCAAGCACCCACTTCCACAGAAGAGCTTCTGCCCTCAGCCAAAGAAGTGCCCATTCTTTTTCAAGTATCATCAAAGCTCATATTAATGAAATTTTGATGATGTTTAAAGACTTTTCATTGATTCTATATAGATTCCTATGATGACTGCATACCCAGCAATGTTCTCAGTGCCAATGATTAGCATAGCATGAACAAGGCAGCCCCTGTACACACATGCCCGTCCTCTTACCCCTCACATTGTAGAACAAGTGGGGGAAAACAGATAACAAGAAAATCAAGCACGTGGAAATGGATAGAAGTGTGTTTAACGAGACAGTATGACAAGGGACCACGACAGTAAGGAAGAAATGAGGTTCTACAAATGAGAAATTAGGGGAAAATGCCAATAACACCAGTCCTCCATACATGTGACCACTCCACAGTAGATATAATAGCAACCACGACTTCTATTAATGATCTTTTCAGAAGGTATAGCAACCAAGATAACATACAAAGAATAAAAAGAAGGGCGCTGGTGATAATAAATAACATATACTGGCCACCAGGTACTGTATTCTGCAAGTCCAAGTTTGCCTTGGAACCCTTTCAAGCCCCAGAGAAGCTAAAGTTTAGCTTGAACCAATACAAATAAGGAGGCAACACAGGCTGGTCCGAAATCACAAAGTTGGTGACAGCCTTATGGGACCCTGGGCTCCCAGCTCCGGATATTAAGGCACCCTTTGTTAACTGGGTACCTCTAACAGACTTAGTAAACATCTCTAGGAGCTGTGTGGAGTTTATTGTTTTCTACGATATTGTTTCCTCTCCTGGGTGGAGGCCCGTGCCTGTGATCCTGGTACTTGTTAGTGGACACAGGAGGATGAGTGGTTCAAGTACATAGTGACTTCAAGGACAACTCAGGATACATGAGACCTCTAAAAAACAAAAAACAAAAAAACAAAAAAAAAAAAAAAAAACAAGGTTGGGCTTTGGTAATATAGATCTGGGATCCCCGCACTTGGGAGTTGGAGATAAGAAGATGCAGAGTTCAAGGTCATACTTAGCTAAATAAATTGTTCAAGACCAGCTTGGGCTATGTAAGACCCTGTTTTAAAAAAAAAATGGAAGAAGCAGGGAAGAAAGGAAAAGGAGAAGGGGAAGAAGAGGAAGGGGAAAGAGAAAGGAGAAGGAGGAGAAGGGAAGGGAGGGGAAGGCAAAGGAGACAACCTAGAGCCATTTTCTATGTTTGACTTGTGGAGACACCTACTAAACTCCACCATTTCGCTTCTCTGCACAACATTACAGTGAACTCGGTGCTCGTGGGAAGCAAGCAACCCACACTTTGTAGCTTTCTTGAGTGCTTTCTGAAACTTCAGTGCTTTGGCTAAAAAAAAAAAAAAAAAAAAAAAAAAAAGCCATTGTAGCCATGAAGTTGAAGCAAGATGAATGAAGCCTGACCCCAACAGGAAAGAAACATGCACTGATTAGACCAAAAGTCCCTGGAAGAGACTTGAGGACACTCCATACCAAGTCAGTCCTGTGCCCGTGAGCACCCTTCAGCCAGGACTGCCAACTCCGCAACAGGAGCCAGGGTCCTAGGGAAGACATTGATGCAGGCATAAGAGCCGACATGACATACGTTGTCATAACTCCCCTCTTAGCAACTTAGAACAACTAAGCAAAGCCCTCCAGTTCCATGCTGTGCCCAAAACAATTTACTTACATTTTAATTCGTTATATTGCTTTATTCCAGAAATGATAAGACAGAGTAGATGCATGAAGAGGGGAAAAAGGAAAGAAGAAAGAAATCATATATAATACCATATAATAAGAACAGAAATTGAGCAAATGCAGAAATAATAACATAATGCAATGGCCTCCGTGCACAAGAAAGCATGAAATGGCATGTAATTTCAACCTGTGACTGGCTGAACCTCCAATCAGGTGACACTCTGTGCCACACCAGATTATGTCTATAGTCTTCATTTAAAAAGTACTCTAATTAAATCTCGCCCCACTACCACGACCATCTTGTCGAGCTGTGACTGAAGGCAAAAGAGGGTGGGCTCTGTTCTGTAGGAGACAAAACGGAGTGTGCGGAAGTCAGTGCGGTCTCTATACTGGCTGTTCTAAGGAGGAATGACACCAGGGCTGGAGAGTGCATGGAGGAAGCGAACCCACAGCAGGAACTTCAGAAATGATGGCTGCGCTTAGGAAGACGGAGTTGGAGAAGATGGTGGTGGAGAGGGATGGGGAGGAAGTCCAAAGGAAGGAAACCTCCACAAGACAACTCCAACAGTCACTCATGACATCATCACGGGGATGTCCTCCTGGCTCCTGGCCTTATCTCTGAAACCGAGAAAATATCACTTCACAGGCTGAATGCGAAGACAAGCTGTGACAACAGGTGAGAAAGCATTTTGTAAACAAGGAGCCTTTTAGGAACAAAGAACTCATGGCTGAGCACTGCTCCGAGGGCTCACAAGGCTGTGCTTTGTGGGGCATTATCTGGGCAAGCGCTACTGAGGTAACGGCTCCTGACCTGCTCACAGGCTCTTGAAATATCTGTTCTGCTCTCCCTTGTGTCTCTTTCCACTCTTCACCTGAAGGCACCCGTGTTCGAAGACTCCGCCCTTCTCTGGGGCAGCCACATCTCCTCTGCTTCTCCCTGACCCACGAGACTCTATCTACAGATGGTTCCCGGCTTACTACTGCTTGTGAAGTTTTGATTTCATGATGCTACATACACACACACACACACACACACACACACACTACAAGAAACCATGCTTAGAGCTTTGAATGTTGCTTTTCGTCCAGGCTAGGAATTAGAAGTTCGATAGTCTCTCCTGACCTTCGGCAGAGAAAACATGGCGACTCCCAGGGCAGCCTGCAGGTGGGCAGCTGATTCTGCACCGGGCTGTGTTGCTGACTCCTCCCATGTTCAGTTGCTAGGTATACCGAATGCATTCTTCAACTTGTGATATTTTCGACCTGCGACAGGCTTGTCAGGCTGCCACGCCATTGTAGGTTGGGAAGCATTGGGTGTTTTTTTTTCCAAAATAATAATGGCACTGTCGGTTAGCATTTCAGCTTTCCTGTCTAGATCATGTCACTCGGCTGTAAACGCCTTGAAAGTGAGGATTACAGATGTGACATGCGGCCTACCACCAGCGAACGCAAGGAATTCAGTAAATGTTCAATGGATCACGAAGAAGCAAAAGTGGATACAAGATGGAAAAGATCGCCTGCGTGGATCCCTTTTCCCTGAGATTGTCACGGTGCTTAACTGATTGACATTCTTGAACCGAGCAGAGGACGCCCACCCCCTCCACTGAAGCTAATATGTGCCAGAAATTGTGCTTAAAGCTATGCAAGTTTCAAAGGCAAATTCTAGAACGCTTAACAACATTTTAAAAAGCATTTTGTTTGGACCTAAATCTTTCCATCCGAGAACATGGATGAGGGTTCGATAAATCAGTTTAACAAACATTCGTCTTGAGCCATGTCCTTTCCTCTAAGCCTTTTACAACTTTGCACAGTTCAAAAGAAATGAAATCCTCCTATTACTCCTTCATTTGTTCATAAATCATTACTATGTTGGTTTAAATGAGCCTCTTAAGATGAAAAAATATCCCTCATTGAAGCTGTTAAAAGCAGATTTTCCTCTCAGACATAGAGGCCATTTTCTTGCGGAAGAGAAACCTCAGCACACTGAGATAGTGTTGCCTCCTAATCTATCCTGTTTGAAGTCTTTGATTAAATACAATTCCCTATAACATGTCTGTGCTTTCTGGGTGTATAGAAGATTGGAGTGGGCCATTCAAAGTCACTCGGCAAGTGAGATATCAAGACCTTCAGACATTTACCGTCAAATAGTGAGAGGCGATCGGTATTTTAGTCATCTCCAGAAGAATGGAAAAATAAGACAGCTCAGTCTGCCCAACTCAGCTATCACCCAACAAGTGACCTTTCTCTCAAGCTTTAGAAACATCTCTTTGCATCACAAGTGGTGGCAGCATTGAATAGAAAGCCTTTAAATCAAGGTTGTGTAGAGACAATAGCTTTTATCTTCTAGGATTCAGCCAACTGGATGCCAGCCAACCTTACATTTGGATATTCCCATAAAGATAAAATATGACAGGTAATTGGCTTAGGTCATAAGAGTAAAATGTCTTAAACAAATGTAGTCCGTTCCACAAGCAGAATATTTTCTCAGGAAGTCATGTCGGTAATACCTGCGGGGGGATGTAGACTGTCTAAAGGAACAGCTAGTGACTGTGTCTTCTGGGGGTTCTTTCTTCCTTTACCCATGAGCTTTGTGAAATTCCTTTCAAACAACCTGTCTTCAGATATTCCCAAAGCACAGCAGGTTATAAACTGATGGAGTCGAGTTCTACACTAAATTCCCATGCGGAAGTTACCCTGAGGAAAGGATTTGTGTCACATACTGATGATTTGTACAAGATCACAGTGGTCAGATACTTCAAGTCTGTGGTTCTGCAGCTGTTAGAAGTGACACTTGTCCTGTGTCAAATAACAATGGATATGACCAAGTCAGGTCTCAGACTTAACTCAATTTATTCTTAGTTTAAGTTTTGTTCACTTCTCTAGATGGAATTTCTTCCATAGGTTTTCCATGAATGAAGGGCCTCAGAAGCGAAAGCACTATTTTGAAGTTGTATTGAAACACACACAGAGACACACAGACACACAGACACACAGACACACACACATACACACACACTCATGCACACCATGCATGCACACTCACATGCACACCTTTAAAGACTAACTATATTTTGCTTTATTAAGGAGAAACTTTGACATAGCTCTGTATTTATCCAAAGAGGCTGTAATGAAACATTACCTTAATGGGCGATGGAGTGGAAGAAATTTCTAGAAGCAAAGTGATTGTGTCTAAATGTTTGGTACTCAAACGGCCGAGAAAGAACCAAGGTAGTGGCAAAGGAAAAGCCAGGTCATAGAAAGAGAACCGTGGAGTTCCTGAGAAAAGCAAAAATATTCATCACAGATGTGGACAGCAGAACCTATGGAAAGCAACTGGGGGATATTGAACAGTTGAAGCTCCTAACATAGAATATTATGGATGTGCGGTAGAATGTTCCCTAGAAGAAAGTCTTTGATCTCTCACTAGTATGTATAGACGAAGGTTTCCCTACAGGAAGCAGCCTGCTTAGAACATG
The DNA here is from genome assembly GCA_964023405.1 of Apodemus agrarius. Taxonomy (NCBI): domain Eukaryota; kingdom Metazoa; phylum Chordata; class Mammalia; order Rodentia; family Muridae; genus Apodemus; species Apodemus agrarius. Next base: position 44,010,712 of record OZ030012.1, on the reverse strand, counting down.
GCATAGATGAGGCTCCACTTCTGGTCACGGTGGTCCTGGGACAGAGTTGTATAAATGACAAGTCCCCGTTGCAAAACTTCCTGTCACCTGCAACTTCAGCCTTCCCACTCTCCTCATTGACCCTTGAGCCCTTGCTTTCCTCCTTTTCTGGACAGGTCACTATCTAACTATCATGGACACCAAGTCCAAGTACCATAGAACAGACTATGAGGCTGTCAAGCCAGGCGTTTGTTTGGAGATGAGCTGAGAACACAACAGTCAAGCAAAGCCATGAAGATGTGGTTGAAATGAGGCTAATGGCTGAGTTCCGAGGACAGGGGTAAGAGAGAGGTGCAGGGGGTGGTAGGTTGTGATGGGCCTGGGGAGGGTGTTAAAGAAATAAAAAGGGGAAAGTTTCCCTTATAGGCATTCTTTCCATTCCACAAGCAGGTTAAAATCACATTACCGTTCACCCCGTTCTGTATTATCATGAAATGTGTGAGAACATCTGTGGTTATCCGTAGCATCAATTAGATGGGGTTTGAGGAAAGAAAGAAAAAAATGGGAAATTATTTCTCCCAGCATTCCCACGGTGCTTCGGTCACATTTGGTCATGGCTGCTGACAGCTCCTGTCTCTACTGCTCCTCACCATCCATCCACCCTGCAGGACCCAGCCCTTCTCTTTCTCCAACTTTCCTGTGTTGCCCAGACCCACTAGTCTTCACCTACAGACGGTTCTTGAATTACAATTGTTGGACTTCTCAATTCTTTTGACTTCTTAATGTTTCCGGGGATCTGACCCACTCTTATGGACTTCTTAGGCACACATGCAGGTACACACACACACACACACACACACACACACACACACACTGCACACATTCAAACACATGCACAGATACAAACAGACAAATAAAAATAAACACTCATTTAGAAATGTAGTTGTAAGGAACAATGAAAGTTTTAATTATCTCCACCATACTTTAAAATGTTCTCTTAATGTATAAGAATTTGGAAATCAACAGAAACAATTTCTGGCTCCCATACAGGATTGAAGAATCATGGAACCACACAAGGTCAGTGACATGAGCACCCCTGCCATACAGCTAGAACAGGCTTACCATCGGGGCTCTAGATTCCTCTCCTTCTACATTGCCTGGCTTGTCTCTTGTTTGGATCAAAGCACGAAGCAACAAAGCTGCCTCAAGCAGCCTTTTGGCAGAGATCTACTTCTGTTGAGGGTGAATGTGTTGAGCCCCAGTTGCTAAGAATAGCTCCAAGCACCTTGGAAGGAGGACTAGTTTCTAAAGAAATTCCCTCGTAGGGAATGTGCCTCCTTCTTACTGGCCCATCTGTCACTATGAATCTCCAGTAACACTTCAGAGATGGTTCAATACATGGAAACATACTGGAGGTATTATATATGCCAGAGACATTTTATATTTCCATTAAAAATGCTCAGCCACGCCAACAGAAAACTCTCATTCCCAAATGGGGTGCATTTCAGCAAGTGACTGATGGATTAAACTGAAAGAACTCTCTAAGGAAGAAGAGTTGCAAAAGAGAAGGAAAACATGCCAGGAGGGGGAGAAAAGAAAAGAAAAAGAAATTGCAAGCAATCCCAGAAGACAGGGTTGAGTTCTCAGATTCCACACTGATTTATAAGACCAAAACCTTGCAAACTGCAGCCTTCAACTCAAATCATTTTTCTCGATTTGTTTTCTAAAGCAGATAACAAAATTAAGACTCTCTCAACGTACACTGAAGTCACTCTACATGAGCATTCCGCGTGACTGTGTCTGTGACCAACTTTGGGAAGGACTCTCTGGATCTTATCTTCTCCTTTCCATGTCTTGTGCAGACTTCACTGAGCTGGGGGATGGGGTTGTTAATGGCATCCCAGGTTGTCAGCCTGAAAGGAATTGTTCATCTCAAGGAAAACCTTTCTCAAGTTTGCCGACATGATGTCATAAAATGCCATCTTAGATGCAATTCATTGCATGTCTATAATGAAAAGGACTGAATCCTAGAGCTACAGGACATGGAGCAGCTACACACTCTCAGCAAGAATTCTCCAGAAAAGTGAGCATAGCTTGAAGCTCTGGTGAGTTTTAAGTGTCTCTTGGACAACCACACAGCCAGAAAAGAGGTATCCGGAAAACTACTTGGGTAATTCCTCCTCTTCCCATTTTTCTCAAAGTATCCATGCCCCTTGTGTCTTCAGCTATGGCAAGTCCCAGGTTACTGCTCAGCTTCTATCTAGCTCAGCCTCCGACTAGCTCAGTCTGATGCTCATGCTGGCTCGTGATGTCTCTTCCTTCACAATCGCAGCCCTCCAACTGATGAGTGCTCAGGAGACACAATGATAGAGAGTCGCCACATTACAGTATTTTGTTTTGTAAAGGCAATATGTGATCACAACAGTTGATACTAATAATAAACTGATAAATGGTAGACGTGTGCAGGTATAATGCATCCACTTCTCAATTTCTCAAGTTGTCCTTTTATTTTGATAGTATAATTGCTATTAAATCCATTGACTGTTGCATTGACCTTATAGTAATTCTTCCCCATGAGTTTTATCATTCCACATATTTGATTCCTCTTTACCGTCCATTTTCTCCTCACCCGTGCCTGACTCTCTACTAACCATCTAGGATGGCTAGAACATAGCAGGGTACCACCTTTGTATTCTCACCTCCATCGTTATCCTCTTCCATGCCTAGCTCACTAATGGTCCTCTAGGAAGGGTTAGATAGAACACAGCCATGATGACCTTGTAACAATTGTGCTTTGTCACAAACTGAGCATATTATGTTTGTTCCACAACTGAGTCTCGTTTATTTATTTGGTTTTCATCTTCAGTTTAAGATCAGCTCTCACTCTGTAGCTCTGACTGGACTGGAACTTACTGTGCAGCCCTGTCTGTGACATCAGTCCTTCAGCCCCAGCCTTCCAAGTACTGTGGTTACAAGTATGAGCCACCATGGCTGCCTCAGTCCTAAGGTTCTATACCATGTCTGAAGACTCTATGCACTTCTCTAACCGTCCTATGCTTCCCATCTGTAGAGGAGTGGTTCTGATGCTTTGATTTAATTGGGAATCTGTGTTTACTGGCCCTGAAGGACCTTGCCCACAATTGGTTTTGATCTATCAATAAAGATGCCAGTGGCCAATGGCTGGAACGGAAAAAAAAAAAAAGAGGAGGGACTTCCAGGCTCCAACAGGCTAGAAGAGAAGAGGAGGAGGATACTAAGGGAATAGACTCAGAGTTATAGGGGAGATCTTCCAAAACGTAGGTGGAGAAGGAAAAGTGGCCCGTGAAAGGGGAGCCCCAAAGTGTCTTGGGCAGCAAGACCAATGGGCTTCACAGAAGGTAACCGGCCAACTACGCTGAGGGCAGATTTAGAGATGTTGACCAGGGAATAAAGGTAAGGGCACACTAGCTGCTGGAGGCTTAAAAGAGCCCAGCCATTGAGCAAGTAAGACAGGTTAAAAATCAGCTAATGTGTATGTCTTTCATCCTCGGATCCAAGATAGTTCCTGGGTGGGTATACACCTGCAACCAGCGGGGAGCACAAAGCGATGTAGACAAAGCTATGTGCTACACCTGTCAGAGCTTTATCACCTGGATTGAATGAAGGGCAGAGAGCTTAAGGCCTGCATCCCACTACCTTTCTCTCAGCAGCCTTGAGATAGGATTTTTGTGCAGATTATCAATACACCCCACCATGTAGCCACACCTTCACTGCCCTGTCAGTGTAAGAGCTCCCCATCTATCAAGTTCAAGTGTATTCAATAAGCTAATTTTTCATTATTATGGCCTGATTTTCAAGAAAACTGGGATTCTGCTCATTAATGCTGCAACTGAATTCAGTTTAGATAAATGTCTGTAATGTTATTGTGTCCTTCTGTCTTGGAGTTTCTAGCGCTTTGAAGAAACTCCATGACAACCCTGTTTGTTTGCTTGTTTTTCTAGAAAATGCTTGCCTATATGTAGTGCTGGCTGTCCTGGAACTTGCCTTTTAGACCAGGCTAACCTCCAACTTCCCTTGCCTCAGCCTCCCAAGTGCTGGGATCAAAGGCGAGCACCACCACGCACAGCTGACCACAGCAACTCTCATAAAGGAAAACATTTAGCTGGAGCTAGCTTGCAGTTCAGAGGTTTTGTCCATTGTCACCATAGCAGGAGCATGGTGGCATACAGGCAGACACGGTGCTGGAGAGGAAGCTGAGAGTCTACATCTGGATCCACAGGCAGGAGACTGTGAGCAACATCGGCATAGACTGAGCATGTGAAACCTTAAAGTCGTCCCCCATAGTGACACACTTCCTCCAACAAGGCCACACCTCGTAATAGTGCCACTCCCTATAGGCCAAGTGCTGAAATATAATCATCTATGGGAGCCATACTCAAGCATACTTTCCTGCCCAGATAATAGAGATTGCAGCTAATGATATCATTTATACATTTTTCAAATTCCAGCATCCTTTATTCAATAAATAAATAAATAAATTGGTTTGAATCTTGGACATTGGGATTTGGAGGCTTTAGCAGGTTCTCTTCAAGTTCACTCAGCCTTTCTGTAACTATTTGTTCTTCTGAAGAATTCAGGCAGGATGCCTTTTCTTTCTGTACTAATTATATTCCTATCTATCTATCTATCTATCTATCCATCCATCCATCCATCCATCCATCCATCTATCTATCTATCTATCTATCTATCTATCTATCTATCTATCTATCTGTTAGAAGGGCTGTAAACCCCATCACCACCACCAGTGTCTCAAGTCAGTAGTAGCAATGACATCTGCATTACAAACTATATGAAACAACATTTCTCTACCTATTTTGCTGATTAAAAAGAAAACTGACCTTAATCAGGTAGTGACATATTAACCTGTTAGTAAGTTCAAAAAGAACTTACTAACCCTTATTAACCCTGGTCCTTTCATGCCTCAGTACAGAGATCTCCACTGCAAACTCACCATCCACTTCCTCTGGTGTTAGGAGCATGCTGTCTCTAGCAGACACATGGTCCTACGTACCTGGCTGCCTCTTTCCCTCCTAATAATCCATCATCTTCAGAATTCCTTCCAAATTAAGCAGACAACAACATCTGAGGCAGTGGCTTAAAGGAGAAATTATGGGAGAGTATTTATTTTACTTACTTACTTACTTACTTACTTACTTACTTACTTATTTTTAATGTGTGCTTTTCTGAGAACCCCACTTCTTGGGAGATTCTACCCATTCTCAAGGGCTTGGTATGTTTAGGGAGGCCCAACACAATTTATACTCATCAAGGAATGAAATACCAACTGTATGTCACTAAGGGAGAAGGGGTTAGATACTAAGGGCGGAAGTTAAAATCCTCTATTTATAATTACTAAGTACCTTTCCTGATGGTCTATAAAAGCTACAGCACCCACAGTCACCTCACCACCTCCATCTCCACCTGCATTCTGAGCAACTCTGTGAAGGCATCACTCTCCACACCCAATCTCAAGGTCTCTTGCTCTGGTCACACAGCAGACGCTTTGAAGATTCCACAACGCCGAGGACTTAGATTTCCGCTCACTCCTCCAGGGAAGCTCCAGTCATTTCCTCTCTTCCTGAACAACCCGTCTATCATCTCCCCAGCATGGCCCAGAAGTGTCTCGGAGTCTTTGCTCAGCTATATTCCAAAGTGTCTCAACAGAACTGAGAAGGTTGGAGAAACAGACAGTCCAGCCACACCTCCTTCCCCTGCATGGTTCACACCTGGCCCCTGGGCTCTCAGAGCATCTTTTAGACACCTTTGTTAACATGAAGGGTTACCTTCACCTCAGCAGGCACCCGAGCTCTGTGATCATGACTCGTTCCTCATGCTTTTGGTTCTTGGGGTACCCTGGCTATAGACACTGACATTCCCCATTGATCGACATGCCCCTCTTTTGACAATGGCGCTACTGTTGTTACCAGGACTTCTGAAATCTGCGACATCACATAGGCGACAGCACAACCTATACATCTGTTGCCATGGCAACAGTCACCATATTCCCAGAATCCATTGGGCTCACCTATACCGGCGACCATATCACCAGCCATATATATAAGAGAAGCATCCTCCTTCACCTTCCCCTCTTCTCTTCGCCCTTTTCCTTCTCAATAAACCTCACATGGAACTGTTTGGCCTGGTGTGATCTTTCTGGAGCTGCAGCTGCCGCCGCTGCCGCCTGCCCACCCCCAACAGCTACATGAGGTGCACTGAAAACCACCTAACCCCAGCCTTCTTCAGAACTTCCCCAGGTTCCCAGGCTCGAGCCCGTTACACAGTAAAACCTTCTCAGGTTGCACTAAGACACCGACCTAGTGAAAGAAACCTCAGAGTCCTGATAACCAAAGTAGTAGATGAATTGTTTAGTCTTGATTTCGGGACACTAACTAGAAAAGCTACCTGGGAACCCCTAGGGAAATTTGACTATCAATCAGCCAGACCAGAGAAACAGAGTATTGATTAATATAATAATCCTGATAGCAAGAAAAAAAACCCATGTTTTAAACAAATATTTAGGAGTCAAAATTACATGATTACAGTGCTTCAATTGAAATAAACAAATATACGACAACACTAATAATAATAATTCTAAATGATGGATTTGAGAGAAGTCGGGATGGTGTTATTTGTTTTTATAGCTGCATCAACTTCTTCTTGGGAATTTTGACAGGAATGTGAACCCATCTTTTTAACATGACAGCATCCAGCCTTTGCATTCAGAGTGATGTCTTCATCTATGAGCCAATATCAATGTACACTGTCCTGTGTACATGCCCTTCCTGGCATAGACTTGCTCCTCTGGAGGTAGACTTGCTTCTTTTGCAAGAGTTTAGATATTTAGAAAACTGAGGGCATTTTTAGTGAGTACCAAAGTAAACTCCTCATACAATACCATTGCAGGAACATCTCCCGAGGACACAGCTATGCCGGAGAGTTCAAGTGACTGATTTCAGTCCGGTTAGACACTAAGAAAATTTCAAAGAAATGAGGAAGGGGAAAAAGAAAGACAAAAAAAAAAAAAAAACTCAGTTTTTCCGCCTACACTGAAACAGTTTTGTGGACTTTCTTCATCTGATTTGACAAACATTTTGGATATTTGCCACAAACCAGGCATTATTCTACGCCCCGTCCAACTCTGAGCTCACTTTACTAGAATAACGCCCTTTGGGTCAGGTCTATGCCTTCCTCCCCATTCGTTGTTACTTATGGGCGCAGAGTTAGAAGCTTGACAGGTTCCATGAAGGTTAGAGCATCAGAGCTGGGGTGGAGGGTTGGATTCTTGCTCTCCTCATGAGGACACTTCACCACAGCATGTGTTACCGTCCAGTAATTAAAAGAGTCACTGAAGCGGCAGCTTCTAAGTAAGAGTGAAGCATCAGTCTGTTCCTGGCTTCCCTTGGATAAAGGAGAACCCCCAGCTACTCCTGCACCATGCCTGCCTGGATGCTGCTATGCCTCTGCCTTGATGAAAATGGACCTGTAAGCCAGCCCCAATTAAATATCATTTATAAGATTTGCCTTGCTCATGGTGTCTGTTCATAGCAGCAAAACCCTAACTAATACAGTACATGATGATGACATTGTCCCAGGAAGCTCCATTGTTAGGGATCTGTCACGTGCCGACCCTGAGGTTGAGCGACTGTACATACATTAAAAGAACTCGTTTAAGCACACCTACTTCCTGAGGTTCTCCACCAACCCTTAGCATTAACACAGGCATGCAGCCATAGTGGCAACACTACATTGGTGACGACAGTTAAATGCTGTGAGCCCAGAGCAGACCACTCCTGCGCCACCCAAAGTCAGATTTCCTCAGCTCTGAAAGTCTTCGGGACAATGCCAAGCCAACCTGAAGGTGTGAATGAGTCAATGTCTAACTCAAAGACAACAACAAAAATGTCCTCTGAGCCTTCATTGTTTTGTAACCCTGGCTCATTCCCTCTCAAAATCACTAGTCTTGAGGTAAAAAGTTACCTCAGAGATGGTGGGAAGTTACCTCAGAGATGGTGGGAAGTTACCTCAGAGATGGTGGGAAGTTACCTCAGAGATGGTGGGAAGTTACCTCAGAGATGGTGGGAAATTACCTCAGAATCTGCCACATGTGATACAAAAGTTATATTTCCTTTCCAAATTCAAATCATCTCAACCCTAAATGACTGTATTGACCACAGGGATATGCACCATTCTGTTTTACTCCTATATGCTGGAAAATTAGCTTCCTTTCAACAGTTACTCCTCCTTTTCCACCACACACCTGTAGAAAGGAGTCCGTTTGTCCTTTCTTCTACTTTCTGTTGCTGTGATAAATATGACAAAAAAATACCTTGGCAGAGGAAGGGCTTACTTATTTGGTTCACAGGTCCTGGTCACAGCCCATCATGAAGGGAAGCCAGGGTGGGAATTTAAGTCAGGAAAATGGAAAATTAAGCAGGAACCATGGAGAAACATTTCCTGCTGGCTCACTCTCCTGGCTTGACCAGTTTGCTTTCTTTTACAGCTTAGGACCAGCTGCCCACCAGTGTCACTGCCCATAGTAGGTGTGGCCCTCCCACACCAATCTCTAAAAAAAGAAAAAAAAGTCCCACAGACTTGCCTACAAACGTCATTTAATGGAGGCATTTTCCTAGTTGAGGTTCCCTCTTCTCAAATGATTCAAGCTTGTTTCAAATCAACAAACAAACAAATGAAACCAGAACACCTTGAGACAGTTTTGCTATGTGACTAAACTTGGAATGACTGGTGTCCAGAACCTCTTCACAGGGCTGCTGAGCTCTGAGATGGGCCATCAGTCAGGACAAAATGGACTTATTCACCCCAAATTAGATTGAAACAGGAAGTTGCGAGCTGAAGACCAGTGATGGGAGGCCCTCAACCCAACAAGGTGGCCTTCCACTAAGGCTTTGTAAATGGAGGGAGACTTCAGAACACCTGGCAGTCCCAGATATAAACAACATGAGCTGTTCCACACGTGATGGCTGTTCAGTTAGCAATAGATGAAGGATCCTTGGTGTAATGCGTGAGGAGACATGATTATTTTACATAAGGGCACCTGTATACCCATCAGAGTGAGGCTGAGGGCAGCTGGCAGACTACCTGTCTGCGTAGACAGTTGTGTAGGAGAAAGGTGGAGAAAGGTCTGTAGCAATCGCTCACCCTTCTGAGACATCACCATGCCTCAGGAAAGCTGACCCTGGGTACAGGCTATGTGAGCTTAGAGGCCTGGGTGTTCCCAGAGACCCGTGTACATTCATGTTTACGGCTGCACTGCCTACGGTGGCCAAGGTAGGGAACCGGCCTAGATGATCATCATCAGGTGTATAGAAAAACCGCATGTGGTTCAATGGGCAGAGACGAAGAATCTGAGGAAGGGTTAAGTCCTATGTGGGATATCTGTATCACACCCCTCCACCCAAGGCTTGGTGATTGCTGTGGGATTGCTGGGGATAGAAAGACTGTAGGGGCCAGAGGCAGTCGACATCAGCAATAAAAATATTACCTTCTTGGACACAGGAGGGCGTTTGCAAACACGAAGTTTCAGCACCTGTGACTGCACGCACAAGACTTGCCCAAGATCAAGCCACACAGAATCCCAGCGTGGAGGGGGTTGGGGGTGAGCATGAAGTCCCACCCCTTGATGAAACGCGATCGTCATAGGATTGCCACTGGGAGAGGGAGAGTCAGCTTTCTTTTATGGTGTGACCTCTGGGGTAGCAGTCACACTCCACGGCATGCTCCAGACCCAGAAATGGTGGGTGGGTAGGGACGTGGGGGAAAGCTGGGAGAAGTTGGGGAGGGTTTGGGATATGATCCAAATATATCGCATAAAGTTCTCAAAGAATATTATTCCAGGAAAATAAGAAACCTGTGTGTTCCACTCCGCTCCCTGACTGTCTTAACCTGAATGGACAAATCAGGACTAAGATGTGTGACTCTCCCAGGTCCAGGCTAGAGAGTAACAAGTGGCCCTGGTGAAATATGTCCCCTGTCTGAGGTACCAGGAACTACTTCAGGAACCCGGAGCCCAAAGTCCCTGAGTTGAATCTCCTGCTTGTCATGCGTTAATCCTGGGACCTTAGCAGGCGACGAACAAGCCAGCCTGTCTGAGATTATTGATTGTACATAGCAATACCTCCTTCATAGCACTGTTATGAAAGTGAGATAAAATTATTTAGACTTTTTTAAAGTTTAAAATGTCATTCAAACGTGATCTATGTCCCCATCCACGAATGCAGGCACTACCCCGGCAAGAGTAGTCACCCATGCCCTTCCTTGGGTTTCTCTCTTGTCATATTTTTACGGCCTTTTCACGGGAAAAATGGAGTGGACATTCCAATAATTATCTAGTGAAATCAGATCATGGAAAGGCTCGGCTGTATGTCCTAGGCATAGAAGATTGGGGAGTTTGTGTCAGTGTGCCTCGATTTAATATCTCACTTGTCACTCATGGTAAATGCAGTTTCAGGGACTGACACGCTGATGCTCTTGCGGTTGAACATTTCTCATAAGGAAGATGAGAATGTGCTTCACTGGTCACCTCCCTGGCCCTAGACAGGCATCATTTCATTAAAGAAAAAAAGGGGGAAGAAAGAAAGAAAGAAAGAAAGAAAGAAAGAAAGAAAGAAAGAAAGAAAGAAAGAAAGGGCTACTCCACACGCAGCTGCTTGCTGCTCGACAGGGCGACTGGCTCCGGAACAGTCAAGACACTATTTTCAAACACATTCTTTCCCTGCTTTTCTGTCCCCATGGGGCCCTACTCTAATCCTGGCCTTCTGCAACCCCAGGCTGTGGCTTCAATCTTACAGAGCAGATTTTCAAACAAAGTCCCCTCGCTGAGCTCACAGCTCTGCCCTCCAGAGCTGCAGGCCTGCCTGTCGAAGTGGACGGGGGGGGGGGGGGGGGGGAGAAGGGCCCCCCCCACATGCTGAATTTACTTCTCACATCCTGGACACCTCGCTCTGCCCCATCCCCCATCCCTCCAGGGCCCCCTCCTCCCCACTCCCCTACTTCATTCCAGAGTCCTGAAGCCATGACAGAAATAAATGAGCTAGAGGTGTAGGTCGCACCTTGGAAAGCAGTAAGCCTGCTGTGGGAAACCCGTAGAGAAGATGGGAACCTCCGACTGCCGAAGGCAGAAGGGACCGTACATTGGGGCTGCGTGCAAACCAAACAAAGAAGCCTGTGCAATGTCTTCCCGGGTGGGGAGTAGAGACACCCATCCGTCCCAGCACCTGCCCTTCGGGATAGCCAGCTTCACACCTGGCCTTGTCCCCCCCAGGAAGCTGGCATCACGCCAAGTGAACGCTGGTCAAAATGAACATTTCAGTTCAGATTGTGACTTCTGACAATTCTGGAGTCCACCCAGGAAACCACTTGGAGAAGCTGACTGTGGGGGAAACACCAGGATAGATTTGTTCCAGGAAAACCTTCCTTGGCTGCTGCTAAAGCCAGAGAGGCATTACCTAGAGGGTTTAGGGAAGTGGAATTTCTAAGGCCACTGAAGGTGGTTTACTAAAACACATGGGCCAAAAGCAAAAAAGAAAAGGACCCCAGTATTAAAATGTCATGTAAGGCCTGCAAAATGGGAGCAAAAGAGAACTCATTCCCCCACACTGGAATTCTCATCTCATCTCCACATCTACAGACACAGAGGTGTACATGTCAGATGCAAATCAACAACAACAACATTTTAAAATAATTAACAAATAGCCATGTAAAATCTACCCTGGAGTCTATTGTACAGGTGAGATAAGTATTTGTGAATGGATACCACAAATAGAGCCCTTAGTGGGTGCTCATATGGATACCACAAATAGAGCACTTAGTGGGTGCTCATATGGATACCACAAATAGAGCACTTAGTGGGTGCTCATATGGAGAGCACAAATAGAGCACTTAGTGGGTGCTCATATGGATACCACAAACAGAGCACTTAGTGGGTGCTCATATGGATACCACAAACAGAGCACTTAGTGGGTGCTCATATGGAGAGCACAAACAGAGCACTTAGTGGGTGCTCATGAACTTCCCTTCCCCCCATTAGACAATTAGGCTCATCCCCAAGTATCTCTTTAGTTCTACTACTCTTCCCACCAAGATCTTTTACCAAGGCTGACCCTGATGAAAACTGACCAGACTATCAAAGATGGTGTCTCAAAACAAGGTCACAGCAGGGCCTGTGACACCCCACAACCCCTGTCAGCTGCCAGAGATACCAAGTTCAAGTCTTGTCCTTGCGTGTTGTGAAATCACAAGGCTGGAATGAAAGTTCACCTCTAAGTTTCTTTTATATGGGAATTCAGAAATCCCGTTTGCTGTGTATCAGGGGCTAGCTCCTTGTACTTCCAAGACCCACACTCATTTTCTGGTTTAAAATACTTACCTCTTGATTTTGATTTTTAGATTTACTTTGTTTGTGGGCATCAGTGTTTGAGTTTCATGTATGTCTGCACACCTGACCTGCACACCACCTGTATACCACCTGCACACCACCTGCACACCACCTACATACCTGACCTGCACACCATCTACACATCATCTGCACACCACCTGCACACCACCTGCAAACCACCTGCACACCACCTGTATACCTCCTTCACGCCAGGTGCCTAAGGAAGCCAGAAGAGAGTATCAGTTACCCTGGAGCTGGAGTTGTAGATGGTTGTGGGTGCTGGACTCAAACTGGAGACCTCTGTAAGAGCAACAAGTGCTCTGAACTGCTGAACTATTTCCGTCATGCCCCACTGGCTTATTTTATTCTCTTCCACCTGAGTGTGCTTCTCACACATTTACAATGGGGAGCCCTTGTAAATTTAACACAGTCTTCTTTTTGAGACAGTGTCTTACTATCTAGGTTAACCCGGCATCAGATTTACCTGCCTTGGTCTCCTGAGTGCTGGGATTCAAGGTGTGTGCCACCATTATTTTTAATTTAAAAAGATTTTAATTAAACTAAAATTACATCATTTCTCTTTCCTTTTCTCTCTCCAGGCCCACCCTGGTCCACTCCACCTTTATCCATCTCAAACTTATAGCCTTTCTTTCTTTAATATAATCATATTTTTATAATCTCAATTTTAAAGTTTTTTATTGTGGTTAATGATGCATGGCATACAAATCTACCTGATTAATCATCTTTAAGCCCTCTATCAGAATCATTCGGAACATCCATATTGTCAGGTTGCCATCTGTCACCAGCATCCTTTTCCAGAATGTGTTCATACTCCCTAACCAAACCTCTATGTATTAATCATACCTCTCAGATACCCTTGGCCCCGGAACCAGCATTTTACTTTCCCTTTCTGTGTATTTCCCTGTGTGATTTCCCTCCATACTTCATATGAGTGGAACCATGAGTGTTCGTCCTTTAGTGACTGGCTAATTTCCATAATAACCTTAATGTTGACCCATGATGTGGTATATGTCAGGATTTCCTTCATTTTCAAGATTGTATCGTATTCTAGTGCATGGATATGCCACAGTTTCTTTATCCATTCCCTCTCTGATGAGCCCTTAGGTTGCTTCTATTTTTGAGCAATTGTACTGATAAGGCCAGGAACACAGACACAAAGTATCTTCTTAAGACCTTGTCTTCCATTCTTTAGAAATACACCAAGAAACAACGTTGCTGAATCACATGGCAATTCTTCCCTGTAGTTTCTTGAGGAGTGGCTACATTGTTTCCAGACTAGCTTCCTGATACAAGGCATCCTGAGGCTCAGGAGATGGCTCTGTAGGTAAAACACTTGCTGTGAAACACAAGATCCTGAATTTGGATCCTAGCTCCCACTCAAAAAACTATGCACCTCAGTGCTTTTCTGTAGACATGGGAGGCTTCCAAAGACCCACTAGCCATCCAACCCAGCCATTTGATAGGCTCTAAGTTTAGGGAAAGACGCTGCCTCAAAAATAAGATGGCAGTTGACTGAAGAAAGTATCTAGTATCAACTTCTAGCCCCCAAGTGCACATGAATAGGTGTGTGGATGCATACACAGACATACAGACGCAGACACACACACACACACACACACACACACACACACTCACATGCTTTAAAAGCCATTGTATCCTATGCTAGGTCAGTGACATCATGGTTCCTCTGTGCTTCTATGGCCTATATATGGCCTATATACAGCATATACACTTCTCTTACTCTTAGAACAGTGTTCCTCCCCTGAAACCTTTTTTTTTTTTTTTTTTTTTTTTTTTTTTTAGACAGGGTTTCTCTGTATGTCCCTGGCTGTCCTGGAACTCACTCTGTAGACCAGGTTGGCCTCGAACTCAGAAATGTGCCTGCCTCTGCCTCCCAAGGGCTGGGATTAAAGATGTATGCCACCACCGCCCAGCAAAACCTCTTTCTTAATTAGGGTTACTTTTGCTATGATGAAACACCACAACCAAAACCAAAGCAAGTTGAAGAAGAAAGGGTTTGTTTTGCTTACACGTCTCTATCACAGTTTACTATCAAAGGCAGGCAGGGCAGGAACTCACACAGGACAGGAACACAGAGGCAGAGGCTGATGGAGAGCCTAGGAGGAGTGCTGCTCACTGCCTTGCTCCGGATTGCTTGCTCAGCCTGCTTTCTTCATAGAACCAAAGACAATGGCTTGGCCCCTCCCCCATTAGTCACTAATTAATAAAATCCCTCGAGGCTAGCCTGTCTACAACTCACTGGAAGGGAGGCATTTTCTCAACTGAGGTCCCCTCGTGTAGATGAGCATAGCGGCATCAGGTTGACATAAAACTAGCCAGCAGTTTCAGACTGCTTAACTTTGAAAGGTTTGAGTAAAGCTTCTCAAAAGCCACCCATACTCCCTCCTTCCTGTCCCTTTCCCCCTCACCCACTCCCATTCCTGCTCAAACGTGTATAAAGGCCGTGGAAAGCCCCTGAAAGAGAACGCACCATTAGAAGGTAAGGAAGGTAAGAAGTGAACGTTAGACATCTGGAACCTTCGCCTCGAGCCTTGGTCAGCCTGCTCAGACCTATGCTGCCCACATTCACGTATCTAGTCTAAGTACTTCTACTCTGCATTGCTTCAACTGGAGGGCACATGATCCAAGCAGAGAGGGTGGCTCTCTCCTGACACAGGGCATCCTTACCGTTCTCAGTACAGAAAATCCTCCATTAGGAACAACCGATTTGCTTTGCAAGTGGACCCTTGCTTGACCTTTCCATTTCTAGGAGGATCTTTCCATTGCAGTGCCACAGTCACTAAAACCCCAGAGCTCCGGAGTGCAGGGGTGCTGTTGACCTCCAGTCAACGATGGCCAGGGGTGCCCAGGAGAAACTCGGTCTCGACACTGCTGCGCGCTGCTTGTTTTCATTCCCCGTGAAACCTATGAAGTCATCCTAAGTCGGACCAACCATCCGTACGTACCTTCCCATTCGAGAAACCCTCTCAGTAGCATCTGAACCATAGCAACGAGAGCTAGAATTGGCTCACCAGTACTGCTAAGTCTGTATGCGTCTGTGCAGGCAACTGCTTCACATCCTTTTTTCAGAGCAAACTTGTTCTAGCCAGCCCATTTTATCATTTAGCACAATTTGTACTGTCAGTACATTTCCCTCAGGTGCTATCCATCCACTGATGGTGACCCACCACAGCCACCCTGGTGTGGACAATGAGAATAACTGGAACTTACTTTATTACAACCAAAAGTAAAAACACAAACCTCCCAAGACTTTAGGGTTTGTTTCAAGTTAAAGATTCATCACAACCATCTCTTAGATTCGTCATTTATATCTGAGCACAGACAGATGCCAAGAACCCCAGCAATGCCCAGGAGCTTGGACAGAACACCATGCATGCTTTGGGGTTCAACAAAGAGAATTCAAATCCAGCTCCCCAACCTCTCACTAGAACTGTGAGTGAAGTGCATGTCACTTCTTTAGCTTTGGTTTTCTCCTTTGTTAAGAAACTGACGCACAATAAAGGTTCTGGCTCTATGGTGCTTCTGACGCTTGGGGACACGAAACTTAGGAGTTCCCATGCAGTCTCTGTCCAACCTGAGGCAGGAAGTCCTTCAATCCTGCACCTTTTTCTGATGTCAACACTGGCCCAACTTAGTTTGCTTTTGTGCTTTTATCTTCTCAACCCATTATTGGAAACATCTATTTCAATGGATGTTGTGGAAGGAAAATAAGGAGAAATGAGAGTTATATGTGAAGCCCCATAAACCTTCTCAGGCTTATGATAGTGTGATACCAGGGCATTCGGTTTAAGAAAGTGTCCCATGAAATAGGGAAACTGAGTCCACAGTGCAGACGCAGACACAGATTATGCTGCTGCCGAACAGCTGAAACTCAGACCTAAAGGATCTAAACTTACATTAACTTAGACACTGTTTAGTGCAAACCACCTATTTCCTATAAAATGCACCATGCCTGCCTTTCCAAGAATCCAGTGAGTGGAGATGTGGGTTGAATTCAGAATTCACTCAGCATACATACTGGGAACAAGGAAACCAGGAAGTCAATGATGTATAGTGGGTTTGTTTGTTTGTTTGTTTGTTTGTTTGTTTTCGAGACAGGGTTTCTCTGTGTAGCCCTGGCTGTCCTGAAACTCACTCTGTAGACCAGGCTGGCCTCAAACTCAGAAATCCACCTGCCTCTGCCTCCCAAGTGCTGGGATTACAGGCGTGCGCCACCACCGCCCGGCAATATATAGTTTTTAAGATGAGTGTAAGATTCAGGCCCCATTTACTCTTGTCATAATCTAAATTTTACCCAGATATGACTACCAGGAGGCCCACCTCTGCTCCTTTGCACAGCCTTAGGTTATCTTGGTACCTCTAAGGGTTTCGGTGCTATTCTTCACAACATTGGTCATGACGAGGGAACGAAGCTGAAGGGAGTGGTTGTAAGTAATGACAAAAGAGTCAGGAGAACGTTCCAAAATACTGACCACATGTCAGTACAGTAAGAAAGGTCCCCGATCCAAACCAACACCCCCAGGCTTGCAAACCTTTCCAAGAAGTGCGGTCTCAGAATCCAGGCTGTGGGGGCACACACAGACAAAGAACACACTCTTTCACACTTAAACATACACTCATAAAATCATTCATGTACACACAGCATATATTCTCTCACACTTGTACACACATGTACACATTTGCACCTCCACATGCAAGCACACACATGGACACACTTATCCATGTACAAAGGCTCATAAGCACATGCATACACACACACACACACACACACACACACACACACACACATATACTCGCTCACACTCACCTTCAGGGAGACCTGCGCTTTCTCACCCCAGAAAGCATCTGTGCCTTCAATCAAACCACTCAAGAACAGTGCTGTGAGTTAGAGGGAAGCAAAGGAAACTAAAGGATCTTCACTGTCTCTGAGAGACTGGTCTTCATGAAATAAAGCCCATCCATCCATGAAGAGGGACTTAACTTAGAGAAACAGAAAGGCAGGGCAGCAAACAGCCCCAGGACTAACTCCAAGAACAAGTGAATTTGGAACTCTCTGGAGCGCTGGCTGGGTCACAAGTCCCAGCCAGGGTGGCTCTGGCCTTTCCCTCCTGATCTCCCCTGAGGTCCTGCTACTCCCAGCAGGAGTAGATGGACATAAGTTAAGAGAGCAAGGTCAGCTCACAGACCACGTATTCCTCACTCCACGTACCACCACTCTCAGCCCTTCCTGGGTGTGGAGGGGAATGAGGAGCTGCTGCCGCCTTTGACCCTGTGAAAATTTGGGACTTCATTTACATGTCCTGAACAGTTGGCAGGTCTGACTTACATATTGGTAGTCTGTGTTGCACTGTATGCCAGCAAATGTTTAATCCCAGAAAAATCAATACTACTTAACTGGCCCTTTTGTTTTGAAAAGAAAAAAAAAAAAAAAAAAAAAAAAAAACCCTTTGCTCTAAAGATTTGTGCATAATATAGCAAAGCAGCCAGGACACCGGACACCCGCTCCCTCAAAGCCACGGTTTCCCAAGCCCCGCCCTCAGATGTTTTTAAAGGGACTGTCTGCACCCTTGCTTGTTCTGCTGAGCGTGACATCATCATCACCTGATGTGACAGAACAATGCTTTAAAGTTGAATCCACTTTCTCCAAAAGGAAAGATTTAAAGGCGCAAACCTCAGTAAATCAGTGAGCTCACAGCACTTAATGTTTTTCTTGTCTTGCATCTAGTTACCATGAGGGTCTTGATTTAAATTGTTCATTACAAACTGTCTCTGCTTTCTGCTGGATATCTCCCTTCAAAACTACACTTTATCCCTACACAGATTCTTAAAAAGACACAATCCTTACTTAGAAGCAGAGAGTTGAATATTTTTTAAAAGGACTTTTTTTTTTTGCACATTAAGCAGGAAAAGAGCTCTCTCTCTCTCTCTCTCTCTCTCTCTCTCTCTCTCTCTCTCTCTCTCTCTCTCTGCCCCCCCTTGAGGGTTCTCAATGCAGCCTCCAAACCTACCAAGTTTCAGAAACAATGACAGAAATAAACTAACTCCCTTTTATCTTTGACAGCAGAAAAGCTAACTTCATCAAAGCCACCCTTGCCAAGAATCAATGCCACAATGACCACATCCACATTTGACTAGGACTGCTACATCAGTTCACTACTATATTTACTTGAAAAACATATAATTTGTGGTAGAGAAGAGAAAGAAGAGAGAGAAAAAACTCCTGTACACACATACACACACACACACACACACACACACACACACACACACGAGTTTCTTTAAAATGCAAATTAATCCAAAGACCTTTCACTCTAACATAAGAAAACCATAGTTCGCATGTGAAAAGATATTGGTGTATGTACACCCACCAGTTGAAAAAAACAATTAAATTGCTCTCAGTTCCCTGAACCACTAAGAGAAGATGACTCCTGACTCCGGAAGACTCAGGAGTACTTGATTAGCTTCTACTGACCTAAGAAGTCTTCTGGTCCCAGGTAGCCAACAATATTCTTTTCTTCTGCAGTGAGATGCTGGTGTGGACATCAGAGGGCAATGTATTACTGAATTGATCAGAAAATAAAATTGTTTCTGATCTTCTGAGAGAGAGAGAGAGAGAGAGAGAGAGAGAGAGAGAGAGGCAAAGCACAGTGTAATGGAGCATTCTTCCTGGTAGGGAAAAAAGTAAAGGCAGCCCTCCTGCTGGACCGAGTTCAAACATAGCTGACAGACTCTGGGAGAATTTACACTGAGCATGCTTGCCTGCGCGGCTTGCATGAGACACTCTTAATGAATATTACTTCCTTCCCACTGGCTAGCCCTGGAAGTCCACACCCTCCCCTCTTCTTTCAGAAGTCAGGAACTTAGCATCAGCCAAAGCCCAGAAAACAGGCTTCCAGGGAGGCCTTGTCTCCCTGATCCATAAACTTTCAGGTTATGACCTGCGGGTCAGCATGACAAATAGAACATGGGGTGAGTTTTCTCTGCCCTTGATTATGTTCCCGGCTTTGTGCCTGCCTGTCCGAAATGGCAGCTACCCCAGAGAGAAGAAAAGCAGACGGCCGGCTTTTTCTCTAAAGAAAGCGCTGTCCCAAATGCCTGCATAAAGGCCTTTCTCCAGCCAGCCTTGGGAGCTGGGTCAGAAGGAAGGTTTTTCTTGTGACTTAAAATTCACTGTAATTAATTTTAACTTCTGACTGCAATGAACCAAAATCCTTACCAGTTTTGAAAGCTTAGCCTTCACCTCTCTCTGAAATGCTGTGTAACTGACTCTAATCTAAGAATATGCTTAGAATCCATTTGAACCTGACGTGGCTCCCACGCACATTGCATCCGTGGACGCAACCGGCACAGCAAGGGCGGTTTTTCTTGTTGTTGTTGCGTCTGTGGCCGCCACTGTTGCTTTCCCTACAATATTTTCCTTTCGCCAAAGACTAAAATTCTAAAAAATTTAAAAATAGGCTATTTTTCTGACAGTCTTGGAAGACAAGATTCTTACTGGGGGAAGAGGGGACGTGGGGAGGGAAGCAGATAGCACACACAACGAAAACAAAGGACATTTTCCTTTTCGAGGAATGAGATTGAATTTGATATTTTCAGATTCCCGTTTATAAGTGCCAAATAACATTAAATACTCATTTAAATTAAAGTGCTTACTTATCCAACAAGCACACACACACATACACACACACACACACACACACACACACACACACACACGGTTTTGTTTGAAAAACAATGACATCAGAGTTTAAAGGGCAAATGCTTACAAAGAAACACTATACTCGCAGGCCTCTAATACAAAGCTTGTCTGACCAGCATTGATCCATGATTTACAAAAGGTATATATGTCTTGCTTAAACCTGACAAGAAAACCAGCTTCTCCCAGTGCCTGTAGCACCTGACACAGCCATGCTGTGTTTCTGGAATGTTCCTGTTGTCTGGGGCTCTTGTTCCATAAGTATCTCCTTGCCCGCTACTGGACAAATTCAGTCACTCACACACGCGTCCTTTCCTGTAGTTCTGAGGATGTAGGGAGTGTTCAGGCATGGGGCTTGTCTTGTTTCTATGCTTTCACTAAGGGAGGAAATAAAGCTGAGCCCACTCCTCAACACCCAGGCACACTGCAGGGTTCTTATATGTACGAGGAAGAGAGCAAACAGATTTCTCAGCTGTTAGATAAAGCCCAAGAAAAAGAGAGTTTAGAACATCTGAACCATCTCATGGCAAGACATCTTGGAGAACAGAGAGGCCCCACAGCACAGCACAGCACAAAGGGCAGCCTGTAGCGGTGTCTTAGCCTGCAATGACTCCACCTCCCTCCACCAGGGTCTACATGTCTCTCTTTTCCCATAGCATAATGTGACCTCTGGATCTGGGTTGCAGTTCTGGGCAACACGGAGACCTGCGTGAGGTTGGTTGTGCTTCCTTGAGTTAAAAACAGCAGAGGCATGTTGGGAAATAAGTCAGGAGGCATGGCTGGGATGCACCCTTGAAGAAGACATGAAGCCTTGGTATTTAGATGGTAGATCATGGGATGTCACGGGAGGCTTTTGTAAAGAATCGATTCATCTAGAGCTGTTCTTTGCCAAGATTCAAATGTCAGCCAAGTACAAGTTGCTCCCCAAATCTGTGGAGGATATGTCTCATGAATCCCAGAAATCACAGGTAACACCAAACCATATGGCTGAAGCATTCCCTCCTTTACACGCATCTGTCATAAAGTACCATTTGCACAGTAAGCACAGGTAAGAGATGGAAAATAACTACTTTGAAAAAGTAGAGCAATCACTAACAGCATAATGACTAAGTTAGCCATGGTGGCATAGGCCTTTAATCTCTGCTACTCAGAGCCTAAAGTAAGAGGATTAGGAATTCAAGAATAACTCCAAGAATGAGTTCAAGGCTAGCCTGTGCGATTCTGTGAGACTCTGTTCTAAAATTTCAAAATCTAAAATAAAAGAGGTCTAAGAATATATGATTCGATGATAGAGTAGAGGTCTAGCATACATATCCCATGTGTTTAATCCTTAGGACAAAAGGGGGGTGGTGATGTCAAGTAAAATAAAGATTATTTGAACGCTAGCACCAAGAGAGCTGGTTGGTCTGGCTAGCGGTGGGATAACTCCCAACAGCTTAGTGCATACAAAATGGAGGACTCACATGCCAGGCAGGAGAGAGTGGAATTGGATGTAGTTCCATGACACTGAAAATGTCATGCACTCAAGAATCTGTAAATGATCCATATAGAGAATTTTTTTATTTAATATTTCCAGACCCCAGTTGACTGCTTCCTGAAATCAAAGTTTAGATAAGAGAGAACCATTATGTAGTAACTAGTAGACCACAGCGGGCATGAGCACCGAGGATACAAAGCTTTTGTAGTAGCAGAGATGTGGGCTGAGCAGGGAAGGGGGCATAGCAAGGTGCCCGATCTTGAGATGGTGTGGCCGACAGGGATGGGGAGAAGCTAGCAGGAGGCCTTGTTGACAAGCTTTGGACATCTAACTGGGTATGCAAATGAGCATGAATCGTAATGAGCAGAGAACCCTGGGATACTTGAGCTTTGAGAATCAAGGTGCCTTGAGCAGAAATTGAGGCATCTAGAGAAAGAGTCTGTTGAAGAGTAAACTTGAGAATTTACACCGCCCATAGTCTCAGACATCCCACTAACGAATCCTCCATGGGACATAATGTTTTCTGCCCGTCCAGTCTCTCATTCCCACGACCCCTGAAATCCGCAGGACTGACAAGTTCTTGTTCTGCTCACCTTTTCTTTACCATCACCCCAACATCACCCGCTTACCCCCACGCAACTTAAAAACCTGGAGAACCATGCGGGTTATGTGCCTTCACAGGCCCTCTGAGCATCTCACTGCATGGTGCTTGCCAGGGACAGTAAATATTACGCTGCACTCTACAGAGGCGCCCTCAAGACTAAGGCCATCATCCTAGCGTCAGGTCAGAGAGATTGACTTTGCCAGCTCATACCTGGTTCATATTCATCCTTCCATCCTTCCCCTCCTTTTCCTTCTTCAGCCTCTTCTCTCATCATCCCCAAAGAACCACCTTGCCTAGGATCCCTAGAGACATTCCACATCCAATGTCCAATGACTATCCATGGTGGGATTCACAAAAGCCACCCACCCAGCTTGCCTTCCCCTAAGGTTATTCTTTCTTTTTTATTAGATGTTTTCTTTATTTACATTACAAATGTTATCCCCTTTCCTCGTTTCCCCTCAGAAAATTCCCTATCCCCTCCCCCTCCCCCTGCTCACCAACCCACCCACTCCTGCTTCCCTGGCCTGGCATTCCCCTACACTGGGGCAACGAGCCGTCACAGGACCAAGGGCCTCTCCTCTCATTGATATCCGACAACACCATCCTCTGCTACATATGAGGCTAGAGCCATGGGTCCCTCCATGTGTACTCTTTGGTTGGTGGTTTAGTCCCTGAGAGCTCTGGGGGTACTGGTTGGTTCATATTGTTGCTCCTCCTTTGGCGCTGCAAACCCCTTCAGCTCCTTGGGTCCTTTCTCTAGCTCTCCCTGAAGCTATTCTTAAGGTTTCTGCCAACTGTTTGGGAGCAGCGGACCAACACCAACCCTACTCCCTCACTTTTCAAGTATTTCTCCCAATACTGTCCCTCCTAAAACTTCCCTCATGGATATCCTACCAAGGCCTATTTACAGGGAATTATATCCTCAACAGTCAATGGTCTGGGCCTTGGAGAAGTCAAACTCTAATTTGACTTTTAGGAACCAACCATCCCACACCCAGCCAATGAGAAACCAGGATTTCTGGAGCAGCAGTTAAGTGAGTTAGTGGTAATGGGGAGGCTCCAGACACACCGGTGTCTTGATGAAATCACAATGTCAATCAGCAGCGAATCAGGCAGGATCCTGAGAGACTAAAATGTGCTGGCGTGAACCTGGACGTATATGGCTGTGGTGCAGGGTAGGAGATGGTTGGGGACCATCGCTGTATTAAGAGGGATGGAAATAAAAGACAATCGGATATCAATGGACAACTGAAAGTCAAATAGAAAAACCAGCAGAACTCTTCAGCTGCTTTAGAAGGCAATGGTTCTCCTGCCACTGGAGGATCTCAAAGCCGAACTTTAAGCCAAAGTTAAAACACAGGAGCAGCAGAATTGTGGAGGTTTACGAAACCCTTCCGAAGGTTGCTAGGCTGAGGTCAGGAACTGACTTGGGAAAGAATGAGCCCCTGAGACGGGAGATGGGGGCAGCGGGGCTGATGCAGCTTGGAGTCCCAGAATTCCCAGTGTCTCCTGGGCCTTCTGGGCCTGCGCGGATGGCCTGCTCCTCCCTGCTCTGACCGGGGAGTCCCTTAGATTTCTCAAGGCAATCAAGAAGGCCTGGGCTTTGCAAGAAATGATCTTTCGCTTCCCACATGACCCATGGACATTATGGAGATGCTTTAAAGCACATTATTTTTGTTTGTTTGTTTGTTATCAATTTTAGAGAAAAGATAATGGGCGGTGAGCGAGAGGGTGGTTTAATATATTGCCTGAAAGGAACTGAGGGTAACTAGTCACAGAGGTCCAAAGGCTGCGACCCCAACGCAAAGTCAAAATCAGCTGACCGATCCAGATCCCATTGAGTAAAGGAGAGGATGTGTTCCCAAGAGAACGATTTATGAAATGAATAAATATTTGTGAAAACAATAGATCTTATCAGGAAGGGGAAACTGAGAAAATAAAATCATTAGACATAACATTTAAAGGACTGCTAGACACACCAAAAGCGAAGTTTTAGGGGTTACCTAAAACTGAAAGGGAAGGGATCAGGGACCAGGTAATACATGGAGACTCGGCCCCAGTACAAATGACAGTTTGTACCTTCGTTTGCCTCCCAACACGCCCAATGCCACTCGCATGCGCAGTGGAAGCAGATTGTCTTTGGGAATGAACAAGACCCACACATTGGCTCCTGGGGCTGTGAAATAAGAGCAACCCAGAGAGAGAACCGGAGGAATTCCCTAACTCGCATCCTCTGGCCAAGATAGTAAATCAAAACAGTACTTCATCCCCGGGGGCAATGGCAGAGATATCTCACTGTAAAGACCAAAGGAATGCAGGGGTGATGGCTCCGTCATATCTCATTTAATTCCCCCTTCTGCCTGCAACAAAAACCAGATGGACTGTGATGGATGGCAGTGACAGGCGGAGGAGTTAACCAATCGCAACTGCAGCTTCTTTGCTGAGTTTAAAGTCTTTCCTAGGGACACACAGCCTTAAAAAAGCACATGGTCCGCAGATAGCCAGCCAGTGATCTGGAAAAATGTGTCCCTTTCTATCCTTGTCGGAAAGTAGGACCAGAAGCAGTTTCTAACCATATGGAGAAGGACGGACGCGCACATTTGGCACCAGACTCTTCCCCTTGTTTGAATACATTGTCTGAAGGAAACCAAGCGCTTTCATTCCACAGAGCATGCGCATTACTTCACTCGATCCATCAGGCCTCGTTTGCCCCGGTGAGCTGGTGGCGAGCACACTGCGCTGTGGGATGGATGTGAGCCAGTTTGGAGAGGCCGCCCTGGAAGCATGGGGTGCTAAGACTCCAGGACAGAGCACGAAGTTTTATTCAATGGCTAGTTTATGCTTCCCGGCCCCAGTAGGTGGGGCACGTAGGTCTGGGAACCATGTGGTCTGTCTTATCTATGCACACAGGGACTCATTTGAGGATTTGGTTTTTAACCCTAAAACTGCCCCGCGTGCTTAGACGTCTTCAGTGTCAGAATGGAGTGCACCAGGCCCCATTTAGCTTTAGACTGAAGCTATTACGTAGTCACTGGGTTCTTGTCTCAAAACACCAGCAGTTAAGAAAGGAAGGTCTTATTATGGCAGAAGAGACAAGGGAAGCCAGCTCTTCAAGAAGCAGGAGAGGAGTCCGTGTCCGACCACGTGACCTGTCACTGATGCTTCCCTAACTCTGAACAAGCAAATAAATGCAGGGGTCAATGCATAAGAATGGCATGGTGGCCATAGGACCCAGGACCACACTTTTTAAAATAGATGAGAATCTGCGTCATAGCAGGGAAGCCATCTTGGAGAGAGGAATACAAGGTAGAGAGTAGATGGGTAATGAGCCAGCCGGAGGCCAGTTACAGACCTGACATACAGATCCACCAACCTCACACACATTTGTCTAGAGACAGAAGTAACGAGAATCCTGGAAGAGGTATCCTTTTACTTAGTTTTTTATTTTATTTTATGTGTGAGAAAGGGTATGTGTGCATGTTTGTGTATGAATGTATGTGTGTATATGTTTGTATATGAGTGTTTATGTGTGTAGTATGTGTGTGTATATGAATGTGTGTGTGTGACTGTATGTGTGCATAAGTATGTGTGTATGAATGTGCGTGAGTATGAGTGCGTGTGAATGTGTTTTTATGAGTATGTGAGTGTGTGTGAGAATGTGTATGTGAGTATATCTGCGATTGTATGCATGAGTGGTTGTGTGAATGTGTGTGTATGAATGTGTGAGTGTGTATGTAAATGTGTGTACGAATCCATGTGTATGAATGTATGTGAATGTATATGAGTGGTTGTGTGTATGAGTTTGTATGAGTGTATGTGTGAATGTATGTGTATGAATCTGTATGTGTATGAGTCTGTGTGTGTGTGAATATATATAAATTGCTGGCTCCACATGGCCTTGGTGGGGACAGAATGATGTGGTTCCTGCCCCTGGGACAGACACAGAAGGCATGGGACTCCACGAGTGTTGGTGGCTGCTGTGACATAAGCTTTGTTTCTTTTTATTTATTTTTTGTTTTGTTTGTTTATTGGGGGGACTTGTTTGTTTTTTTTTCCGAGACAGGGTTTCTCTGTGTAGTCCTGGCTGTCCTGGAACTCACTCTGTAGACCAGGCTGGCCTCGAACTCAGAAATCTGCCTGCCTCTGCCTCCCAAGTGCTGGGATTACAGGCGTGCGCCACCACTGCCCGGCTGCTTTGTTTCTATAATAATATAGATATTTTATGTCCCTCCTTCAGGGAACAGCTCTCCCAGGGAATGTCCTCCCTGTTAACGTTCAGGACTCCATGGTAATCAGAGTCTGAAAGGCAAAGGTGTGGCTAATGTCTCAGCAAAATGGTAAATGCTGGACCTTCAAGGCAGACCTTAAGGCTGTGGAAAAGAACTCTAAAAACATGGGTTCAAAAATATATAATTTCAAAAACAAAAAAAATGCAACATAAATTTTGTGAGGAGCTTCATGAGTTTAAAGAAACAAAAGCAGCTGTGCAGTGAGCCAATTCATCAGAAAGATACTAAGGAAGGAGATACAGAGATTTAGGGAGTGGTGATCACAGGAGATTCCACCCAGTTAAGTTTTTTGTTTATACTTGCAAAGGCAAACAAATTCCTGAGTTCAGGGTCAGCTTGAGACAGAGCCAGCATAGGCCCAGGTGCGGCAGGAATGATAATCTCAGAAAGGAGGTTCCACCGGCCAGCTTAGCATCCGTGCTTAGGAGAGTCCAGCAGATCTCTGAATCCTTTTGCAATGTTAAAAGAAAATGCCATGCTTGCTGTCTCCTAAGAGGTACGCAGCTAGGGTCACAGGATGCTCATTCTTAGGCTAATCAAAAGGAAACCTGGAGTAAATTACTGGATTGATATGTAAAATAAAAGACTGGGTTTATAATCTGCAAGAGATGAGCTCTACAGAGAAATTTTTTTTTTTTTGAGTGCCAAGAGAGAGCTGCTTAGAGAACTGTCTGCAGCAGAGAAAGATGTCTAGAGGGAGAGCTGTCTGGAGATCTCCAGAGAAAGCAGAACAGAGAGAAAGCGGGTTGGAAAGCTGCCTTGAGCAGATCATAGGCCGCCAGCTTGGACCCACAATTTGACTTCGGGTTGTTTGTTTTCACTTCTCTCAGACACCCCTTTTCTCAGAACCCCTCTCTAAGCTGAGACTGGTCCTTGGCAGTAAGTGTGTGTGTGTGTATGTGTGTGTGTGTGTGTGTGTGTGTGTAAGTGTATACTACTACTCAGTGGATGAGCTAGTCAGTTGGTTTAGAAGATAAGAATACTCAGACTCTTACAGAGAACCAAGACTTAACTCCCAGAACCCATATAGTTGCTCAAGACCCTGAGATTCAGTGCCCTCCTCTGACTTCCGTGGGCACCAGATATGCATGTGGTATACACACATACATTTGGGTCAAACAAGCCAGGCAGTGGTGGCACATGCCTTTAATCCCAGCACTTGGGAGGCAGAGGCAGGTGAATTTCTGAGTTCGAGGCCAGCCTGGTCTACAGAGTGAGTTCCAAGACAGCCAGGACTACACAGAGAAAGCCTGTCTCGAAAAAAAACAAAACAAAAACATTCGAGTCAAACATTCATACACATACTATAATAATATAAATAAATCAAAATCATAAAAATAAACAAGTGAGTATGTATGTGGAGGCCAGAGGTCAACAGAGGGCATCGTTCCCCAGGAGCTGGCTATCTTGTTTGTTAGGATAAAAGTCTCTCACTGGAACATAGGATTCACTGGTTCAACTAGATTGGTGACTCTTTAAGCCTCAGAAACCAGTGGGTCTCTCCATCCCCAGTGTTGGGACTGTCGGGCGGTGGCTCTAGAAAAACCACACCAGGCTGGACAGCTCCATGTGAGATCTATTGAGAGAGGAAAGGACAAGGTGGCGGAGGGAAGAGAGAGAGAAAGAGGGAGGGGCGCTCCTCTCATATATGGATGGTGACATGGTCACAGGTAAAGGTGGGAGGTGAACTAAGTGGATTCTGGAAATATGGTGGCCGTTGCCTTGGCAACAGGTATGTAGGTGGTGCTGTCACCTATGTGAAGTCATAGGTTTCAGAGGTCCTGGTACCCACACCCAGCACTGGAATTACAAGCAACAGGAAAAGAAGCAAAGGCAGATGCTAGCAGCTCTCCCTTGAGGTTGGAACGCTTGATTTCCGTACCTTCTAGGAGTGTTGATTGCTATCTCTTGGGGAATGCCTCTGACCCAACAAGACCTTCCTTGTCCACGGCCATGTCTCCATGGCAGGAGACTCACATTTTGAAATATCAGCAAAGGGCATAACAGCCTCTTTGCTTCAAAGAGCTCAGGGAGCATCCCAGCTCTACAGGAACCCCCGAGGCCTCCACTACCTTGACGGGTGGTGACATCAGATGGCTCAGGGGGTAAGAGCAATGAGAACCTCAGTTCAGATCCCTTGGATCTGCTTCCTGTTGGCTGTGGCCTCAATCGCCTGTGACATGGCCATGGACGATAAACTCAGCACTTTGTACATACAAGGTAGGTACTCCATGAAGTGATGAATATTTCAGAACCACACCTTTTTTTTTTTTTTTTTTTTTTTTTTGGTTTTTCGAGACAGGGTTTCTCTGTGTAGCCCTGGCTGTCCTGAACTCACTTTGTAGACCAGGCTGGCCTCGAACTCAGAAATACTCCTGCCTCTGCCTCCCAAGTGCTGGGATTACAGGTGTGCGCCACCACAGCCGGGCACCACACCCATTTTTACTCAAGCTTTCTCTAAGGCAGTTGTCCTCATCTCTGTCCTGAAATGACTCTTTGCCAGCTCGTCGGTGACTACATGACTACATGCAATACAAACTCATGTTTCATTCTCTTCTTTGTCTGCCGTATCTGTAGATACAGGTGACATTTCCTGGTGAAACTTCTCTCATTCTTAGCTGTTGAGATACCATGCCAACTTCCTTTCTAGTTTTCATTTCCACCTATACTCATTCATTTCCTTTCCCTAGCCTGTCCTCATTTCTCTGACATCTAAATGTAAATTTCCTCCAATGACACTCATTAACCTAGCCCGCTGTCTAGACATGTGGTACTTTTTGTTGTCCCACCACAGATCCATGTCACACTTTGAATATCCTGACTTCAAATGCCATTCATATATGATGGTGGTAGCTTTCGATACTGTATCTACAGCCTGTCTCTCTCTCCATTTAGCCAAAAGTGACACTTTAACATCACTGGCTTAGGTATCTAGGAGACAAGATGAAATGTCCCTCAGACTAACCTTACCCCATATTGTTTTCAACCAGACCAGCCCCCTTCAATTCAAAGCCATTCATTCAAACTGAAACTCTTGGCTCTTCCATTTCTCAGACTAGAACATGAATGTTTTCTCTGTGGCCTCTGCCTGTCTGGCTACCAGTACATGCCATAAAACTAGAAGTACACCGTGTGCAATAGGTACTCAAAAATGTCTTTAAGCAAATACCGTTGATGTCCTCCCCAAAATGGTCTTTCTTCTGATCTCCAATGTAGAACGTTTACAGACACAGGTAAATGCTACCTTCTCCCTGCTGTTTCCCTGGTTCCTCAGACTTCCCTCCCTGTCAGAGTCATTTGCTCCCTCCTCTGTGCTCCTGGAGTATATTATATTTAACCTCTGCCATTGTACTTAAAATATTGCTTTGTGACTTTCAGTATCCAATTTTCCCACAAGATAATGAGTTCCTGCAATACACAATCATCACCTTATTATTTCTTTAATAATCCCAGGTGCCGAGCTCGTTGTAAAATTAATAAAAGTGCTGAATGAATCACTAAACATCCGCTGTCTTCTCTCAGCTCCCCGCCTCCCCTTTCCACTACCCCCAAAACATTAGCTCGCCCCTCTGCTCTCAGTGAGTAAGGACACAGACTCTTTCATGCCTCCACTGCTCCCAGGTTCTCCTCCTGCACTCACATCTTTGCTTAGAGAGCGATTTATCCCATCAGTTTCTATGGAAGATACTACAACAAACTAACTAGTCCCAAGGAAAAGTTAACCTACTAAGTGTCAGAGCTCAGTGTTATTGTGGCCTTTCCAACTCAAGCAAGTAAACAACATCCTACAGTAGGGAGGGAATGTGGAGATGGGTGGCTAACTCAGCATTTGATGGTACTGTTTGGTAGTTCGCTGGTTACTATGGATTGGGAGGTTTATGCCTTAGGTGTTTTAGAATCAAGGAGAATATAGATATAGCAGATGTCTGGAAAGATGAGGAGATAGCTCCATCGTGGTGATGAAATGGAGGCCTGTGTTACATCATGACGGAAGGCAGTCCTAGGAAGACCCTTGGCTCTCTTACAGTACACCATGCTTGGCCTCGTTGAGAAAGTTCACCCACACAACGCGAACCATTTGAAGGTGCTTTGGAGACCAGAAGATGAGTTCATTCAACTAAGTATCCACTGAGCCCAGCTCAGCATCTCCAAACACAAGCTGCAGAACAGATGCTAGTGCTGTGCAAGAAAGAGCCACGGGCCCCGCAATGGCATTCACAAGATGGCCTTAGGCTGAAATGAATTTGAAATGTAACACCAGAGCACCTGTTGTGAATGAGAGGGTTAATGGCCAACAGGGCTGGGTGGGATGTAGGAGGAAAGGGAACGCTGGGTCACTGGGTTGCAAAGCAAACTGGCCATTACAGAAAATAATATGGTGGTTCCTCTAACTATGAAAAACAGTGCTAGCACCCAATCCAGTAATCCCACTGCAGAATATGAATCTAGAGGGAATGGAAAGCTGTCTGTTGGAGACACATGCACCCTTAAGTTTATTTGAGCACTAGCCACAAGGAAGGAAGCTTGAGTGTCCATATTGCGTGAAGAAAATGTGACACATAGACACACTTTTAAGAACTCCAAATCCTACCATTTGCAATATGGCCGGACTTGGAAGCCGTTATGCTAAATATAGTAAGTTAGTCATAGAAAGACTGGGGCTGGGGCTGGGGCTATGGCTCAGTGGGTAAAGTACCTATGGAATGAGCATGAGGACCTGAGTTCAAATCTCTAGAAACTGCATGGGAGCATACATCTGTAACCCCAACACTAGGGAGGCAGAGGCAGGTGAGTCCTGGGGACTTGCTAGGCAGTGAATCTACCTGAACCATCTAATTCTGAGTTCATTGAGAGACCCTGTCTCAAAAGCTAAAGTCAACAGCTATTGAGAAAGACACCTGACATGGACCTCTGGACTCCATACGTGCGCATGTCAGAATGTACGACTTATATGCACACATATATACTACACACACACACAAAAGACAAGTGTTTTGTGGTGAGTTACATACAGAATCAAGTAGCAGAGAGTAGAATGGTGCTTGGTGACTGCCAGGGTGAGGAGGGGTTTGAGCAGATGTGATCACATGATATGAAATTTCAGTTTCATGGGAGGAGTAGGCTCAGAACCGCAGTTCTACAACACGGAAACTACTGATCACATGTGAGGAATTTGATCATTCTAAGAACATGGATACGACATCTCAGCTCAAGAATTATCAGTTTGCCAAGGAATAGATGTTTTTGAGTTTAACCCTTCCACAAAATATGCAATAAGCAAGGCTCTCTTTCACACCATAAATACAATTAGTATCTGTAAATTTAGAATACTAATATTAAAAAATAAAGAAATACACCTGTAAATGGGAGACAGGGCTCACTTGACACAAGGGTTATTTAAGATATAATGGAATGGGGGAGGGGGCTGTTAACACCCTTAACCAGCTTGTTTGCCTTATTGATTTGTTCCAAATAGCCCTGGACTAGGAAACATGGGTCTGACGTTCACCCAACTCATTCAACTCTTTAATAACTCACTTAACCTGGGTCCTGGATTCCTTGTGTAAACAGTAGGGATGCAAACAGCCACCTCCTTGTCTCATGAGTTGACAGATCCTACGTTGAGAGACTATGTCATGGTACCAGAAAGTGAAAATGTGAACCATTAATAACTGTAAATTACCTCAATCCTGGCAGATCTTGTACATCTCTTCTTTCCATTAAAATAACCTAAGTGTGGTGGTTCAAAAAGGTATGGCCCTCACTGACTCAGGTGTATGGGTCTTGTTGGAGGAAGTGTGTCACTGTTGGGGCAGACTTTGAGGTCAGCTATGCTCAAGCAATTCCGGTGTGACACAAAGCCTCTCCTTGCTGCCTGTGGACCAAGATGTGGAACTCTCAGCTCTAGCCCCACGTCATCCTGTATGATGCCATGCTTCCTGTCATGATGATAATGGACTAAACCTCTGAAACTATTAGCCAGCCCCAGTGAAAAGTTTTCCTTCATGCGAGTTGCCATGGTCATGATGTCTCTTCACAGCAATAAAACTCTAAGTAAGACACCAGGAATCACTAAACAGAGCTAGACCTACCCTGCCCCTTCCCCTGCCATTCCCTTGTTTCTCCCCCTTACACACAGTGTCCAAAAGCTTTCTGTTCATGTTTATACCAATACGTAACGAAGAGTGCTGCCTTGATTCATCTTTGAAGATATTTTTTAAAAGCCATCACGTTAAGCTTCCGTATAATTTGAAATCATCACAAATCTAATTCAGAACAATAAGAATTAATAAGTGGAACTGAATGAAACTATAAGGCTTCTGCACAGCAAAGGAAACAATAAGAAAAAAAAGCCTACAGAATGGGAGAAAATCCTTGCCAACTCTACCTCTGACAGGGGACTGCTATCCAGAATATACAAAGAACGCACAAAATTAATCATCAGAAGGACAAGTTATCCAACCAACAGACAAGCCAATGTACAAAGCAGACACTCTTCCAAAGAAAAAATACAAATGGACCATCATTCTGATTTGCTTCTCTGTTGAAATTAGACACCATGACCAGGAACAACTTCTGGAGGAAGGGGTTTCTCTCCTATTCTTGCTTGTAGCCCATCAATTAGGGAAGTCGGGGCAGGAACTCAAGGCAGAAACGTGGAGGAATGTTGACTACGGCTTGCTTCTTCTGACTTGATCAGCTACTTTTCTTCTACTGCCCAGGCCCATCTGCGTAGGTATGGCTCCACCCACAGTGGGCTAGGCCCTTCCATATCAATTAGCCATTAAGAAAAAATGCCTCACAGACATACCTACAGGCCAATCTGGTGGAGACTTTCTCTCAACTGAGGTTCCATCTTCCCAGATGACTCTATTTATGTCAGTTGCCCAAAACTGGGCACCACAACAATAAGTGCATGAAAATGTTGAAGACCCATCAGGGAAATAAAATTAAAACAATATTGGATGTTCATCTTATCCCCATCAGAAAACAAAACCTGGCCACTGAGATGGCTCAGCAGGTAAAAGCATCCGCCATGTAGCCCGGTGACGACTTGAGTTCAATCACTGGGGCTGACATGGTGGAAGGAGAGAACCAGCTGCTCATGGGTTGTCCTCAGACCTCTACACAGGTACCATGGCATATCCATGTGCACATAGATAAACACTAAAAATGTAAACACAAGAAACAGAAATAGGTAAGAATGCAGGGCAAGCAGGAACTCCTACACAGTGGCTCCCACTGTGGAAACTGGTGTGGAGGAGCCTTAAGCAACTCAGACTTGAGCTAGCTCACGAACCACCTGCACTTGGGAGATAACCAGAGATCCCTGCAGATGCACGCTTATTACAGCAATATTCGCTACGGCCTCGCTGCCCATCAACAGGCGAGCGCATTAAGAAAGCGCTGTACATATACACAGACATTAAGAGCAAAATTATGTCATTTGCAAGGAAATGAGTGGAGCTGAAACTTGTCACATTAAGCAAAATAAGCCAGAATCAGAGGCACCTTTTACATATTTTCTCTCAAAGGAGGACTGGAAAAGTAGGAAGGGAGATTACTAGGAAAGGAATGAGCCAGGGAAAAGGGAGGGGATATTAGGGAGCATAAAGACTATAAAGTTATAGATACATAAACATATATATAGTATTATAATAAGACCCTAATAATTCATAAAACCAATGAACACAAAAAATAAATCATTAATGAAAAAATTGGATTCAGTTTCTTTTATAATGAAGTTTTATGGGCTGCATAGCCCTCTAATTCCAGCCAAGGAAGACCAGGGCTGATTCAAGAGGAGGCTGAGGTACTTGTAGAGCCTTTGAAACGAGAGCATTCAAAGGGGACTTTGTCAGCAAGCATGGAATTATGCTGAGCCACTTGGTATGAAAAGGCATGTCCTTACTCTAAGATCAAGAGCAGTTTCTGAAGCTGCCTCTCACGCAACACTGGGAAAGAATTCACTAGCTCGGAAGAGACCATTTGATACAGTGCATGAATCGTCCTGTAAGAAACAGGGAGCAGAAACACAGGTAACATCAGACCATCCAGGAGGTTAGCCAGCTTTGGACCTGAGTGCATTTGGTGTGAGGGAGCCCCGCGCACTGCTATGTCTTTGGACTACTGCAGGACAGAGGGGTGTGTGGCACCTCATGAGGCGCGCCAGGTATATACGCCTCAGCCCCATCCATCACGCCCTCCTTTGCATCACCACTAAGGAAATATTAACCCCTCCCTGGGGTTGAGATGGAAGAAACAGGGTCTGAAGGATCTTTTCTGCTCCATGTTTAAAGCAAGCAAGGCAAATGACTAGAAAATACAGGAGGTTCCGTGGGTAGTGGAGAGATAGAGATAGGGAATCCCCAGAGCGAGCTAGTGATTGGCCAAACCAGCAAGCTTTGATTCCACTGAGAGAACCTGCCTCAAAATATAAGGAAGAGAACAATTAAGGAAATCATTTTAATTTCCACATGCATGCATGCACACATGTACCCACACACATGTGAACACACACACACACACACACACACATATGAATACAACCAGGCTGGTGGGTTCTATGGAGCTCTCTTTTTTCCCTTGCTCATGTGAATGTTTGATACTAAAAAAACAAAAGGCAGCATCGCGGTTCCTTTAAGCTTCCAGGAACAGAGAACTTATCCTCCGCCTATTTCTACCACTTCCTATTGTTCAGCCGGAAACACACGTGTGGATAAAAACGCAGTGACCAGACTCCACAGTCAGATGGAATCTGCTAGAGGCAGAATTTCCCAGGACGGAGCAGCAGGGTGCCAGGCACCTGAGGGGATACATTGACACTCAGAGGGGGACGTGGGAGAGGAGGGTGGGAACCTTTGGAAGCTTTTGTACTGACTGTGATTTGGTCATGTGTGCCTCACAGGTGTTCTTGAGGGTAGCCCTGGGTCGCTGAGTTTCCCTCCTTCTCCCATGAGCTCCCACGGCTGCCCCATCCCCGATACAATTATCATGGGCTTCAGAGACAAAGTCACTCACTGGCTTTTGACCCCTGCCCCCTTAATAATATTAGACCATAAAGTTGCTTAGCACAGGAGCAGTTGCCATGACGACGACATCCATATCTCTGTACGAGTGCCAGAGCTGAGACCTGGGGGCTCGGGCACATGGCAAAAGGACAGCTTGTGAGGAACAATGGAGGGAGAGACTGCAGATTCTTTTCATGCCTAATTACCCATGAGCACATGGCACAATGGCTTATTTAACTCGGCCTTGGCTCAGAAGCAAGGCAGGTTCCCGTTCCAGTTGGAAGGGATTCCAGCCCTGTCCGTGGAGGGGCGGGAGATAAAGAACCACCATGAGTTATGGAATTGCAGAGACCTCTTCCTAATTATTTTGCATTTGGCCATCTTTCCTCAGAAGGCAATTAGGCCAAGTCAGGAGGACCGCTCTACCTCAAATATAGCTGCAGGCTGAACTCTGATAGCTGGTGTTAGGAACCCTTGCTGCCCATGCATAGCTGGGCGAAAGGACGCGGCACAGGGTCCATGCGCAGAACTGACCCAGCCAATCAGAGGGCAGGATGGCTTGTGAACACCTTAGGATGTAGAAAGTGGCTTTTCCAGGAATAGAATTTTGGCCACACACACACACACACACACACACACACACACACACACACATGCACGCACGCGCGCTGGAAGGAGAGACAGAATAGCAAGTGGAGCAAAGAAGGAAGTCAAAGCACCCAGGGGCTGGCCACCTCTCTACACAAATTGCTTACAAAAACCCCCCAAGGTGCTTTGCACTCATCAAAGATGGAAGGAAAGAAGACAAGACCACACCCTTAGAGGAATAAGAAGTATGCATGATTTTCAAAGATTTATGCCTTAGGCTCTTTGTTGGATTCTCTATCACCATAGCCAAATGAATAGGCAAGAAATGCAGGGGAAATGGTCTGTGCTTTTGCCGATGACCAAGGCAGCACCCACGTCAACCCAGATAACCTTGTTTAACCACCGACTGGATCTCTGCTCCAGTCTGACCTGGGTCATTTTCCTCTCTAGGTGATTGACCAGCCATCCTCTGAGCCAAATAACCCTGGGCGAAGAGGTCAAAGGCTTTCCTCCTCTCCTTCCTGGCTCAGCAGAGTCCGGTGTGTCTCATTGTGCTCTCTTTGAATATTTCTTCCTTATCACTAAGTGCACTGGATCACTTAATGTCAGAGTTGTCTTACCAAGGTGTCCAGAGCATACTATAAATTATGGAAAGGAAATGTATTTGTTAAGGAGTCATTGGCATCTTTGAGAAACTCTGTAGATCTACCAACCATGGAAAGTACAGTCATAATGTATGTATAGGATATGTAGTCATGTGTATATGCATATGATATATATGCATATGTATATGCTGCATATGTGTGATGTCTATGTATATGATGCATATACATGTTTATGTATGTGTATGTGTACATGTATATGTCTTCGTGTACATATATGTACACACATAATTTTTGTAGTGACTTCCAGATGAATTAGCCTTGGCTGTAAGGCAAGGCTCATGTGAATTTTATTCCCCTGTATCCACAGAAATAGGGAGGTCCAAAAGGAAGCAGTCCCAAAGAAGATGACCCTTGAGGGCCTTGAGGCACCCTGGAGGCCCAGTTCACTCGCCCTTTCTGTAACCATGAGAAATCTTGTGATATGAAAATGGACCATGCTCAAAAATATCAGTTATCTCCCGTGGTGTGCAAATCTATTAGAATAACTTCTGACTTCTCGATGGAGATTCTAAAAGCCAGAAGTTTCTGGACAGGTTCTACAGACTCTAAGAGACTACAAATGCCAGTCCAAACTACTATATCCACCAAAAAATTCAACCGCAATAGTTGGAGAAATTAAGGCATTCCATGAGTTTACAAAAAGCAAATATAAGCAATATCTATCTACAAATCTAGCCATGCAGAAGGTGTTAGAAGGAAAAGTCCAACCTAAATAGGTTAACCACACTCAGTAAAACACAAGAAATAAATAATCCCTACTAGAAAATCTAAAGGGACACACACACATACACACACACACTACCACCACCACCACAACGACAACAATAAAATAACAGGAATCAACAAACACTGCTCATTGGTATCTCCCAACATTACTGCTCTCAATTCTCCAATAAACACACACACACACACACACACACACACACACACACACACAGACTAACAGAAAGGATGGGAAAACTGGATCGATCCTTCTGCTGCATCCAAGAAACACATCCTAACACCAAGGGTAGCCATCACCTCAGGGTGAAAGAAAGGAACAATATATTCTTAGCATATGAACCTAAGAAGAAAACTGGTGTAGCCATTTTAATATCTGACAAAATAGACTTCGAACCAAAACTAATTAGAAGAGATAGGGTATATGCATATGATGACACCAGATACTCACTAAAGGAAAAATCCACCAAAATGACATCATAATTTTTAACATCTATACAGCATACACAGGGGCACCCAAGCTCATAAGGGAAACACTACTACAGCTCAAATCACATATTGACCCTCATTTGCTGATAGTAGGAGACTTCAATACCCCATTCTTACCAATAAACAGATCATCCAGACAAAAACAAAACAGAGACATGCTGGAGTTAACTGGTTATAAACCAAATGAACTTATGAGATATATACATGGAACATTTCAGCCAAACACAAAAGAAACTACATTCTTCTCTGTACCTCATTGAACTTTTCAAAAATGACCACAAACCCAGACACAGAGCAAGTCTCAAGAGATACAAGAAGATGAAATAACATCCAGTATCCTATCTGGCCATCAAGGATTAAAGCTCAAAATCAGAAACAACAGAAAGATTACAAACACATGGAAACTGAAAAACTCACTAATGAATGAATCAAGAAAGAGATTAAAGATTTTTTATAATTGAATGAAAATGAATAACCAACATACCCCGACTTATGGGAAATGATAAGGAAAGTTCATAGTACCTACAATAAGAGAGAGAGAGAGAGAGAGAGAGAGAGAGAGAGATCATGTATACTTAACAGTGCACCTGAAACCTATAGAAGAAAAATAATTTATACCCAAAAAGGACTAGGTGGCAAGAAATAACTCAGGACTGAAATCAATAAAATAGCAACAGCAACAACAAAAATTCTGAGAATCAATGAAACAAAGAGTTGGTTCTTTGAGAAAACCAATAGAATTGACAAATCCTTACCTAAGTTTAACTAAAAGGGGGAGAGAGAAGATACAAATTAACAAAATTAGAGTTGAAAAGGGAGACATAGCAACAGACACAGAAAATTCAGGGAATCATAAAGACATACTTTAAAACCTGTAACCACGAGGTGGTGGTGGCGCATGCCTTTAATCCCAGCACTTGGAAGGCAGAGGCAGGTGGATTTCTGAGTTTGAGACCAGCCTGGTCTACAGAGTGAGTTCTAGGATAGCCAGGGCTACACAGAGAAACCCTGTCTTGAAAAACCCAAAAAAAAAACAAACAAACAAAAAAAAAACACAAAAAAAACCCTATAACCTACAAAACTGGTTAATATAAAAGAAATGGATAATTTTTCAATATATACTACTTGCCAAAATTAAACCAAGATCAAATTAGCAATTTAAAGAGACCTATAACCCTTACTGAAATAAAAGCAGTCATTAAGTCTCCAAACCAAAACAAACAAATTGGGGCGGATAATTTTAGTGCAAAATTTTAATAGACTCTCAAAGAAGAGCTAATGCCAATACTCTTTAAACTATTCCACAAAATAGAAAGAGAAGGAACACCACCTAATTCATTTAATGAGGCTACAGTTAACCTGTTACCCAAACCACATAAAGACCCAACAAAGAAAAAGAATCATAGACCAATTTCCCATGTAAAAATCATTAACAAAATACTTGCAAACCAAATCCAAGAACACATCAAAAAGGTCATTCACCATTATCAAGTAAGTTTTATCACAGAGATGCAGGGATGGTTCAATGCAAAAAAAAAAAAATCAATAAATATAATGCACCAAATAAACAAACTGAAAGAAAAAAAACACACATGATCATCTCATTAGACAAAGAAAAGGCCTGGGACACATCCTGGAAAAATGTTTTGGAGAGATTAAAGATGCAAGGGGCATACCTCAGCATAATAAAGGCATTTTACAGCAAGCCCATAGCCAACATCAACTTAAATGGAGAGAAGCTCAAAGTAATCCCATTAAAGTCAGGAGCAAGGCAAGGTTGTCCACTCTCCCATATCTATTCAATATAGCACTTGAAGCCTTAGCTAGAATGATAAGACAATTGAAGGAGATCAATGGCATACAAATTGGAAAGGAGGAAGTCAAAGTATCTTTATTTGTGGAAGATATGATAGCATACATAAGTGACCCCAAAAATCCCACCAGGGAACTTCTGCAGAAGATGAACGCTTTTAGCAAAGTAGCTGGCTATCAAATTAACTCACAAAATCCAGTAGCCCTTCTACTATATACAAATATCCGAGTGAAAAAGAAATCAGAGAACCGCTTTTCCCAATAATGTCAAATAACATTAAATATCTTGGGATAACCAAGCAAGTGACCAAGCAACTATAATAAAACTTTAAGGCATTGAGAGAAAAACTGAAGAAAATATCAGAAGATGGAAAGATCTCCCATGCTCGTGGATTGGAAGGAATAATAGAGTAAAAATGGCCATCCTACCAAAAGCAGTCTACAGAGTCAATGAAATCCTGAAATTCCCACCAAAATTCCAACACAATTCTTTACAGATATTGAAAGGACAATTTTAGGCTTCATATGGAAACACACACACACACACACACACACACACACACACACACACCAAATCAGGATAACTAAAACAATCTTGAATGATAATAAAAATAAACAAAAACTGCTGGGACTATCTCCATCCCTGACCTCAAGTTGGACTGTAGAACTACATTAATAAAAACAGCATGGCATTGGCACAAAAACAGACACATCAATCAATAGAATCTAATCGAAGATCCAGACATAAATCTTATGGACACCTGATTTTTAACAAAGAAGCCAAAAGGGCACAGTGAGAAAGAGACAGCATCTTTGACAAATCGTGCTGGGCAATCTGGATAGCTGCATGTAGACAAATTCAAATAGATCCATAGTCATTACCCTGCATAGAACTCAGCTCCAAATGGATCAAAGAACTCAACATAAAATCCAATACACTGAACCTGAAAGAAGAGAAAGTGGGGCATAGCCTTGAACTCATCAGCACAGAAAAAGATTTTCTGAATAGCACACCAATAGCATAGACACTAAGGTCTACAATAAATAGGGCCTCATGAAACTGAAAAGTTCCTATAAGGGAAAGCAAACCATTAATAGGACAAAATGGCAGCCTACAGAATGGGAAAAGATTGTTACCAATCAAATAGAGAGCCAATAACCAAGATATATAAAGAACTCTAAAAGTGGATATCAAAAAAAAAATAACTCAATTTAAAAATGGGTATGTATCCAAAGAATTCTCAAGAGAGGAATCTCAAATGGCTGAGAAATGCTTAAAGAAATGTTCAACATCCTTCATCATCAGAGAAATGCAAACCAAAACTACTTTGAGATTTTATCTTACACCTGTCAGAATGGCAGGATCGATTAAAAAAAAAGAAATGACAGCTCGTGCTGGTGAGGAGGTGGAGTGAGGGAACCCTCATCAACTGCCGATAGGGGGGCACGCGTGCACAGCCACTGTGGAAATCGGGGCGGCAGTTCCGAAGAAAGATAGAAGTTGACACACCTCAAGGTCCAGCTAACCCAGTCTTGGACATACACTGAAAGACACTTAATCCCATCATGGAAACACTTGCTCAATCGGGTTCACTGCTGCTCTATTCAAACTGAAAGCAACCTAGATGTCCCGCAACAAATGAATAAATCTTTTAAAATATGGGACATTTATACAAGGGAATATTACTCGGCCATTAAAAATAATAAAATCATGAAATTCACGGGTAAATGGATGGAGCTAGAAAATAATCACCCCGAGTGAGACACCCCAGACTCAGAAGGACAGATATGGTACGTATTCCCTTATGATATCATCTCTTAAGTTGGTGATAACCAAGCTACAGTCTACAGAACCACGAAGGTTAGGTTGTCTTCTAGGGACATTTCCCTAGAAAAGGGAAAGAGAATAGTTATGGTGGATAGAGATGCTGCGATGGGAGGATCAACTTGGGAGGGGAAGGAAGAGAGGACTGAGAGAGGGAACAGGGAAAGACAGCTATAGTTAAGGGCCATGGGGGGGGGGGTACTGTGGAAACCTAATACAATAGAAACTGCCTAAAATACATGTTTATGAAGGTGATCTAAGTGAAATTGCCAAAGACTGTGGAGACAGGGCCCCAACTGGCCATCTCTTATCACCAAATGAACTTTCCACTATCAGAAATAGGTTACGTCTTATTCATTTGTTAGTTAAAGGGGTCCCACGGGAATCCCCAAACAACCCAGACTGTTGCCAAGACGACAGGTTGCTCTCTCCACACTGACAACAAGGCTGAAGACAACACCTACTGACCTCGTTGAACATGGAGAAGCCTAGCTGGTGCCTGACGGCTGGAAGGGAATTCTGCCAGGAGTGTGCTACCACCCGGAAAGTAGGAGCAGGTGCCTAAGTACTTTTACCCGCCATCATGCGGATCAACGATGGAAGAAGGGAACTGCTGTACTCTTAGTGGCAACCTAACCTGGTTGCAATGAAAACAATGAGGATGCTTCTTTCATACAGAAGGGACTCTGAGGGACTCCTTGGATTCCACGGTTCGCCAAGACTTTCCTCTGCACCTCTCTGCCCAATGCTGCTAAGAGCAAGTAAGCAGTAGCTAGAGGTAAGGCAATTGACACTGCCAATCCCCAGGGGTGGAAAGCTGTCGTGGGAACTGAGTTGCATCTTCCCAGTCCCATCCGGGACTGTAACAATGCTCAATGCTCGAACCCCTTGTGTCTATCTTCCTCCTTCCCCCTTCCCTTGTGTGAGGCTCACTAATGGGAAGTATTCTCATGCATATAATAGGGAGCATGAGAAATGCTGCAGGCAGGAAGAACGGGGGAGGGGGGATGGAGAAGAGACAAAGGGATGAGGATTAAGGCTGCTTGGGACCAGATGCGTCTTATTTGCATAATCTCTCTGTAAATCAAACCACAAACAGCTGCTAGTCATCATACTTAAGGGATCTTCTGATTGGCTAGCGTCATTTCTTTCCTAATAGAAAAGGAGTGAAGGCATTTTGTTCTCATAAAAATAGAGCGATCCTATTAGGGAGGTAGATAGGAACGGCTCAAGGATTATTACACTACCAGATGGGGCTGGGGCGATGGCTCAGTGAGTAACGCGTCTACTGAGCTCAGAAACCCAGCAGCCACATAAAAGCCTGGTGTAGTTGCCCACAGTTGTAGCCACAGTGCGAGGGGTGTGGAAAGAGGCAGATGGCCTGGGCTCACTGCTCTGCCAATCTAGCTAAAATGGTAAGTTCTGGAATCACTGGGTGTCCTTGTTTATAACAACAAAACCAACAACAACAACAATAATAATAAATGTGGAAAATGGTAAAGACAACCAAACGTTGAATTCCAGCCTCCACAAGCATGCACACATATGCACCCAAACACCATACACATGTGCATGCATATAAGAACATATGTCCCATCAGATATGCCCCATATCTGATACTCAGGATGCAATCATGTGGTTACGGGGACCCTGGACCACTAATTTCCCCATGATGTCACTCCAAGAACAAACACTCTCTTGTTTTACTTGAATCCCAAACAGCAGACCCTTGGGAACACCCTGAATTAGCACGGCCCCCTTGTCTGCCTCGTTCATCTTTACCTTGATGCTTGTCCACCTGGGCTTGTCCACCATGGTGCTGTAGCTAGTCAAAGGCTTCTGCTGTCTGGAAGATGCTTGCTCGGCCAGGAATCTGCAGAGTACACGTTATCGTGTCTGTCCTTCTGTGGTGGTACCACTGTCTTCCTGCTAAAGCTGAACCCCTTTCTTTGGCTTATTCAACTGTTTGAAGAAAGCATAGACAGATTGACATGTGTAAATACGGCAAAGAGTTCAAGAGGGCAGAGATCAAACATGAAGGTCAAGTTCACTTGGGAAGAAGGGAAAGGAAAGCTTTTCCTTTAGAGAACTCAGGGATGATCCAGGTTTCCCAACGACTCTAAGATGGTCCAAAGAAGCAGCCTTGAGTCAGAAATGCAAACTCCCAGTCTTCCCTTCAGCCTCAAAGAGACCTGAGAGCAATCAGCAGCATGTAGAAAGGAGTTAAAAGGAATGCTTATCCAGGGGCATGAAGGTCCCTGTGGCGAGGGGGGCACTATTCTCTAGAATAGTATTTCAGGTGTAGCAACCTCACTAAAAGCAACAGATTTCCTTCGCTCTGGCTGATACGTTTGAAAATG
The DNA here is from genome assembly GCA_964023405.1 of Apodemus agrarius. Lineage (NCBI taxonomy): Eukaryota > Metazoa > Chordata > Mammalia > Rodentia > Muridae > Apodemus > Apodemus agrarius. Next base: position 43,966,725 of record OZ030012.1, on the reverse strand, counting down.
AGTGTGCCACTGGAAAGATCTAGAAATCACTTTACCAGCGCATTTGCAGTGTGTTCAGTAGAGTATCCATTCTGAAAATGTGAAACAAATGGTTTTGCAAATAAGACATTCCATGATCGAATAAGCTTGGAAAGTTTTAGATTATAGTTGTGTCCCTTAGGAATCTTCTCTTGGCTTTGTCATTTGTATTATTTGATAGTGGGAGCATTAAACACACACACACAACACACACACGGGGGGGGGGGAGGAGGGAGGGAGAGAGGGGGGAGGGAGAGAGAGAGAGAGAGAGAGAGAGAGAGAGAGAATGAGACAGGTAGATAGAGACACAGAAAGATAGAGAGGTAGCAGAGACAGGAAGACAGAGAGATCATATGTAAGTCCTCTCCCCATAAATATAGCTTGAGAAATGATTCTTCACAGAATATAATCCCATGTAGGATGAACATGGGTATGAAGCTGGCAACATAGCCCAGGAGTTAGAGCCAGCCCTGCTCTTCCAGAAGACTGGAGTTTGGATCCCAGCACTCATGTTGGGCACACAACCTCACAACCTTCAAGAACTCCAGGTCCAGGGGATCTGACACCCTCTTCTGGCACACACACACACACACACACACACACACACACTCATGCACACACACACATATATATAAATGCAATAAAAATTAAGAACATGAATTATGTTTATTTAGTTTTTAAACTGTAAGAGAATGCAATCGCCAGACCCTGATGGTGCATGCCTGTAAATCTCAGCACTCTGAGAGGCAGAGGCAGGCAGATTTCTGAGTTGGAGGCCAGCCTGGTCTACAGAGTGAGTTGTAGGACATCCAGGACTATACAGAGAAACCCTGTCTTGAAAAAACAAAATCAAAAACAAAAACAAAAAAACAAACAAACAAAAAAACGAAGAAGAAATCATTTCTTTTCATAGTAATAATAATAAAATATTATTTTAGATAATAAAAACATATAAATTGTCCTTCTACATTAATCTTTAATGAGCTTTGAACTTTATCTTGCAGGCCAGTAGTCCAAAGTGCAGTGTATAGACTCGGGTCACTCAAAACAATTCCCTTGAAACACCGAGACAAAAAGAGTAGAGAGTCTCTTCATACCCCTTTATATGAGTGGGCCTTTTATCCTTTGTTTCCTCACAGATATCATTGTGTATTGGAGAGGTGCAATTTTCTTTTTTGGCTTGACGGGGACACACAGTGTAGAATTTGCCTTGTATCTCAAAACAGGATTTAAACTTAGGTGTGTGAGATATGTTAAACTGTTGAGACCCTGAGGAGTCTTGGGTATGAACTAAGGGGTACAGGATGAGATGAAAATGAGAGCCTGGGGCAGAGCAAGTGTGAAATGTAGCTTAGGGAGACGCCATGAGGTGATAGCGATGACCAGCCAGCGGACTGGTGGTGGTTCGTCTGACACCTAGGAGGGGCTGCAGAGCTGGTGCCGCAGTGAAGAGCATGTGCTGCTCTCACAGAGGACCCAGGTCGGGGGCTCCCAACCACGGCTCGCTCCATCAGGAGGGGGATCTGAGCACCCCTGTGGGTGTTACCCTCTTGGTTTACACAGAGGTACATACATACACAAAACTTAGAATAAATATTTTTTTTTGAAAGAAGGAAAAGTTCCTAGGAGGCTGGTAAAAGAGGGAGGGAAGAAAAGAAGGAAGGTGAAAAGGGGGAAGAAATCCAAAGACAGAGAAACAGGAAGTAGAGAATAAAGACAAAGAAAGAACTTGGCAACAGCGAACCTCTGTCTCCAGTCCCTGGCTTCTCGGGAGCTTCCTGCCCCGAGATCTCTTCCTTCTATCCCGGAATGTCGACACTGTCTTCCCAACAGTTCCCTTATTTTTAGTTTTTCTTCTGCTTGCTTTTTCCTATGTTGGATTGAGCGGAGGTCTTTAATGGCAAGCTTCCCCACAGAGACTCCGTGGAAGGATTAGAAGCTACAAGGAGCAGAGCCTGAAATATAGAATTGCAGAAAGCAGAATGGAGTTATGGGTGGTTTCTTCATATAGCATGGCCGACTCTGGGTAAGGTAGTGCATACGTGTAATGCCGGCAGTCAAGAGAGCTCGCGGCCAGTGGAGGCAGCACAGCCTGACTCCACCCCCCAAACAAATAAACAGACAACGGCTCTTCCATGACAGCTTTCATTTTCCCTCCTCTCAATTCCACTTCCAAAGAGCAGGAAAATCAAGATGAAAGTTATTTCTCTTAGAACTCACTAGGTATTCCATTTCTGGTTTTGCATACATGCCTTTAGTTTGTGTGTGTGTGTGTGCGTGCGTGCGTGCGTGTGTGCATGTGTGTACACATTCCTGTAGGTAGATAGATGCATGTGGAATCCAGGGACCAGTGTTCAGAGTCTTCCTCTATCACTCTCCAGCTTACTGTTTGAGACAGGGTCTCCGTCTTAGTTGGGGTTTTATTGCTGTGAAGAGACACCACGAACATGGCGACTCTCGTAGAGGGAAACACTTAATTTGAGACCGGCTTACAGTTTTAGAGATTTAGTGCATTATCATCATGTGAAGCATGGTAGGGAGCAGGCAGACATGGTGCCGGAGGAGCCGAGAGTTCTACATCTCGGTCCGCAGACCTCAGAAGGAGACCGCGTGCCACACTGGGCATAGCTTGAGCATAGGAGACCTCGAAGCCCACCCCCTCTGTGACACACTTCCTCCAAAATGTCCTCACTTCCTGATAGCGTCAGTTCCTACGGACTGAGCACTCAAACGCCTGAGTCTATGGAGGCCAAACCTATTCAAACCCCCACAGGCCCCCACTGAAATTAGAACTCAGCAGTGGGGCTAGACGAGCTGGCTGATAAGCTCCATGGGTCTGTGGACCTGTCTCCGGTCCCCAGCATGGACCTTACAGATGCTCGGCACACACTGGATTTGCACATGGATACTGGATCTAAACACGAGTTTTCGTGCTTGAGCAGCAAGCAATTTACTGACTGAGCGTCACCCTTTCATGGTAATGGCGGTTCTCTGTGTAGCTACGCTGTTGAGTCCGTGAACCCCCGCTGTATCTTGCTGATTAAACAATGCTCCTTCCGAAGCAGCTCTACTGGGTGGCATCCCTCTGGGCCACACCAGTGAGACTTGAACCCAGAACGGAACACACAAAGGCTAGACTTTATGGAGAGCCGTTCCCCTCACCTGTAGGCACTGATCTAAGACCGCTGCAGAAGGATCATCTTCCTGAAGAACTGTGACAGCCACTCACCCCACACTTTCAACAGGGTGCAGAGAGAGAAAGGTTTCTTCTGTGGTGCCTGAGAGAAAGGCTGGCAACCGAGAAATGGAGGGAACGTCATTAGCCCCGTGTCCTTCAAAGCTTCTAACTGAGGTTCTATAAAGCAGGGACCCCTTTGCCACCTTACCTCATTTTCTTCTATAGCATAAGCCACCAGGGAGTATGTGGGAGCAGGAGCCATATCTTCTCTGTCCACCATCAGTTTATTAGTTCATGGCACAGGAAGAAGGAAAGGCCAGCAGGAGACTTGGAACAATAGGCACAACCCTTGGGCAAGTAGGTCAGCCCCAGAAACCCAATGACTCTATAAAAACTCTGAGGCACTAACCAGAAGAGTATATTTTTTTTTTAGTATCTGTTACTAATACAGAAGTTAAAAAAAAATCAAGAAATCATTGTATGTATACATGAATGTACATATGTACGTATGTACATATGTATGTATGTATTTGTGTTTGTGTGTATGTATGTGTGTATGTGTGTATGTATGTACATATGTATGTGTGTATGTGTGTGTATGTGTATATGTATGTGTGTATGTGTGTGTATGTATGTGTAGTGGCTATTCCTGGTTGTCAACTTGACTATATGTGGAATGAACTACAATCTAGAATTGGAAGGCTCACCTATGATCCTAATGTGGAGGCTCAGAGATATAAGTTTCTGACCTGGACTTAGCATGGAGATCTTGAAGCATGGATTCCAGTCAAGGTCATCTGGGATTAAAGGTGTGGAGACATACACCTTTAATCCCAGACTTCAAGTTCATCTGGGATTAAAGGTGTACACCTTTAATCTGGGCTACACCTTCTACTGGAGACATATATAAGGACATTGAAAGAAGGAAGACTGATTCTTCCTTGCCGGCTTGCTTCGTGGGACTGAGCAACTGCAAGATCCTTGGACTTCCATCCACAGCTGCTGCTGACTACTGTTGGGGAGTTGGACTACAGACTGTAAGTCATCGACAAATTCCCTAACTACATAGAGACTGCCCATACGATCTGTGACTCTAGAGAACCCAGACTAATACAGAAGTGGTACCGGGAGTGGTTCTAGAGGAGCAGAAGTATAAGGATGAATGTTTCAAAATTTTGGAGTTGGTTGGTTGACCCACCAGCACTCTCAATTACTGAAACCTCTCCAAATTCTCTCCCTCCTGGGAGCTCGGGGGATATTGAAAACCCATGGATGAAACTATATTCCAAGCTTAAAGAAGCCAAAGCCTTTGATTATCTTGATGAATTAGGTGATTCGGTGGTATACAATACGTTCTACAAGTTGGGGAAAAAACCGGAAAATGATTTTGCTGGCTTGTTACTCTTAGCATCTCGGGAGAAAGCAATGAAGGAAAGGAAGGAGTTGTGTGATAAAATCGAACAGCTCCAGACTCAAGTAAACAATCTAAAAGTTTCCAAGTGTGCCCTTGAAGAGAGTCTTCTTTCCAGCAGCCATAGAGCTCAAGTAGCAGAAAATCAAACTGAAGCACTCATTATAAGGTTGGCTGAAATACAGAGAAAATTCAAGTCTCAACCTCAGAGGGTGTCAGCAGTTAAAGTAAGGGCATTAATTGGCAAAGAATGGGATCCTATAACTTGGGATGGGGATGTGTGGGAAGACCCTGTTGAATCTTCAGATTTTCAAGGATTTGCTCCACCTGAAGAAGTAGTACCCTCAGCCCCACCCCTTGAATTAATGCCTTCTCCACTTGAGGAAAGTAATCCCTCAGAGCCTGATAGACCAGCAGTGACTTTTACTGACAATATTGATGTTTCTCCGGGCCCACCAATAGTTTCTTCTAGACCTATAACCAGACTCAAGGCAAAACAGGCCCCTAAAGGGGAGGTAGAAAGTGTAGTCCATGAGGAAATACACTATACTACTAAGGAGCTTAATGAGTTTGCTAACTCATTCAAGCAGAAGTCTGGGGAATATGCATGGGAATGGATTTTAAGGGTGTGGGATAATGGTGGAAGGAACATAAGATTAGAGCAGGCTGAGTTTATCGGCATGGGTCCTCTGAGTGGAGATTCTAGGTTTAATATAGAAGCTCGCACAGTTAAAAAAAAGGTGTCAAAAGTTTGTTTGATTGGTTGGCTGAAGTATTTATTAAAAGATGGCCTACTGAAAAGGAGTTGGAGATGCCTGATATCCCTTGGCTTAGTGTTGATGAAGGGATTTTAAGGCTTAGGGAAATTGCAATGCTAGAGTGGATACGTTGTATAAAACCTATTCCCCCACAATGGGAAGGTCCAGAAGACATGCCTTTCACCAGTCCTATAAGACGCAAACTGGTGAGAGGGGCACCGGCACATTTAAAGAGTTTTGTTCTTGCCCTTTGCCTTGTGCCAGACCTTAGGGTTGGAGATGCTGCTGCTCAATTAGATGAATTAAATTCAATGGGTTTAATCGGGCCCCGAGTTAACAAGGGCCAGGTGGCAGCATTGAATCGCCAGAGACAAGGTGATCGTAGTTTTTATAATGGACAGCGTAGACAAAACAATGTTTATAATGACGTACCCAGTAATGGGCAGAGAGGTGGAATTTATAATGGTATGACTCGTTTGGACCTTTGGTACTGGCTAATCAATCATGGTGTTTCCAGGGATGAAATGCATAGGAAACCTACTGCATATCTGTTTGAGCTGTATAAGCAGAAAAATCCTCAAACAAATGATAGAAAGGCTGCATTGAATCATGGCAAAAGGCAATCTCGGCCAGTGAATCAATTTCCAGACTTGAGCCAGTTTGCAGATCCAGAGCCCCTTGAATGAAGGGGTGGCCAGGTTCCCCTGAGGAAGGATTTTGATAAGACACCTAAAAGTTTTGCTGTTACTCTTTCTCCAATTCTTCCCCAGAGGGACCTAAGGCCTTTTACAAGGGTAACTGTACACTGGGGGAAAGGAAATAATCAGACTTTCAAGGGCCTATTGGATACTGGTTCTGAATTGACACTGATCCCAGGAGATCCCAAGAAACATTGTGGCCCTCCAGTTAGAGTAGGGGCTTATGGAGGACAGGTGATTAATGGAGTTTTGATGGATGTCCGACTCACAGTAGGTCCAGTGGGTCCCCGAACACATCCTGTGGTCATTTCCCCAGTTCCAGAATGTATAATTGGGATAGATATACTCAGAAATTGGCAGAATTCTCACATTGGTTCCCTGACCTGTAGAGTGAGGGCTATTATGGTTGGAAAGGCAAAATGGAAGCCTTTAGAGTTGCCTCTGCCAAAGAAAATAGTGAATCAAAAACAGTATCGTATTCCTGGAGGAATTGCAGAAATTACTGCCACGATCAAGGACTTGAAAGATGCAGGGGTGGTGGTTCCCACCACATCTCCCTTTAACTCTCCCATCTGGCCAGTGCAGAAGACAGATGGATCATGGAGGATGACAGTTGACTATAGAAAATTAAATCAGGTAGTAACTCCAATTGCAGCTGCTGTACCAGATGTAGTTTCGTTACTTGAGCAAATTAACACATCTCCTGGAACCTGGTATGCAGCTATTGACCTGGCAAATGCCTTCTTCTCAGTACCGGTCCATAAGGACCACCAGAAGCAATTTGCTTTCAGTTGGCAAGGCCAGCAGTATACCTTTACAGTTTTGCCTCAAGGATATATTAACTCTCCTGCCCTGTGTCATAACTTAGTTAGAAGGGATCTTGATCGTTTGTCTCTTCCACAAAATATCACATTGGTGCACTATATAGATGACATTATGCTGATTGGAACAAGTGAGCAGGAAGTAACAACCACTTTGGATTCATTGGTAACACATATGCGTATCAGAGGATGGGAAATAAATCCAACCAAAATTCAAGGACCATCTACCTCAGTGAAATTCTTAGGAGTACAATGGTGTGGGGCATGCAGAGATATTCCTTCTAAGGTGAAAGATAAGTTATTGCACCTGGCCCCTCCCACCACCAAGAAAGAAGCACAACGTTTAGTGGGTCTATTTGGATTTTGGAGACAGCACATTCCTCATTTGGGTGTGTTACTCAGGCCTATTTACCAAGTGACAAGGAAAGGTGCTAGCTTTGTGTGGGGCCCAGAACAGGAGAAGGCTCTTCAACAGGTCCAGGCTGCTGTGCAGGCTGCATTACCACTTGGACCATATGATCCAGCAGACCCAATGGTACTTGAGGTGTCAGTGGCAGATAGAGATGCTGTTTGGAGCCTCTGGCAGGCCCCTGTAGGTGAATCACAGAAGAGACCTTTGGGATTTTGGAGCAAAGCTTTACCATCATCCGCAGACAACTACTCTCCCTTTGAAAAACAACTCTTGGCCTGCTATTGGCCCTTAGTGGAAACTGAACGTTTGACAATAGGACACCAAGTTACTATGCGACCTGAACTCCCCATCATGAGTTGGGTGTTATCAGACCCTCCAAATCATAAAGTAGGGCGTGCACAACAGCAGTCTATTGTCAAATGGAAGTGGTATATACGTGATCGGGCCAGAGCAGGTCCTGAAGGCACAAGCAAGTTACATGAAGAAGTTGCTCAGATGCCTATGGTTTCTACTCCTGTTACAATGCCATCTGCTGCCAAGCATGCACCTATAGCCTCATGGGGTGTTCCCTATGACCAGCTGACTGAAGAAGAGAAGACTAGGGCCTGGTTTACTGACGGCTCTGCACGTTATGCAGGCGCCACCCAGAAGTGAACAGCTGCAGCATTACAACCCCTTTCTGGGACAACCCTGAAAGATACAGGTGAAGGAAAATCTTCACAGTGGGCAGAACTTCGGGCAGTGCACATGGTATTACAGTTTGTTTGGAAGAAGAAATGGCCAGATGTACGATTGTTCACTGACTCATGGGCTGTAGCCAATGGATTGGCTGGATGGTCAGGGACGTGGAAAGATCATGATTGGAAAATTGGTGAGAAAGACATTTGGGGAAGAAGTATGTGGATAGATCTTTCCAAGTGGGCAAAGGATGTGAAGATATTTGTGTCCCATGTAAATGCTCACCAAAAGGTGACTTCAGCTGAGGAGGAGTTCAACAATCAAGTGGATAAGATGACGCGTTCTGTGGACAGTCAGCCTCTTTCCCCAGCCACCCCAGTTATTGCCCAGTGGGCACATGAACAAAGTGGTCATGGTGGCCGAGACGGAGGTTATGCTTGGGCTCAGCAACATGGACTTCCACTCACCAAGGCTGACCTGGCTACAGCTGCTGCTGAATGCCAGATCTGCCAACAGCAGAAACCAACACTGAGCCCCAGATACGGCACCATTCCTCGAGGTGACCAGCCTGCAACCTGGTGGCAGGTTGATTACATTGGACCACTTCCCCCATGGAAAGGACAACGTTTTGTTCTTACTGGAGTAGATACTTATTCTGGTTATGGATTTGCCTTTCCTGCACGTAATGCTTCTGCCAAAACCACCATCCGTGGACTCACAGAATGCCTTATCTATCGTCATGGTATTCCACACAGTATTGCTTCTGACCAAGGAACTCATTTCACAGCCAGAGAAGTGCGACAGTGGGCCCACGATCATGGAATTTACTGGTCTTACCATGTTCCCCATCATCCTGAAGCAGCTGGTCTGATAGAAAGATGGAATGGCCTTTTGAAGACACAGTTACAGCGCCAATTAGGTGGCAACAGCATGGAGGGCTGGGGCAGAGTTCTTCAGAAGGCAGTATATGCTTTGAATCAGCGTTCAATATATGGTACAGTTTCTCCCATAGCCAGGATTCATGGGTCCAGGAATCAAGGGGTGGAAAAGGGAATAGTTCCACTCACTATCACTCCTAGTGACCCGCTAGGAAAATTTTTGCTTCCTGTCCCCACAACTTTAGGTTCTGCTGGCCTAGAAGTTTTGGTTCCAGAGGGGGGAGTGCTCCTACCTGGAGCCACAACAAACATTCCACTGAACTGGAAGCTCAGATTTCCCCCTGGCCATTTTGGGCTTCTAATGCCCTTAAACCATCAGGCTAAGAAAGGAATAACTGTGTTAGGAGGGGTGATAGATCCAGATTACAGTGGGGAAATTGGATTGCCTCTCCACAATGGAGGTAAGCAGGATTATGTCTGGAGAGCAGGAGATCCCCTAGGGCGTCTCTTAGTACTACCCTGTCCTGTGATTAAAGTCAATGGGAAACTACAACAGCATAATCCAAGCAGGATGAGGAAGGATGACCCATCAGGAATGAAGGTATGGGTCAATCCTCCAGGAAAAGAGCCAAGACCTGCTGAGGTGCTTGCTGAAGGTGAAGGAAATACAGAATGGGTAGCAGAGGATGGTAGTTATAAATACCAGCTAAGGCCACGTAACCAGTTGCAGAAACGAGGATTATAAGTAATATGAATTCTTCTATCTTATTTTGTTAAGGATACATTTGTCTTCCAATTCCTTTAAAATCAATTGGTATTGAGACACTAAAGGAATGTTCCCAAGGGACATTGCCCCATTGTAAATTTACAAATGCGTTTGCGATTGTACGAGGAATAGTTATATCATGTTAGGCGTATTCACGACCTTGTTATTGTTTCATGTGGACATGAGATATTATCTGTGTCAAGTTGACAAGGGGTGGATTGTAGTGGCTATTCCTGGTTGTCAACTTGACTATATGTGGAATGAACTACAATCTAGAATTGGAAGGCTCACCTATGATCCTAATGTGGAGGCTCAGAGATATAAGTTTCTGACCTGGACTTAGCATGGAGATCTTGAAGCATGGATTCCAGTCAAGGTCATCTGGGATTAAAGGTGTGGAGACATACACCTTTAATCCCAGACTTCAAGTTCATCTGGGATTAAAGGTGTACACCTTTAATCTGGGCTACACCTTCTACTGGAGACATATATAAGGACATTGAAAGAAGGAAGACTGATTCTTCCTTGCCGGCTTGCTTCGTGGGACTGAGCAACTGCAAGATCCTTGGACTTCCATCCACAGCTGCTGCTGACTACTGTTGGGGAGTTGGACTACAGACTGTAAGTCATCGACAAATTCCCTAACTACATAGAGACTGCCCATACGATCTGTGACTCTAGAGAACCCAGACTAATACAGTATGTATGTATGTATTGCATGTGTCAGGGTAAGTGTGAGAGAGAATTGTGTGCACGTATGTGTATGGGTGCCCAAGGAGGCCAGACAAGGGCACCAGCTCCCTTGTAGCTGGAGTTCCACGTATCTGAACCACCAGACAAGGATGATGAGATCTCAACTCCGATCCTCATGACTGAGCAGCAAGGACTCTTAAACGCTGAGCCCTCATCTCCCCAGCCCTTCACCGGCCATTTACTATCCAACAGTATTTGAGTATTTTCTGTGTGCAAGGCCTCACAGTAAGACAGTTGGTGACTGTAAAGACTAAAGCAGACTCATGTCTCCAGCAGGTAACACAGAGCAAAGCTCAGTGGCTGTAACTAGAGCTCCCGCTGCATCTGCGTGGAGTCAAAAATGGCCATCAACTCTTTCTGAGTCCTGTGAGGAGAGATGAGAAACGAAGGCACACCGTTAGCCACGAACAACTGGAACCAACGCTAGAAACTTTAAACAAATCAGAATCCCAGGGGGTCCCAGGCTTTGTGGTTTCCTTCATTTGCTCTGAAGGAGACGCAGAATAATCTGCAACATCTTCTTTTAATTTGTCACAGCATCCTAAACTAGAGCAAAACAGAGATGCTTTTACATCATCTACCAAGGCTTTTGTGTTATCAGCTGATCCTATGGGAACCATTGTTGACTTCAGTTTCAGAAACGTCTTTGGCTGAAATGTAGAGAAAATTCAGGAGGAACCCAAAAGTCAAAATTCCAAGTTCCATTCCCTAAAGCATTTACGCAAACCTTCCCCTAGTTTTGTTTTTATGTTGATGTCTGGCACACGTTGAGAGTGCCAAGGTATAAACAATTCAAATGTGACAATTGTGTCTCAAGGGAGAATGACAGAAAAGAGGTGTCTAGTGAAAAGTATCAATCACTACACGGGAGAGGTAAGCTGGGCAAGTCTGGCTCGTCCTGGCATCGGACAGATGTCATTTCGCGGCTGTGAATGGTCGCCATGAGTCAGCTCCAGGGCAGATGAGAAGTCACTAGAGCTGTCAGAGAGCTGCGAGCAATTATTGGTTAAATCTCAGCACTACACCTGCGCATCAGAATAAACGGTGGGCAGGTACCACTTCCAACAATGCCCAGATAAAGACCCACAACACTGCAGGACCCCCAGCAGGCTTCGGCAGCCTTTCCGCACTCCAGGCTTATCTGCTCCGTTACAGGACACTATTCCCATTTGTTCCATCCTCTGCACACAGAAAATGCCCGCTCGATATCTTCTTTAACAGAAGCCACAGTAGCTTGAAAAGGAAATGTGTCTCTGAAGGCTAGCTCCTGCACTAGAATGTTTACACTTTCTCAAAACCCAAGCAAGTCTCAAGGTTATACGGCACTTCTGTTACTCAAGTCTCTCACATTCAATCAGGCAAGACTTTGTGCCTCGTGTCTGCTACAGTCTAATTGTTTCTCCCCCTCCCCGTCCTCCTTCTCCCTCCTCCTCCCCCTCCTCCTTTCCCATCCTCTTCCTCCCATATTTCTTCTGATTTTCCTCTTTATTACATGTCTGTAGTCTGGGTTGAATTTCCCCCCTGATATTTATGTGGATGCTAAATCTTCCTGGCCCCTCCCCATGTCTCCTCAAATCCATCCCAGATGATACATCTGAATTTTGTTAAAACCTTCAATATGCTTTTTCCCCCTTTAGTATACTCTTAGAAGACAAGGTAAACATAGGAACGTGTATGACAGTGGAGTAGGCTAAGATTGAATACAGGAAGCATAAAGGACAACATGATAAATTAAATTAAAATTTTCTATTTGTCAAAAGGACATTAAGGGAGTGAAATAACTAGGCATACAGTATATATAACAAAGGAATTACAATCAAGATATATTTTTTAAAATCTTTGCAACAATGAAGAAATAATTTTGCTTTCCTATTAAAAATAGACAAAACCAAACCAAACAAACAAAAAACCAAAACCTAAGATGGGTAGTTTAAATTTAAATGAAGGAGGATTGGAGGCTGGAGAGATGGCTCAGTGGTTAAGAGCACCGCTGCTCTCCCAGAGGACCCAGGTTCAATTCCCAGCACCCACATGGTGCTACACAATCATCTGTTACTTCCTTCCTATAGGGGAGCTCCAACGCTTCTCTGGCCTCTTCAGTGCCGGGCATGCACATGGTACACAGACATCCATTCAGCAAAATACCCAGAGATGCAAAATGAAATTAAATAAATTCAAGTGAAGGAACGTTGCCAGTAAATCTACAAAAGCATATGGAACTCTATTCATCATCAGTAAAAGCATCATGTACAGTGAAATGTGTTCTTTACACAGAGTATTTATGCATCAGACATCCTACCTATTTTGTAAATCTGCAGTGTGCCTGTGCATCCATTAAAAGCAAGAAAAAAATACAACGAATCCTGTTCATGCATCCTACCAGAAAGGCCAAATTAAAGTCACAGACCACATGGAGCGGTAGTGCTAGACCCCAGAAGCCTTCTAATGGAGTGAACTTTTGCCCTACCATCAGGGAACACTGAGCCATGCACACACCCTATATCCAGGAATGTATCCCTAGGTATCACCTAAGCAGAAATATGCACAATGACAAAAGCCAGTAGTCAGCTTTGTTTGTAACAGCCCAAGTGCTCATCCTCAACGTGTATTAAAAGAGCAATGCCTAAGGACACAGTGATGTCATCATGCTAGACAGTGGGGATGACAAGTGTGAAGAAATCACGCCTGTGTGCAGCAACATAAACTCAGAAAAATCACACAGAGTACAACAACCAGCACAAAAAGATGCTTCCTGTAAGGCTCCGTTTATACAATGGACAAAACAGGCAGAGCTAATCCATGCCTGGATTCAGGCTGGCATCTCCCCTAGGGAAACGATTGACTCGCCAGGGCTGGAGTTCCTGGAACATTTTACTTCTGTCCCTGGGCGCTGCAGGCACAGGTCTATTCACCTGGTGATAACTCACCAGGCTCCACACTGGAGGTCCACGCCTTTATATTTTAGTAGAAAACCAAAGCAAAATGATGTATGTTTTCCTCGTATTATTCAGTAATTTTCTTTGCGGTTTCATGACCTGTGAAATCCAAGTTTACTTTTAACACACACGCACACACATATACACACACCGTGCACATGTGTGCAGCACACACACAAATATACACCCACATGCTCCCCACACAGACCCTTCTGTGTATCCTTACTTATACAGTTTCCCCGTACTGAAATGCCCTTTCTCCTCATGTCTGCTTTGGTAAACCACAGTCCTTTACTATAGCGTGGTGCTTAGCACTAGCTTGCTTCCAGCAGTCCTGTTTAAGGATATTGTCCTGAAGAAACTATTAAAAGATCCTAGAAACATTCTAGATGTTTAGAATAGATCTCTTCCTTTTAAAGAAGAGGTGTTTGCTTTGCTTTGCTTTGCTTTGCTTTGCTTTGCTTTGCTTTGCTTTGCTTTGCTTTGCTTTGCTTTGCTTTGCTTTGCTTTGCTTTGCTTTGCTTTGCTTTGTCTGTTTGTTGATTGGGAAACATTTGCAAGATGGATCAGTCATGTAGAGGCACTTGCCACCAAGCCTAACGGCCAGAGTTTGATCTCTGGAGCCACATGGTTGAAGGAGAGAAGCAATTCCTACAAGCTGTCTTCTGACCTCCACAAGCATGCTGTGATACATACAAGTTCATGCCTCCCACTCTACACACACACACACACACACACACACACACACACATACACAAGTAAATAAATATAACTAGATTAAATAATAAGTGTTTTCAACACATAATTCAAGAACAAGTTTCTAGTGGCTTGATTTACACACATATTTTTCCAAGCATTCAATGTAGCTTGCATGGAAAGATTAAACGTGGCATCTGATTAATTTATACCCATATGACAAGTAAAGCTGGCAGGCACAGAAAAGAATTAGAATTGATGTCTTGGCTCTTGGGAGCTTAGCTAGTGGGAGAGCACAATGAGTTACTGTCCAGCCTGTTCGGTGTCACCACCCCCCCCAAGAGTGGGGAGGCCCCCAGAAACTGGGTACCTGCAAGTCAAATCTGAGTGATTTTTCTGTGTATCATTTGTTAAGAAAATTCCCCAAACACATCATATACCCTAGCAAAGACTTCGAATCAACCATGGGAATGAGGGCAAAATTCTGTTGGTTTCCTTCAATCTGTGTGTACATTTAATCAAGAGATTGAAAAGGCTTAGGGTTAAGTCACACAGATCTTACAGAATTTAAAAGCCAGCATGAATATTCAGACATATGCAGCATCCCTACCCAAGCAGATGTTTCATACAAAACTACACAGGAGAGTGCTTTACTCGAACCGAGCCCTGGTGACACTCAGTCTTCTCTGTGCCACCCTGGGGAGCTCTGTGCTGGCATGGCCACAGAGTTCTGCCTCCTGGTCGTTAGTCAGTCCCTTGACAGGGACATAACGGGAAGAAAGAGAACCTAATGGGATTAGAAAAAATGAAAAAGAGGGCTGTAGCCAAGGATGACATCAGCCTTGTAGGGAGGCCAGGAGGTGATGGGAAAATACTGCAAGAAAGGGCATTCTTCATTCTTGTCATCGTGAGAAGATCCATCCATCTTGAGGCTGGATTCCTTGCCACAGGGTAAATGTAAAATTTAGAAAAGCCCTTTCCATTAAATTGCCACTTAGCATTAAATACGAGAGAGAGAGAGAGAGAGAGAGAGAGAGAGAGAGAGAGAGAGAGAGAGAGGAGATTAAATTGTGACCATAGCTAGATCCCTAGAAAGGTAAGCAAAGTTTCCTCATGTCTGTGACTCTGGCAATGGCCGTTCTGTTTTAATGGGGCCCACCAGGAGAAACCTGACCCAGGATGGCTAGCAAGAGGGGGATTAAACCAAGTGCTCTCCCATCCAAGGCACCTTTAAATAACATTATGGGATTAGAAGCCTTACAAGGAATATAATTCCTTTAGCTGGTTCCCCTTACTTTTCTCTGAAACAAGAGTGGTGGGCTGGATTCAGAAGCCCCACGGCAGAACTACATCGTTTAATTCTTTTTAGAACAAGAGCTTTTTGATGAGATTATTTTACATGGGTTAAAGAAAAAAAATCCTCTTTCATAATCGTGTTTAGCTGTTCCAGCAAGTCTCGGAACCTGGTCAACAAAAGGCTGGCCTGTCACAAAAGGAGACGAATGAGGAGCAGAAGTGAACATTCCGTTAGAAGAGGATAGACACAGACAGGGAGGCGCGGGATGGGGAAGACTGGAGGGTCGAATTCTGTCGGTAAATTACGTGCTGGGCATGTATGAAACTCTGGGTTTGACTTCAAGAACCATAGAAACGAAAGTTCTAAGTCATCCACAGCTGCCCTGTGAGTGCCACGCCAGCCTGGGATACAGGAGAGCCTGTCATAAATAGAGAAAGAGATGGCAGAAGACTGAGTGTCACCAGGCCTTGGTACAAGTAAAGCGCCCTCCTGTCTAGTTTTGTATGAAACATCTTCTCGGGTAGGGATGCTGTATATGTCTAAATAGTCACTGAAGGGCTGAAGTCATGTCGTGAGCAGCAGATCCCCCCCTTCGGAGCCTGTTTGCACCAGACTCCAGTAACTCTCCCACTCCAGCCCAAAGCACTGACTCATGAGGTCCTGACTCGGTGGCCTTCTGCTGGGACCCGACCAGCTTGCTGAGAACTCGCACACTCGTCCTTTGGAAATATCCACACTGTCCCTTCAGGTCGCCTGATCAAGCATCTCTGTCATTTCAGAGCCTTGTTCCAAGAGCTGTGACTCCCAAACTGATTTTACTTTTCAAGGCATTTTCAGTCATCTTTATAAAACATCCTTCTTAAAATGAACATACACATCGCAAGTGTAAAGGGCATTTCTCTAATTGAAACAGGTGTGAAGACAAAAAAAATATCCCTATACCTCTCTGTGTCCCCCTTCCCCAGAAGTTTTCGGGGACACTGTTGAGGGAAACCTGGCTTCTCACATACACATGAGACACCTGAAGATAAACAGTTTGGCAGATACACTGCCAGGAAGATGGGAACAGCTGCCCTCCAAAGGCAAAGCTTGTGACACCAAGGCTCTATCTCCCCCACCAGTCACAAAAAAGAAGCATATAAAAAAAAAATGCTGGCAGTAGCACAGGAGAAGGAATCACCAGGAACATAAACTGATAAGGTGTAAGAGTTGGTGTGGAAAGTCTCTAGACCACTAAGACAGAACGGCCATATTGTGATGTGTTAAGCTGGTTGTCAGTTTGACTGGGTCTGAGTCAACTAAAACACAAGCTGCTGGGCACATCTGTGTGGAATTGTATTGATCAGCTTATTAAATTGGAAGACCCACTCTGACTGTGGTGACTTCTGATGACAGCCCAGATAAAGGAGTTGGAAGTTGGAAGGTTTTGTGCTTTTGGTCTGCTTGCCTCCATCCCCATGGCAAGTTCACCTATCCTGTCACTGTCACTGTTGATACTGGAACCCACTTCAGGATTCCAATGTGAAATGGAGATTGACCAGGGACCCTCCAGGAATCTTCCAGGCCTGTAACACCAGACGGAAACTGCTGAGACACCAGCCTTGTGTACTGAGCAACTAAGGACTACTCTGATTACACTGTGTATGAATTCCACACATATTCCATATTTCCATCTCTTTTGTCCCTGTAGGGAATTACTGCAGGATATTTTGATCATACTGTGAATCCCAAGATTGTGTTAATTCGATGAAAAACACTGTTGATAGTTGTGGTGTGGCTCAGCCCTTAGTACATACCTCTAATCCTTCTGGCTGGAATACAGACACGCCCTTAGCACATACCTTTAATCCCAGACAATGAAGGTAAAGTTAGTTTGAAGGAGGAAGCACTGTGTTTGAAAGTGATGTCTAATTGAATGACAAAATGATGAGTCAGAGAGAGATTTGAGTGAATGAGTCAGAGTTAGGATGCGCCCAATGAGAACAGAGAGAGAGACTAGTTAAGAAAGAGCACCACAGAAAAGAGGAAGGTGAGAGAGGCAGTTTTGCCAGGAGAGTTCTACAGAGGCAGGATATATAGAGAGAATGAGCTAGACACAGGTGAAGACAGAACGAACCAGAAATGAAAAGGAGCCAGGAGATTAGAACCCAATGTCTGAGTTGGTTTAAGGCTATGTAAAGCATTTCAATCAGAAATGAGAGAAGCCAGTTTGAATCAATCAGCATCAAGAGGAGTTTTGAGCCAGAACTTGAACCAGATTTGAACCAGCCAGCCAGAGCTCAGAAAGAGCTAGAAAGGGTGAGCATACTCAGCAGTAAGTCTCGGAGGCTGAAAACATTCTAGGCCTAGATAAGATTGTACAGAGGCTAGAAGCTTCCAGGACTCCTAGGTTAAAAGACAGAGGCAGTAGGCTCTGAGACAACAATTACCTCAGGTGAATAAAGGTTACTTTTACAGGGAACTCTGACCCTTTAGATAGATAGATAGATAGATAGATAGATAGATAGATAGATAGATAGAAGCAATGGAGAATAAGCTATTACTTGAGTCAAACACAGAAAGACAAGTATCATGTTGATCTCATATGTAAATTGAAAAGAAGACCTGAAGGAAAAGACTATTAGGAATTGAGAGGGGTAGGGGTGGGAGATGAACATGATCAGTACATGATCAGCGCATATATGGAAGTGGCACAGCAAAACCCATTGATCTAGACAATTCTTTTGAACTAATTAAAGCAAAGGAGGAGCAGGGCATGGTAGTGCACACCTTTAATCCCAGCACTAAGGAGGTAGAGGCAAGTGGATCTCTGAGTGCAAGGCTAACTTAGTCTACAAAGAAACCATACATACATCACATACACACACACACACACACACACACACACACACACATGCAAGGCAGAATCTCCCTCCAAGCTCCCAGGGAATGGGCCCTCAGGAGACAATTGTGGGCAGTAGTTCAGCTGCTATTAACCACCCACCCTGCCTCCTGAGAACTATGGCTAAGTTTAAAGACACTGCTCAGGGCATCAGAGAAACAGGAAACTGGATCTAGAATCTTCTGAAAGACAGATGGCTCTGACTTGGGAGACAAGT
Source organism: Apodemus agrarius (assembly GCA_964023405.1). Taxonomy (NCBI): domain Eukaryota; kingdom Metazoa; phylum Chordata; class Mammalia; order Rodentia; family Muridae; genus Apodemus; species Apodemus agrarius. The sequence continues at coordinate 43,948,327 of OZ030012.1, read as the reverse complement.
AGAGCTATGATAACCAAAGCAGGAAGACTTCTTGGTTTTCCAGGGTTTTCAAAAAAATTGAGTTCATAGTTCTCAAAGTAAGGATGGACACATATTAGCCTCTTGAACGTGACTAGGAGTGGCAGACTTTCTGAGGGCTGGAGCAGAGAACCTCCAGCAAAGCCCCACAGTCCACTGCCTGCTGTCTCTGCTGACCTCCCCCTGCAGGCTCTCACCAAGTAGCTGGCAGTCAGAAGGAAGTTGAAAACAGAGTAGAAAGAGGACAGTCTAATGGTTCGCACAAAGACATACTCAGCCAAAGTCAAGTCATGGGAGAAGGCTAGGTGGGGGAGACATGTGGATAGCACCATCTAAATCCAGATGCTGTCTGTTGCTTGACCTCCAGCTCATCAGAACATGTCCTTTGAGGGTAAGGATGTAGTTCAATGATTAAGCATGCATGAAGACTTGTAGCAGTGACCATCTGCAACAGGTTCCTGATGAGAGATCCTCACAGCTAGAACTGCAGGGGCGCTGATGGGGATCCACTGTGCCCTGACTTTGTGACCAGAGAACAAAGTGCATTAGCTCTAAAGGAAGTCCCCTCAAAGCTTGCTCTGTGGTGTTTGAAGTCTCACAATTTCCAATGCTTTAAGAGATTGTTTTTCTTCTCTCAAAGAACAAGGAAATACATAGCCTGACCCCCAAAACCATATGAACCAAGGTAAACTTTCAAATGCTTTTTATTTCCTTAATGTTTTCTTTATGACTCTATTCCATCACACTACCATGCACACAGACATCCTACAGAGTGGATAATTGGGCTGTTCCAATACACTATAATTTTTCCATAAATATAGGGTCTGGCCTATGAGAATGACCTTGTTATGGGTTTGGGTTTGTAAGGTCACCTTTCTTCTTGTATATTTGTCCTACATTTAAAATAAACAGAGGTCCCAGCAATGAGCTAGCTTTGGTTTTGTGGTTTAAATTGTGTGGTTTCCCATTATGATTAGGGATGGGGTGGGAGGTAGGTTTCTCTCCTCTTAGTTGGTTCTTTATTCTTAAATGAAAGTGGACAGAGATCAATAGATAAAGCATTTGCTCCACAAATGTTCCCAGGTCCCACATACACTCTGCATGTGTGGCAATCTCCTATAATCCCAGCACAGGGGAGTCAGAGACAAGGTCTCTCTGGGAAGAGATGGCTTATTAGACTAACAAAAATTGGCAAGCTCCAGGCTCAGGAAGAAATCCTACATCAATAAATAGCAGTCAAGGAACACACGACACTGTCCATTTTGAGCCTACACACACACACACACACACACACACACACACACACAGAGAGAGAGAGAGAGAGAGAGAGAGAGAGAGTGAGAGAGAGAAAGAGAGAGAGAAAGAGAGAGAGAGAGAGAGAGAGAGAGAGAGAGAGAGAGAGAGAGGAGAGCAAACACAAAACTTTGTTATTAAAGGGGAAACAAAAAAGTCTTAATTTCATTAATTGCAACAAAAATTTAGAAAATGTAGGAAAAAATTACCCACACTTATACCCCTACTTACTGCAAGCTTCATTGTTAATTTAGACACAGTATGTACTATTTAATAACAATCCTAAGAACTGATAGATTTATCCCAGAATCTTTCCAAGTTTATTCAATAATTACAATAGATGTCTTGATTTGAGAATGGCCCTCCTCAGCAGTCCCTGGACCTAAAGTTTTCAGCAACTTCACCGGGTATAAAGAATAAACCCCTTCCAGCAATAGCTTGTCCTTTACAGACTTTATTCCACTCCCTGAAGACAGGAATGTCATAGCCAGAGGCCAACTGCACTCCCATGCCTTCTGGCCGTCTTTATCTTTTTCCCTGCAGTGCTCGGCACACTAAGATTTCTGCATTCCATCTTTGAAAGCAAAAATTGCTTCTCTTCACCACTCAACTACAATAAGAGACCATATACTTGTAGTGGGTTATCCATATCAGCAGAGAGAAACGGTTCAACTGATGTGGTTAGGGGGGAAAAGTAAAACTTAATTTTCCTTTATTAACCAAGACTCCTTGGGTTCCCAGTGGCAAAGAACCCATAAATGTGGAAACGCGGGGTCCTCATCAACCATGGAGGGCACAAGCTAACTTCAAACTTCCTTCTTTTAAGGTAGATTATCCATTTTTAAGTCTCCAAATCCATTTAAACAGAACCATAAAATATATTGAAACAAGCATTAGAGAATTTTAGGCCATAATGAGAAGTAATTTCATCCTGAGTGTTTAAACCCTACGTCAAAGCTGCAGGGCATGTCCTCCAGCATCTCCGTGGTTTCCTGACATTTAGGGTGACTTGAGGTCACAGAACAATTAGAGTCTGATAACCTTACAAGGTGTTGCTCATCTACAAACATCCAACACAACGGTGCCTAGGAACCCCAGGGTTTCCACAGGCTCCACTCCTGTACCTGCTTAGAGACTACATCTACAAGTAGTAGGATTTGTTGAACTTGTGGGCCTTGGATTATCTAACTCTGCCACAATATAAAATGCCGTGCAAGTAGGTGTTCTTTCTCTTGAGCCTCGGTTTTGTTTTTCCTATGTCTACATGAAATTTAAAAAGCATCCCAGACCACATTCTTACCATGAGCTAAGACTATAGGTTTGAGTCTTTACTCTGCCATGTATGACCTGATTGGCTTTGACAACTGACTGGAGACTCCGCTGCTCGTTTTTCTTGTTCTAATACCACCATCCCAGGGCGTGAGCATTGCTGGAACATGCACACCAAGCTTTGGCCGTGCTGGGGCCCAGTTCCCTTCCCCTTAAATGCAATCACCACTGACTTGCCAGAAAGATAGACGAGTCTAGATAGGCACTCTAGTTCTATCCTGGGCTTTTTGGAATACTGGTTCTGAAAGCCCTGGGTAATATACGCAAAGTCTTCCCAGTAGAGAGTCCACTTATGCAGATCTTGAGATGCGAGAGTTGAATAGATTGTTCTTTAATCCTGACTCACTCTAGCTCCTCTCTGTTTAATCATCCCAGGAGAGACTCTCAACATCAGAGGGAGCATAGCAGGCTAGGCAATGCCACCAAACCCTGACTAAGTCACAGGCTCGTAGCGGTAAATCACCTAATTCTAAAGTAATTGACTCTACAGCAACAAGCCAAGAGTGCAGATGTAAAATCCTCACAGTAGAGACAGAACCTTCCCCCCACCACCACCATCCCCACCCCACTACCACCACCCCCCTCCCGAATTCTCCATGAGTATCAAATCCAAAGCCTCATGGGTGAGTTAGTTTGTTTTTTATTGCTTTGATAAAACACCCTGGCCAAAAGCCACTAAGGAAGCGAAGGGTTTACCTTCTCTTACAGCTTGTAGTCCATCGTGACGGGAGAAAAGGACAGAAAGTCAAGGTAGGAACCATGTGACAGGGACTGCAGCAGAGGCCATGGGAGGATGCCATTACTGGGTGACTCTCTAGGCTCACAGTCAGCTACCTCCCAGACCCACCTGCCCAGATGTAACACCTCCCATATCAACTGCCAATCAAGAAAAGGATCGCAGAGACGTGCCCATAGGATTCTGGTGAAAGCATTTTCTAAATTGAAGTTCTCTCCTCCCAGACACTAACCAGCACATCCTTCACTGCCAAACAAGCCAGTGTGCCTCTTAGTACATGATAGCTGAAAACTGGGCCAGGCACGTGTTCTCAAGGTGGCACTGAGCTGGAGGAGGCCAGTGTTGTATTGTCTCGCTCTTCAATTGGGGTGTCATCCATGGTCCTTAGATAGACTGGTCCAGGTAATGGGAACACAAGCGAATCCACTAGAAGAAACTTCCAAAAAGGCTCTGGTGAGGTTCAAACCCAAGGACAATACTGAATGAGAGCAACTACCTTAATGGCATTTGCTTTTAAACTTCACAGGAAATGGACCTTGACTTAACTTTCCCAAAAGAAGACTTGAGACCTTTACCACTGTGGTGGTTTGAATATGCTTGGCCCAAGGAGTGACACATTGGGAGGTATTGCCCTTTTGGAGTAGGTGTGGCCTTGTTGGAGGAAGTGTATCACTGTGGGGGTAGGCTTTTAGAGAGCTTCTTCCTAGCTTCCTAGAAGCCAGTTGTGGTAGTTTGGATATGCTTGGCCTAGAGGATGGCACTATTTGGAGGTATGGCCTTGTTGGAGTAGGTATGGCCTTATGAGAGGAAGTGAGTTACTGTGGGTGTAGGCTTTAAGACCCTCATCCTAGCTGCCTGGAAGACAGTCTTCTCCTAGGAGCCTTCAAATAAAAATGTAGAACTCTTAGCTCCTCCTCAGGCATGCCCGCCTGGACACTGCCATACTCACACCTTGATGGTACTAGACTGAATCTCTGAACCAATAAGCCAGCCCCAGTTAAATGTTGTCCTTTATAAGAGTTGCCTTGGTCATAGTGTCTCTTCACAGCAATGGAAATCCTAACTAAGACAATCACCAAACAGCTTTTTCTGACAACCTATAGTAAGCTATATACAGCTTCCATGCCATCACCTAAATGATACACAGGGATGCTGGCAGCACCCATGACCTTGAGGCTTGGGGCAGAGAAGAGCTACACTGCAGTCCCTTTGGGTGGCAGGAGAGGCATACTCCCTGAGGGCTCAGGTGGGCAGCACATATGAGCATTTTCATGGCTTTCTTTTACTTCTATTGTTTTGTATTTGTTTGTCTGTTTTGAAGGGAAGGTGTTTGTTACTGTTGTTGGTGGTGGTGGATTTGGGTTTTTTTTTATAGTTTCTCAATTGACATTCACATTCATCCATGGAGAAAAGTGGGCTTCCAGAGACATGAGAGAATCTCTGGCAATAATGTCAATAAAAGGAAAATACAGGGAATGGTTGTATCCATGAAGAGAAATTCTTCCATAAACTCATATATTTATCCAGATTAGTCTCAGGGTTCACAAATACATCACACACAATTCTAGGCTTCCTCTACATACAACAACATGCTAGCATACAAGTCCTAAAGTGTGAAAAGGGACTGAAGAAATTACCCAGCAGTTAGGAGTATTTGTTGACCAGTCATGAGGACTAGAGTCTAAATCTCAGCAGCTGCTTAACAAACTTGACATTGTGCATGCCTGAGCACATGCACACACTTACACAGACATGCATGTGCACGCACACACATACACACACACATACACACATGTATACACATACACGCATACACATGCACATATACAATGCCTGCACACAACTGTAATTCAAATTCTGATGGCAACAGAGACAGGAGAATTACTGGAGTTTGATAGCTTCCAGCTTGGACAAGAAAATACAAACCTCAGATTCAGCCAGAGGCCCTGCCTCAAAAGAAACTCTTAGAGGAGGACAGCCAAGCACCTCTTTAGGCCACTGCACTCACACATATGAACACATACATGCACACACACTTACACAAACACATGCATGCAAATCAATAATCTGGAAAAAAAAATATCCTGGAAGAAGAAACATGAAACCCAAACTTTTCTCTCCTTCCTGCAAAATTTCACTGAAGACTTTTCCATCAGGCTACAATTGATCTAAAATGTAGTAATTTGAATAAGTGGTTTCATAGTAGATTTCTTAAGATACTATTCAGAAGAGACTGAATAGTTTTTAATAAAAATGACCGAAAGTTTTCTTTAAAGAAAGTGGGGGCTGGGGAGGTGGCTCGATGGCTAGAGGAGCAGCTGGCCAGGCTGTGCCCCACTTCTGCTGCTCCCAGTGATACGATTCAAGAGTCAAGCCTAGTCCCTGCTACCTTGACAAAACTCGAACCAAGTACCTGTTAACACTCTTCTAACGCTTATAAAAGACCTAGTATGTCATAATCATCATCCTTTAAAGCACACTGTCACATGGAGCCTCTATCGTAACTCTTCCAAGTAGACAATATTTTCAGTAAAACAAAATGAAACCGGAAGCTCTAAGTGCCTTTCCCAAGTCAGAACACGGCGAAGAAGCTTGAGTCCAAACGTGATTAAAGCCAAGTCCGCCATCACAGTAAACTTGCTTTTGACGGACCCTTCCCAGATGTTTGGAGGGTTTCCTGTGAGCAAGTGTCTCAGGCTATGCCGGGCACTTTCCGAAAGAGAACCAAGGGGAAGCCTCCAGCACGGGGTACTCCATCCCTCACCAAGTGTTTTCTCATGCATTCTTCTGGGAGTGGGAGGAAGACAATAAAGTGCAAATAACTCTGAGAGAGCCAGGGTATTAAAACTCAGAGTAGAGTGTAAAAGTGGGTACGGCAAATGGCCTGATTTCACAATGGAAGCACAGATGACGTTAAATCTGTACGTGATGGAAAGACTTAAAAGAGCGAGAGTAGTTTATGATCTGTAAGCATTAGATGAGGCCAACTAACCTCAGTGTCCACAGTTTTCCTCAGGGGCAGTCACCCTTGCTCATTTATATAGTGTCTAAAGTCACTCTGGCACACAGAATCAGGCAATTGCAACACGGGCCAATGGCCTGCAGAGCCTAACATATCTTCCATGGCTCTTTATAAGAAAAAATGCTGGTATAAATCATGATGCAGCCAGCCATTTCTGCAATGTTTGTCTTGTTTGAGGGAGGCTAGAAAAATGGAGAAGAGAAGTAGGCGGGACTAATGTCTATTTAAAAAACAGAAAAGGACCTAGTCTGACCAACATTTGGGAAGCAGAGGCAGAGGCAGAGGCAGAGGCAGAAAAATCAGAATTTCAAAGCCAGATTAGGCTACATGGTAAGCTGGAGACCAGCCTGGGCTACATGAAACTATTTCTCTCAAATAAGAAATGAATTAATTTAAAATGCAACACAAATGATGACAAACTGAAGGGAACACAAAGAGTAAGAAAATACATATCACAGGGCGTGGCACACACACCTTCAATCCCAGCACTCAAGGAGACAGAGTCAGGTGGATCTCTAAGAGTTCAAGGCTAGCCTGGTCTATAAAGTGAGTTTCAGGACAGCCAGGATATCACACAGAGAAACTCTGTCAAAGGAGGAGGAGGAGAAGGAGAAGGAAGAGGAGGAAGGGAAGAAGAAAAGAACAAGAACAACAAAAACAAGAACAAGAAAAGAAAGAAAGGAAGAAAGACCATCCCATATGTAGCCACCAAACCCAGACATTATTGCTGATGCCAAGAAGTGCTGACTAGGTGGGCGGTGGTGGCGCATGCCTTTGATCCCAGCACTTGGGAGGCAGAGGCAGGCTTATTTCTGAGTTCGAGGCCAGTCTGGTGTACAGAGTGAGTTCCAGGACAGCCAGGGCTACACAGAAAAACTCTGTCTCGAAAAGACAAAACAAACAAACAAACAAAAAAAGAAGTGCTTGTTGATATGAGCCTGATATAACCGCCCGAGAAGCTCTGCCAGAGCCTGACAAATACAGATATAGATGCTTGCCACCAACCATTGTACTGAGCACAGGGACCCCAGTGGAGGAATTAGAGGAAGGACTGACGGAGCTGAAGGGGTTTGCAACCCCATAGGAAAAACAACAATATCAACCAACCAGACCCCCTACCCCTCACCCAGAGCTCCCAGGGACTAAACCACCAACCAAAGAATACACATGGAGGGATCCATGGCTCCAGCTGCATTTGTAGCAGAGGATGGAATTATCTGGCATCAATGGGAGGGGAAGTCCTTGGTCCTATAAAGGCTCAATGCCCCAGCATAGGGGAATGCTAGGGCTAAGGCAGTGAGACTGGAGTGGGTATGTGGTGGGGGAACACCCTCATAGAAAGAGGGAGAAGGAGTTTGCAGAGGGGTAACCGGGAATGGGGATAACATTTAAAGTATAAATAAATAAAATAATCAATAAAATAGGAAGACAGACAGACAGACAGACAGACATGACATGACACATCAGGGGTTTAGCCAGATGGTTCAGTGGGCAAAGGGGCTTGCCTAAATGCAATCCCTGGAGTCCATATAATGGGAGGAGAGAACTTACTGCTCTAAGTTAACCTTTGATCTCCACACATGCACTGTGGAATGCACATTCAAGCCTGTGCATGCAAGTGTGCTTGTGTGTGTGTGTGTGTGTGTGTGCGTGCGCGCGCGCGCGCGCGCGCGCGCACACACACACACACACACACACACAATTAATAAACAAAAACAAAATAGAGAAATAAACAAAAACAAAATAGAGAAAGAAAGAAAAGAACACATCAACCTCATAATGCCACCTTTGATCCACCCCAGACATTAAAAAATACTCAACCCCCTCCTTTAATCATCAGTTCAAAGACAACTAAAGTTATGATAAGTATCACCACCTTCCATATCGCTCCGCAATGCACCCCTCGCAGCCAGCTCCCTGACACCCATCCCTTCCGAAGGCTTTTTCTGAGAAAGGTAAGGCATGTGAGTTGGTGGATAAAACAGAGAAGCAAGCATTAAAAATTACTAAATAGGGTGGCGGCAGCACACACCTTTAATCCCAGCACTCTGGAGACAGAGGCAGGAAGACCTCTGAATTCCAGACTAACTGGCCAACAGAGTGAGTTCCAGGACAGACAGGACTACAGAGACATCCCAGGGCAGGGAGGAGGAGGCGGGGATAATGAATGGAAGTCACACGGGTGGCTGTGATCCTTCCGGAAAAACCACAGCGTAGCGTCATTCCTCTGTTTGTCTGTAAGGATCTGTTTGCTGCATTGTGAACATCTTTATTCCAAACTCTTTTAGGGCAGACCTGAATGTATTTTTGGTTGCACTTTTTCACTGCTGGTGACTAACACAGAAACAGAAAGCTATCTGATAAATGGATGATTGAGTAGATGAATGAATGAATGAATGAATGAATGAATGAGAAAGCTAGGTGTGAAGCCTCTTGCATTGGGAAGAATGTTCGGCCTGAGCAGCAGTTTCCCAGAGCACCTATCTCTAGGCTAAGGGCATCTCTCTCCAGTGTTGGGCATGGGGCTTGAGTTCTCAGCCCTGCCGGCTTTCAAGCAGGTGCCTCCATGATCTGGAAGGACCAGATAACTCCATGCCGGGTGTGAGCACACAAGCAGCTCTGTAAGCTCAGGTCAGGTGACTAAAAATCCAATTTTTTTTTTCTGGTTTTTCGAGACAGGGTTTCTCTGTAGTCCTGGCTGTCCTGGAACTCACTCTGTAGACCAGGCTGGCCTCGAACTCAGAAATCCGCCTGCCTCTGCCTCCCAAGTCCTGGGATTAAAGGTGTGCGCCACCGCCACCACCGCCCGGCCTTAAAATCCAATTTTTACTCCAGGGATGACTAGCCTACTCAAGTTGGCTGAAAACACCTGGCAAACGACCTGCAGAAACCCTCGCCTTTGTCTCCCTCATAGTGGAGATGATTTGTCAGTGTGTACACACCCCAAATTGATTCAGTGTGGCTCGCATTGTCCTTCGTAGGAGGGGGTCGCTGGGAAAGCAGCACTTTACAAAAGAGAGGCTAGGGGAGGTCCAGCGCTGTCGCTGTCGCAGCTCCTGCTACCTCGCAGAGTTCCCAGATAAATAGTTCTTTTTTTTTTTTTTTTTTTTTTTTTTTTTGTCTCCTTCCCTACTTAAGTCGATGCGGGGTGGGGGCTGGGGGATCCGGTCGTTAAAATCTGTCTGAGACACCTTCTTGGAGTTCTGGAATTTGTGAAAAATTGAGGGTCTCCTAAACAACAAAGAAATCAAGATTCTGGAAAAAGGCCACGCCCCTCCAAGGCTTCTGGTGTGAAATGGAATCGCACCCCGGCACCTTAGATGGCCGTATTACTCTGCGAAGGTGCTTGCTGCTGCAAAGTCTTGCAGAAGAAAGCTGCGGGGCTAGGACCCCACGTCCTGGGGGGAGTGCTGGGGTCTCACTGCAGGGGGACGCCCAGACGCCGGCCCCGCCCCCACCCGCCTGCCCTCCCAGTGGTCACGGCTGAGCAGCCTCGGGCCGGGGTTAAACAAAGAGACTGGTGTGCCTGGGGGGGGGGGTAAAAATCTTTCTTCCCCCTTCGTGGGATAGGTGATACGTAGAAAATTAATAACAGGAAATGCCGCAGCCCGAAATGCGGCAGTATTTGTCTTTGAGGGATCTGGTCCCTTCCTGCTCCTCCATGTCCCTCCCTGGCTGTCTTGCAGCTCAGCAACCGGGACCAGACAGCCATCCGCCTCCACCCACCCGCCCCCGCAACCCCCTCTTCTCCCTCCTTAGCCATCGTCCCCCGCTTTTATTATCAGTTGAGTCACGTCTCCTGACTAGCAAAAGGTCATTTCAGGTCATCTTGGAGACGAAAGGATAATGCATTTGAAGATGCTGGAACTGGCAATTCCACGCGTATATATGTGCATATATATATATATATATGTATATACATATACATATATATATATATATATGTGTGTGTGTGTGTGTAGGATGCAAAGAAAGGAGAGGAGAGAGAGAGAGCTAGAGAGAGAGAGAGAGAGAGAGAGAGAGAGAGAGAGAGAGAGAGAGAGAGAGAGCTTGCTCAGTTCTACCAGGAAGAGAGGGAATATTTCAAGACGTGACAGGGGCAGCTAGCTACCCAATCTGTAACTAATTCCTTATAAAAATAAGAATGCGGTTTATAATTGTGTGCTGTCTGAAGGGTAATTAAAGTTTCTGATTGTTCTCGTCCCGTATCTCTTTTCTGGCCATTCATCAGAGAAAGAGATGGCAAAAGTGCTAGTTGTGGAAAGGAAGTGGGGGCGGGGCGTTGCGGGGACCTGGAGTGGGGAAAGCACTGACTGCCTGGCGCTCTCGGGATTTTGGAACCACGAGGGGGAAAGCAGACATCGTGTTTAAGATCTCCACGGCACGCACAGATTGCTTTGTTTTGAGATGAGAAAGACAAAACTTGCAAGTATTATTTTTCTATACTGTTTACAAGGAAGCCATGGTCTTTTCTTCCTCCTCCTCCTCCTCCTCCTCCTCTTCCTCTTCTTTCTACTTCAACTAAAGATACCTTCTATGTCCTTTGAGTTGTTAATTGACTGTCATTTCAATAAAGACAATTAGTCTCTGAATTCCCACCAAGTACATTTTTTCCCTCATTTCCATTCCCACTGCAGTCTTTGAATGCCAGAGACTGGCTTCACAGTTGTGTTTGTTTGTTTGTTTGTTTGTTTGTTTTTTGTTGTTGTTGTTTTTAAGAAACAAGAACTACTACTCCTCTTCCATTTTTTTTTTGTTTTGTTTTTGTTTTAAATAAGACACATGCCAACAGCAATGTGTCCAGGAAGCTAGAAGTTTGGGCAATAAATTATTTGCTCCCAAATTCCAAACACCTCTTTCATGGAAGTTCCCTGTCTGCCCTACGTCCCCACCAATGGCCTCTGACCTTCCCTGTCTTATTGGCTGTCCTGGTTTGCTTTCTGTCGCTGTGATAAAACACTGACCAAATGCAACTTGGGGAGAAAGGTGGTGTGCTTCGTCACAGACTGTACTCTCCAGCATGAGGGAACCAGAGGCAGAAATTCATAACGAGTTAAAGCAGAACCCATAATGAATGAAAGCTGATTAATCTGCCTTGTTTCTGAGTTCACCTTCAGTTCCCTTTCTTTCTTTCTTTCTCTTTCTTTCTTTCTTTCTTTCTTTTCTTTTCTTTCTTTCTTTTTATTTTATTTTATTTTATTTTTTGAGACAGGGTTTCTCTGTGTAGCTCCGGCTGTCCTGGAACTCACTCTGTAGACAGAAATCTGCCTGCTCTGCCTCCCAAGTGCTGGGATTAAAGGCGTGCGCCACCAACGCCCGGCTTCAGTTCCCTTTCTTATACCCTTGACCACCTGCCCAAGGGTACCATGGCCCACAGAGAGCCAGCCCCCCTCACCGCCTTCTATTGATTAGTTTTATATATATATATATATATATATATATATATACATATATATACACATATATATATGTATATATATATATTCACACACACACCACCAGTCAATCTGGTGGAAGCAATTCTTAGGTGTCTCAAGTTTGTGACCAACACATTAGCCAAGTTCCACCCACCATTCCCTATTCATGCCATATCCAAAGATGGTACCTGAAAGAGCCTTTTAGTAACCACCAGTTAAAGGTAAGCAGGTGAGTAACAGGGTCTGTCCGAGTAAAAACAAAGAGATAGCATGACCTTTCTGCCTGGACTCCATCCCGGAACGTCTCCATGGGAAGCATCTTCTAGCAGCCTGCCTCCACATGCCTCTCAGCCATCTCCCTCCATGTTTAAACTCCCACTGCAGGAAAAGCACATTCGCCCAAGCCGGTCCACCTCGAGTATTGTTGGAGCCACACGTTTCTAAGAAACGAAATCATTTTTGTTTCTGCTTCTGCTGTAGCTGTTAAACCCAGAAACCTCAGCTTTCTAGATGTTTGAAGTGAACAGATTAGGTCTGTGTATAGGAGAGTGATTACTGTGTAGGAGTGCAGAAATAAGAAACAAGCAGCTGCGGATTTAGGGAGCAAGTTCTTTGCCTTAACTAAAGTCAGCAGCTGGCAGGACAATGAGTGTTAGACACAAGTGTTTGAAGATTGGCCGTACTTACCATACATAGTCAGCAAGCTACACGTGCTCACACGTAACTAGAAAGATCTCTCTCAGGCCACTGATGATTTCCTACCAATCAGAAGCTGTATAAGGGAAGGCCCTGCAGCAAATCTAAAGATGAGGCGTAGGCCTCATCACTACCACAGCCTTAAGAAAGTACTCTCCTGGCTCACCGCTATTAAGGGCATTCATTTTCCACAAGAGTTAAACAATAATACACCCTCATGATCTTATCTCCCCAGATCACTTAGAGTATAGGAAGAACCTAAAGGTTGACTCGAAGTTCCACAAGACTTGAAATAAAAACAAGCGTTTTCCAGAATCTCAGGGGGAAAGAATAAAAAGAAAGAACTTCAAACTTTATGAACTGACCCCGTGTGTTATGCACTACACTTACACATACCCGGGGACCAGGTGCCGTTACGTCCTTTACCAATGAGGAAACTGCCGGGCAAGATCAACAACTTGGACAAGGCCACGTGTCTAACAAGAGGAAGAAGCAGTTGGAAGTCATTGAGAAGGCTCGCTTCTGGAGACCCAGCTTCACTCCATGCCTGTCTACTTGCAAACGAATGTGTGCTGTCAAAGGGTCACGGTGTTATATGAAGAAACTAAGATTTCAAGGAATGTATGTTAGTGTGTTCCCAGTCACAGACCTAAGAAATGAAGGCGTCAAAACTTGAAATTACCTCAATCTGGTTCTCATGGTGCCAGTTCAATGCTTTGGTTTTTGGTTTTTTTCCCCTCCCATTCTTTTGAGATAGAAAACTGGAAGATTAGTTCTCAGCCCTGTTCCCAATATAATACTACACCAAATATCTCCTTTCCTAGAGGGCTTCCCTCAGGAAAATTGACATTAGCCCTTATATACTGTTCAGGAATGAGCATCATTACAAAGCCCCATGCGTCTACCAGAAAGATGCCTCAGAAAAGCTTATGGAAATCACAAATAATTAGCATTTAAGTATGGATTTTAAATTAAGATCTCAGGAGTGGTGCTTGTTTTATGTCCCAAAGACTTCAAATGGAAAATTCCCATACCGTTCTTCCATCATAACTATTGACTGTCGGTCTAAGACCATTTTTTAATAGAGCCATCAAATCTATCACTTTCAATCGATTTGGCCATTTTGGTTAATGGAATTTGTTTATTCAATAAACACTAAGTGCCTACTAGGTGGCAGGCAGTGTGCCAAATGTTGGAGCTACCTCTACACTTGCAGAAGAGACTAAATGGTGTCATCCTTCACTACCTAGGGAGCAAAAATCAGACAGAAAGGGAAACAACGGGATTGGAATGGTTTAGAAGAGAAAAGTGATGCATAAAGATTTGGCAAATTAAATCAAGTCTGAGATGCCTACAAAGCACCCATCCCTGAAACATATGAAGGAGACAGAGATACGGGTGTGGCCCAGGAAACAGAAAGAATCCAAAACGGTAGACCTGGGAGGCAGCAAAATAAAGCAGGCAGCTACTCAAGCTATAGTGTCTGGGGTCGCTCAGAACACCGTCAAGTGGGGAGAAGACAACAGGAGCTTGAACAGATGTTTAAGGAGTCTCTGATGATCATGGACTCTCCCCAGCTGCACAGGTGGCAAAGGAGACCATGTATTCATTCTTGTTAATTCATTCATTCACTAATTCCCTCCACACACACACAGGCTGATGAAGTTCTCTGTGTTTGATAATCACAATACTAACATGGCTCTGGGAATATACAACGGAAAGTCATTAATAAGACCCAGTATCTGCAGGACTGGGTAATGGCTCAGCAGTTAAGAGAACTGAACAGCTTGCGCAGAGGACCTAAGTCCGGTTCTCAGCACTCACATGGTGGCTCCCAACCATCTGTATCTGTTATTCCAGCTCCAGGGGATCTTCAGGCTGTCTTCTGGCCCTCATAAGCACCAGACACATATGGGGTGCACATAAATACATTCAAGCAAAGATTAGTATTCAAGGAACTGTCTACATTCTTTTTTGAAAGAAAAAGAAATACACCAGTCACATAAATTTTTAGTAGAAATGACATTTAAACTTTACATTGATGAATAGGGTAGAAAATATCAGAAATTTTCTGATCTTTGTACTTTTTAAAGAGCAGATACTTATAAAACTGGAATATTAGAAGACAAACATGTAGTGACAATAAGACAATATAATGAAATAGTGAGCTTTGGAACTGTATAAATGGAGTAGGCATGAAAAACACCAAGGAAATGTTTAAAAACGAGAAAGAGGGTTTAAGAATTAAAAAGCGGGGGTGGGGGTGGGGAGGAACCAAAGAGATGGCTCAGTGGTTAAGAGCACTCACTGACTGCTCTTCCAGAGGTCCTGAGTTCAAATCCCAGCAACCACATGGTGGCTCACAATGATCTGTAACGAGATCTGACGCCCTCTTCTGGAGATACAGTGTACTCATATACATAAAATAAATAAATAAATCTTTCAAAAAAAAAAAAGAATTAGTGAGGAGCCTTTAGATCACTAGAGAAAAGAATTTCATTAGTCAAAAGCAACAACAACAACAACAAAAATTTTTTTGAAGAAAAGTTTGACTGTTTCTTTCCTGAAAGGAATGGAGATGAGAACACATTTTGAATGATGAAGACAGCAGATGGACCAACATTCTCAAGTCGTAAGGAAAGCCAACAAATTTAGAGTGGTTTAAGGCAGTGGGGCGGGGCAGGGGGAGGCCGGAGCCGGGCATGGTGAAGGTCTTTGCAGAATGACTGATGTGGTGTCACATAGGATTCAGAGGGATGGATTCTGCTCCATCCCCCGGGGTGTTGCTAAGGCAGGCAGGACTGATGCTCTCTTGTCTCTCTGTCCCTCTGCTTCGTCCTCTCCCTTTCTTTCTCTGCTCTCAGTCCTTGGGCTGGAAAGTGGGTGCCTGACAGCCTGTGATCCTAGGTGTGTCCTTTGTTCATACTAC
This sequence comes from Apodemus agrarius, assembly GCA_964023405.1. Lineage (NCBI taxonomy): Eukaryota > Metazoa > Chordata > Mammalia > Rodentia > Muridae > Apodemus > Apodemus agrarius. Next base: position 43,932,887 of record OZ030012.1, on the reverse strand, counting down.
AGCAAGGTGCTATTTACCTTGAGGATAGGTGACTTGGTGTCTCCCTGATTTTGCCTCTGAAGCAACAGCCTCACTCCTTGCAGCCCCCACCTGCTAAGAAGCTGGGAAACCAGGGGACATTTGGACAGTGCTTTGCATGCAGAGAAGCTTGAATGAACTTACAAAGGGGACTTAAGAGTCATTCCTCAATACTGCAATGCACAGAAACAAATGAAGGCAAAAAGCACCTATAATGCCTTGCCGATGGTTAACACAGAGGGATTTTTATTTAGACTTGACTCTGGTGTTTGGCCAAAAATACACAGATGTGGGCTGGAGAGATGGCTCATCGGTTAAGAGCACCAACTGCTCTTCCGAAGGTCCTGAGTTCAAATCCCAGCAACTACATGGTGGCTCGCAACCATCTGCAACAAGATCTGACACCCTCTTCTGGAGTGTCTGAAGACAGGTACACTATATGTACATATAATAAATAAATAAATCTTAAAAAAAATACACAGATGTACAGATTTGGTATAGAACATCCCAAATAGCCTACATGAAGGAAAACCAGAAACAGTAAGTAAAGTTAGATAGCTAGCAGGGCCCAAAGTGCTGTGGGTAGAATTTTATCTCCCAAAATATACAATGAAAGTGTAAGCTCTACCACTTGTTGAATGTAACTGTATATGGAAAGAGAGTCTTTGCAAATACTATCACTAAGAGATGGCTGTACTAGACTAAGATGCACCCTTAATTCAGTGACTGGTGTCCTTCCAAGAGGGAAATTCTCACACAGACACTCAAAGATAGGGCGAGTGCCATAAGACTACAGAGACAGAGACTGGAATGATACAATATGAAAACCAAGAAAGGCCAAGGGCTACAGCCAACCACCATAGCTAGGAGAGAACGAGGACAATCTCACTGGAGCTTCCCACAAGGGATAAATCTTGTCACTTCAGACTTTCAAGATGATGAAGGGTTAAATTTTTGTGTGTTCCTTTATTGGAGTGATCCTAGAAAATTAATACACAAGATCCTGTGTACAAAAGTTCTTTGTGTTTCTAAATAGTAGCAACAACAAAAAAATGAAAGCTAAATTTTTAATCCCACTTAAAATAGCATTGAAAGTATTAAGTATTTATAAACAAGTCAAACAAAGTGTGTACAAAATTGATACAGTAAACTACAAAGTATCGCTGAGAGAGCCTCGGCAAGGCTGGAGTCCTTGAAAAGGCTCCCTGAGCGCCAGGATTATTAAGAGGCTCACATTGTCAAGATAGCACTTCTCTCTGAGTGCTTGATCAATTTAGTACAATCCCCCCAAAAAATCTCAGCAAGTGTTCAATATTGACAAAACAGAACCTAGAATTTACACAGAGAAAGATCTAAGATAAACTTAATAATTTTGAAAGATAAAGATAACTTGAAAGGATTACATACTATTTTATTTCCGCATTGAAGAGCTGATCGGTCAGTTTGATACTGGCTTAAGGAGTTGCCCTATTATCAAACAGGAACAGACATAGGCGTGTGGCCAACAGATTCTAACTGGAAGAACCAAGGTGTTTCGAGAGGCGTGGGGATACAGCAGAACAATTAACATCCCTGTGTGAAACTACTTCAACCCCTGGACTATGCACAGAATGTACCTTGAAATGCGCCATAGATAAATCTAAAGCCAAAATCAGATAAAATCTTTGTGTGCCTTAACAAGGCAGTTTTTGTATAGGACCCTAAAAACAACAATAACAACAGCATGGGCTAGGCATGATAACAGCCTAACTTGGAATTTATCCAAATAATTGATTAAAACTCATGCTTTTCAAACATCAGTGCTAAGGGCTGGTGAGATGATTGAATGAACAATGGTATTGGACACCAAGCCTGGTGGACAACCAAAACAAAGTCCAATGAGTTGTCCTCTGGCTTCCACATGTGCACTCTGTGTGTACACACACAGAGGCACAGACGGAGAAAGAGAGAGGGAGAGAGAGACAGAGACAGAGAGAAGAAGAGAGGGAGAGGGAGAGAGAGAGAGAGAGGAAGAGAGGAAGAGAGGAAGAGAGGGAGATTAAACCAACAAATTTTAAAAATAGACATGTTACATATTGGAACTATTACAATACTTCTAAAATTTATCTTTACTGAAGAACTCATCTATAGAACATATAAAGAAGTCTTAAGAGACAGTAAGAAAAACAAACCATTAATAAAAGAGCAAAATATTCAAACAGACTTTTCATTAAAGGAAATATACTTATCATGTAAGCACACTAAAAGAGGTATGGATGGGTAGATAGATAGATAGATAGATAGATAGATAGATAGATAGATATTAGAGGAATGTGCATTAAAGTGATAGTGTCTTACCATACACATGTTAAAGGTTGAAATTAGAAAGACTGACAATACCAAGTAGTGGAAAGGATTGCGAGCAACTTTAATTCTTATGCTTTGCAAATGGAAATACAAAACAACACTGCCATATTGGAAAGCCAAGTAGCAGATTCTTCAAGTTAAACACATCAACCATCCTACTTCTAAGCATGTTATCTGAAGACATCAAGATATATTTCCCTGCTTTGATATATTTAAGAGCTTTGTTCTTAATTAGCAGAAGTTGGAAAGAACTTGCACATGCACCAGATGACAAAGAGCAGTTGTGTGCACTTAGCTCACAGCTGTCCTTGCACAAACTAAGAAAACCAATTTCTAGGGCATGAAACAGTATGAGAAAATCTCAGAAGACTATTGGCGGGCTCTGCAGTAAGAACACTTACTATTCTTGCAGAGGACCTAGGTTCAATCCCCAGCATCCATATTTGTAACCCCAATCCCAAAGGATCCAATATCTTCTTCTGGTCTCTGCAATCACTAGGCATGTGCATGGTACACATGGGGGCAAACATAAAAAATTTAAATATATTTTTAAAAGCTATTGAAAGGGGCCAGATTTAATTTCATAGTCTTGAAAAACACACTAGCAAAAAATTCCTAGTGGGAGAAATAGATGTAGGAGATCAGTAGAAAAATGGAATAAAGACACACTTAGGGCAAACAGGAATGTATCATATCTTCAACGTGACCATAATTACATGGCTCAGTGTGTATGTGCGCATGCGCACGTGTGTGTTTGTATGAGTGTGTATGTGTGTTTGTGTGTGTGTGTTTGAAGAACATGTTGAATTACATATGTTTTAAAAGAGTGGATTTTATTTATATCAATTCCATCTCATTTAAATGACTAGAATATCGCTTCTCAGCCTTTTGTCTAAGATCAGGTGTAAATGACTAGAATGGCCAAGCAAGCACATGGATAATTTATGAACTAATTTGAAGCAAACTTTCCATTTTCTGTATACTTGTACAGAGGGAATAATCTGCATTTACTTCTTCCACATCCTCCTAAAACCACTGTCCTTCTCCTCTTCCTTCTCTTCCTCCTCCTTCTCGTCCTCCTCCTCCCCTTCCTTCTCCTCCCCTTCCTCCTCCTCTCCTTCCTCCTCCTCCTTCTCTTCCCCTTCTTTCTCTTCTCCTCCTCCTCTACTTCCTCCTCCTCCCCTTCCTCCTCCTCCTTCTCTTCCCCTTCTTTCTCTTCTCCTCCTCCTCTTCCTCTTCCTCCTCTTCCTCTTCTTCCTTCTCTCCTTCCTCCTCCTCCCCTTCCTCCTCCTCCCAAGGTCACAGATACAAGAACACAGATGTCCACTTACAGCTTACCCATTCAGGGCTGCCCATCAACCTCCTCCTAGATCTGGGCATCATCCCAGGAAAAATACCCAAGGAAAATCTAACAAGGAAGAATTGGCTTCCTCAACCCGGCCCGCTCTGTAATTTCCTTTGGATGGTGGCTGCTCTGACCTCCACTGGTTCAGCTTCTCCATGCTGTCTCTCCCACTTCGGCCTCTCAGCAGTCACTCCTCTCATCCAGCATGAGAAATCATTTTTCTTTAACAGATCATTGACCCAGATTAAAATTCACTTATGGACCAGACACCAAATAGGTCTCCTGGTGACGATGAACCTTGAGCCAACTTCTGAAGGAAGATTGGAACATGAGTTGTCAGACAGCAAATGGAAGAAAATTGCCTGAAGCAGGGGACCGGCTGGAGAAGAGAAAACTGTCTGCCTGACTGCTTCAATAAAAATCTCCTTTTGGAGAGTATAACAGTATCCCACAAAGCCCATTCACCCGTGAAAAGCACAGATTTCCTGTGCCTCCTGCCTCCTCTCTTTCAGATGCTCCAACAGGACCAAGCTGCTTCTTGCTCAAACACTTGGGCATATTTTCCCTGCTCCCCATCCACACGCCACAGCCCTGCAGGGTAACATTCACTCTGATGTGTTTAAATGATCCAATCTGGTCACAGCTCGCCTTTCCAGTAACTACTGCTTATTAAGAAACTCACCCATAGGTTGTGTGTGTGGTAGGTCACACCTTCAATCCCACCGCCCAGATAGACAGAGGTAGGCAGATCTCAGGTTGGAAAAAATAGTGAGACCCAATCTCAGAGTGGGGGGGGAACAAATGAAATAAATTGTATGTAAGAAAATGTTTCCGCATACACAGGCTGGAACAAGCCCCTCTCTCACACACATACGTATGTAGCAGACAGGCAGCTCAGTCTTCATGGCTACCCTGTCTGACCTCAGTGAGAGAGAATGATGTCCCTAATGTGGCAGAGACTTGATGTGCTGTGGTGGGAGGACACCCAGGAGGTCTCACCTTCTGAGAGGAGAAGGGGGAGGGGAAGGGGGAGCAGTATTTGGGATGTAAGCTAATTAACGAATTGATTAATTTTTAAAATGTAAAATGTTTCAAAGTATCGAGTATCTAGTCAGAGTGGTAGACATGCAAGGTAAAATTGTGATTACTGGCCCCCGAAAGGCAGAGAGTGAACTGGGTTTTGCTAAGTGTAAAGTTTCAGTTTTGAAGGAAGAAATGATGAGTTCAGGAAATTGCATGTCCATGTGAATAACCTTCACACTAGTCAGCTGTGGGCTTCGAGTTATTTAACCGTTAAGCTTGATGCTTGCATGTATTTTATCAAAATTAAAGCAATTTTCTGTAAACAAACAGGCATTCAAAGAAGCAGGAAATACTGCTATAGCCTAGAAAATCAGCACAAATCTACCCAAGTGGTACACAAGGTAGAATGAGCAGACAGAGACATTAAAATAGATTCTGTAAATACTGTACACACACTCCACATGTAGGAAATTGCCAGGCTACAGTTGTGTGATGAATAGAGACAGACCGTTAAGAAGAACTAACGTGAACTTCTAAAGTGGAAAATACAATGTCTGAAACCAAAACTAATGTCTTACTCAGCCATCTTCAAAGAAGCTTTCCTCTGCAGCAGATGGGATCAAATACAGAGACCCACAGCCAGACATTATGCAGGGGGGGGGGGGAGGAGAAGAGGGAGGAAGGGAGGGAGAGAGAGAATAGAGGACGAGGGAGAGGGAGGATTTGGAATACACAGCTCTAAATGTGATGTCTTCGTCGATGCCCTTCCCTCAGAGCTCAGGAAACCCCACGGAAGAAGAGGTTGAAAGACTGTGAGAGCCGGAGGTGATGGAGGACATCAGGAGTACAAAGCCCTATAAATCATCTGCGAGAAGCTCATATTCACAGGGACCAGAGGAGCAAGCACAGGCCCTGCAGGGGTCTGTACCAGGTCCTCTGTGTGTATATTACAGCCTTCAGGTGAGTGCTTTTATGGGACCCCTGAGTGTATGAAGCAGTGGGCCTCTGATTTTTTGCCTTCTTTCAGGGCTGAGAGAAAATGAGAAAATGAGAAAACAGGAAAAGGTGAGTGACGTTGAAGACAGAAGCAGGGGCAGCTACGAAACCCAGAGGACAACATCAGAGGTCTGAATAGTGTAGCGCCACTTGTATGTCACTGGAGTCCCAGGGGAAGTGGGGGAGGAAAGAAAGAAGGTGAGTAAATATGACAATGTTTGAAGAACTAACACCAGAAAAACTTCCAAATTGGATAAAAACTGTAAACTTCTTCAGAAAAAGAAGCTTAATTTTTTTTTAAATTGAAGAAACATGAAACACACATAGAAAGACATAATCAAATTGTTGAAGACCAGTGAAGCCTCGAAGAGCCTTGTAAGAGCATCAACCACTAGAGGAAGCGTTCTCAATGCGAAGAAGGGGGAAACAGATAACACCCTTATGAGAAATCAAGAGGCTAAGAAGATATGCAAATGAGAGGAGATATGCAAATGAGAAGAACTGAGGTGATATGCAAATGAGAAGAACTGACAATAATTCCATACGTGGCGAACACATCTTTTATATTTCAATTCTGACAATTGAAAGCAAAATGAAAACTCTTTTTGAAACAAAACCAAACAGGAACTTGGCTCCTCTCTTGCCAGCAGAACAACATGACCGCAAAGTCCTGTGACAAGAAGGGTGAGAACACGAGGTGTAAGCATGACCTTATGCAAACACTGTAAATGGCGGCAACAACTGTAAATGGCCACATATGCACGTGACTACGAGTGACACTTTAAAACTGATGATAACTCTCCTGCAAAGGGAACTGCCTCTTTAAAGTTATAAAACCATATTCATTGCACAGACATAAAAAGTCCAACATGGGACACAGAGGGCAGAGGAAAGACAGCAACGTATGCTGTTTGCTATTGGAAAAGCACCATATTACACATGAATAAAGCTACCCTTGATAAATTAAAGCTTGTTAAGATAAATCCTTGAAGCTTATAGATCAGTCATAGAGTTCAGTAGAATGCAGATGTAAAAATAATCTGTAAGGATGCCAGTTTACAAGGAGAAGAAACGTAAAGAGGAGATGAATGAGTCAAAAGTAAGGTGGGGTGGTGGGTTAAACTCCAAAGAGGGGTAATTAAAGAAGAGGCCATGAATTTGACAAGGAGCCAGGGTGGGGGGACATGGAGCAGTGGGAGGGGTAAAGGGTGGGGCAGAAATGATGCAAATACAGTACTCATGTTCCACACGCTCGAAAAGGTACATGTAAGATGGTCTCCATAAAAGACTCCCTTAAGAAAATGTTAGTGAGCCGGGCGGTGGTGACGCATGCCTGTAATCCCAGCACTCTGGGAGGCAGAGGCAGGCAGATTTCTGAGTTCGAGGCCAGCCTGGTCTACAGAGTGAGTTCCAGGACAGCCAGGGCTATACAGAGAAACCCTGTCTTGAAAAAAACCAAATCCAAAAAAAAAAAGAAAAAAGAAAATGTTAGTGATAGTAGGCATAAGGGTATGGGTGCTTATTGTAAAGTTACTCGCACCTGACAGAAGTATATGAGTGCATATTGTAAAGGTACTCCCACTTACGTGCAAAAGCCCGCCACCGAAATGTTATAACAAACTTACTGACTTATTTGTTTGTTTGTTTGCTTATGAGGGGGTATTGTGAGACCAGGTCTCACTATGTAGCTCTGACTCTTCTGGACCTCACTATGTATACCATCAAACTCACAGAAATCTACCTCTGTCTCTGCCTCCTGAGTGCTGGGATTAAAGGCGAGCGTCACTACTAGGCCAAGCTATAACAATTTCAGCCAAACAAAGCAAGCATTATTATTTTATCCAATTCATACAAAATTCAAAGTCAGCAAAAAAAAAATCTATATGGATGGTGGTCAGAACAGTGGACATCTTTGGGATGTGGTCCAGGGGAAAGCTTTCTAGTGGGCTATAGGACAGTCCTAGATCCAGATCTGGATAGTGTATACGTGATGGTCTGTGTATGAAATGCTACCATTAGACGTCATACTTTCCAGTCTGTGCTATTACACACATTATAAAGATATCTACCAGCCGTGTTCGGAGACCCCCTGATACCTTTGAACCCATTCGTTTTTCACTTGGAAAAAAAAAAATAAGTGAAGCAGCCCAGTCTTCGCTCAGTTCATTAAGAGAGAGAAATCAAATCTGAAAGATTCGGTGACAGGCTGGATTTTACGCGTTAGAGTGTTAAGGGTCTAAATTATTCAGAATCTCTGAATTTCACATTTCAAGCTGGCACCAGAGGGTCTGTAGTTGGCATCTCTGTATCCGTCGCCCTCCTGGACTCCTCCGCTTTGCCAGCACATTAAACATCATGTTGAGAAGCAAGGTTGCCATTGCAAAGTACCCACCGTCTCCTCCCACCACAGCCTTCACCTTGTCCCATTTCTGTGGAAGAACCACAGTTTGTCACATCTAGTCACCCACTTGACGAATCCTCTGTGAGCTTCCCTGGTCGGTAGGTCACCAAGGATTCTTCCCCCATCCCCCTCACACCCCTCCAGTGCTTTGCTTATGGCTCACATCATATCAGCTTATTGGAATCAAATCCTAAGTGTCCTGGCTGCAGCCCGTCTCTGACAGCATCACCAGATAAATCTACCTTCTGTGTCCTTGGTGCTCCCCTGCTGCTGCTTCAGAAGGTCACCGCTCTCTATCGGACAAAACACAAATCCCATACAACCTCCAAGGCCTTCTGTGATGCTCTAATCGACTTCTCCAACCTAATTTCCAGGTGACACTAAATAGTGGTCCTTACCATGTCCCCACCACTCTCTTGTATTTATTAATTCAACGTGCCCTGGACAAACTCTTTTTCTATAATCTCTGTTAATATCTTGTTCCCTGTCTGGAATGCCCTTTCCTTTTATTACTTCTGAAAAGTTCACATCCAGGAGCAGGGCAATGGTAAAGTGGGTAAAAGCACTCACATGTAAGCATAGAGACCTGGGTTCAAATCCCTAGGACCCATGAAAAGAAAGGCTCTGTAGTGAGTCCTTAATCCCTGAAGTTACAGGCTAACATGAAGGTGGAGATAGAAGAACACCCACCCAGAAGCTTGTGAACAAGCTAGCCTAGCATACATTACCAGAAACAAAAGACTCTTCCCTCAAACAAGGTAGAAGGCTGTTCCTTTAACTCTATACACTCCATTATCATGTGTATGCCTGCCGCCATCCATCATGTACACATACACACACAAATTGAAGACAGATTTTTAACAACTAAAGCATTTCCTATCCCCCCGAAGATATTTTCCTATCTCCCAGAGATATTTGTGGGAAGACAGCCCCATCTTTGAGACGCCTTCCCTGTTCTCCATATCCTTTGCCTAGCAAATGATTCTGGAAGCTTCGACTTTTCCAAGTGCTCATATTTTTCCTCAAGTATGAAGGAAGTTCTTTAGGGACAAGAGTCATATCGAGATTTTGAGTACTTGAAAGATAAATATGGGCATATTTCACAAGGTAAATCGTTTGTACATGTCATTCTGTCTAGAAATGGCTATGGAGTCAAATGTGTTGAGTTCAGGAACGCTGGGGTCACTACTGGTTGCAGGATTTTCCCTGTCCAATTATATTAGTACAGAGAAGGTCTGTGATTGGACGGGGAAAAGGGGGCGGAGCTAAGAGTTGTAGCAAAAGGGAGCTTCCCAGAGGGGAGAAGACCCATGGCTGCAGACCTGAACCCGAGTGGCAATAATCAGCCACAAGTAGCTAAGTTTTCATAAGGTTAGAAACGTTGGGGTAAAGCTTTTATCATTATCAGTTGGCTCTAAAATTATTGTATTGACATCTTGTAAATTGTGATATTATTGATACATGAATCTGATCCGGTTAATTAAGCTTTACGAGTCTGGATTCTACCAGGTAATTAGGTGATGAGGTACTGACCATGGGGGTGCATGGGCGTTGCATGGTAGCAATATGAACTGGGGGCGGGGAGTGGGCGTTGGGCACCAGAGAGAAGGCTAGCAGGCCACCGAGTGAGATGGCCCAGTGGAGACCCTGTGACCTCACAGGGCAGAGAGACCAGCGAGTGAGATCACCCGGTGGGAGCCCTGTGACCTGCCGGTTGCTGGCACTAGAGCGGGAATGTGTCTGTTGACTTTTTAACTACTCTATCTCCAAACCACCTCCCTAGAGAGTTCTTGTGCCTGTGCTTTGGAGATGGACTATGCAGTTATATTTCGTCCTCACTCAGAGACATGCATAGTCTGGATCTGAGATGCCCATGATGAAAACTTGGTCCTCCTACAGACTGGTGGTGGAAACCTTAAGAGGTGGGACCTAGCAGTAGCTTGTAAGAAAACTACTGGGAATGTACCCCTAGAAATAGCTTGTAGATAAACTACTAGGGATGTACCCTAGAGGGGATTCTGGTCCGTCATTCTCTTTCTCTTTGCTTGCCTTGAGGTAGATAGACTTTCTCGTGCGCTCTGCAGGATGGTGCTGCCTCGCTTAGCCCAGAATCCACAGAGCCAGCTGACCATGGGCAGGAATCTCCAAACCATGAGCCAAACTAACCCTTTCCTCCTTTCGAATTGATGGCCTTGAGCATTTTGTCACGGTAATGGGAAGCTGGTTAACATGGTACCACATCTAAACTGGGAGTTGTGAGCTAGGAGAACTGTTTTAGTTCTATGATTAGCTAGCTGTGTGTTCTTGAATCTGTCTCTTTAACCTCCTCTGTTCATTCTGTAAAACTGAAAATTCAGGGCAAGATTAGTTTGAAGTCTCTTTTTGACTCTAAAATTATGTTGGTATTCGTGTCTCGTTTAGTTCATGGACTTCACAACACCCTACCCAAGCAAATGTCAACCTTGGGCCAAGAAGTTTATGCATTTATTGAATATCTGTTATATCTTAATTGAACTTTGCCACCATTCCAGAAATAGCTCTTGATGAACAGGCTCCATGAGTTTGGATAATTATCAAGATTCCCGCAGCTACTGATTGGTGGGGTTAAGAAATTCTGATGCTCAGAATTTCAGAGAGAAGCAAAGCAGGACGGTACACACCTGTAATTCTTGTGCTTTGGATGTTGAAGAAAAAATGTCGGTAAGTTTGAAGCTCACTGGGCTACAGAGAGACCCGGCCTCACACAAAACCAAAACAAGAAAAGCAAGAACAAATGTCCAAGGCAATTAACTCCAAAGCCAGCTCTTTATATACAGCATCTAAGTGGCTCAACGTAAATCTGCTTTAAAAAATTTTTCAACTTATAAACAAATGACTACATGAGATACATTGGCCAGGAACCAATGTTTACATGTACCCACAGCACTTATCATATCCTTCCTACAATTTATATCATCATTAGAATTATAATATTTTATATTTATATGAGCCATTACACTCCATCTAGAGGATCTCCTGACTCTTAAGTGGGAAGATCATCGTGTTGACCATCATAAAAGAGAAGCAACCAAGCCTTAGAAAAGATGCATAATATTCCCTTAAGCTCTATGGAGCTAGAGATCTCATAGAATACTGGTGGGAAAGCTGGATTTTTTTTAAAAAAAAAAATTATGCAGACCCAAAGTCAAATGTGAATTTACCTCTTTGCCATTTGAATTGCCTAACTTGTTTTTATGGTACGTTTGTTTTCAATTGTCTTACCTTTTCAGAGACAGAAACAACAGCAGCAACAGCAGGAATGGGCTTTGAAGCAGCACACGGGTCTGTCTTACTGGGCTGGTCATTGCAGCTCCTGGGCTTTACAGCTGAGTAGGAATATTAATTGTTTTCCTCCCTTGGAAGTTCACTCAGCCCTTTCAGATGCTATGAAAGCCAGTCCTCAAGGCAGAAGCTTCCAGACCAGTTCCAGCCCTTTAAGTCCTTTGTCCAAAGTGTGGGTGTCCTCTGCAAGTTCTGGGGGGCAACCAAGAGCCTTTATTGTTTAGGAGTCATAGTCAAGTATATGTTAGTGCACTTAAATCGTGGTAGTAATAAACAGCCACCTAACCAGACGTAAGTACCTCTTAATAGGTGGGAATTTATGTCTGGTACTGTAAATGTAGCCAGCTACCTGAGGCTGGTGAGGTCATGGACCCCAGAGGAGAACCTACTACCTTTGCTTTCTGAAATCAGTATAATTCCCCAATCAATATAATCCCCCCACTGCATTCTAAATACCTGTCCTTATAGCCAGAGATGAGTGTAGCTCTCACCCCCTCCCTCCCCCCATCAAAGAAGCTCCTTTTGGTAGCAGATGGAGATTATCAACAGCCCACGGTTCCTCAATATTCAGAGAATGCCCAACTGCAGGGGGCCCATTTCCAGTTGTTAACATCTACAGGACGGTTTCTACACCAAAAGCTCATGGAGCGTCATGGAAGAGGGAGCAAAAGGTTGTGAAAGCCAGAGGATCCGGATATCTGCTGCCAAGGTGTGTCTTCTATATATGACAGGGAAGTTGAAATATTAATGAGAGTCAATTAAACAAGACCTGCACGGTGACAATACCAGTTGACGTGTCAGTGTGAACAGGGAAAATCTCACAAGGCTCTACCCATAGATAAAGAGCTACACGTGATTGATGGCTGGTGAGAGGAAAAGAGTCGCTGTTTTCCAACAATGAACCCCCTGACAGGTTATCAGATCGCAAGTGATGAGCACTATATGCATATCAGCCACACTAAGTGTATGGCAGCTGGCTGTGTTTGCATATACACATACACACACATGTATTGGAGTTGTATAGGGTAGAAATGGCATCAATATACTCATGCATGAAATTCTCAGCCATAGTAATAATAATAGCTTTAGAAGGTCCCAGGGAAATGCTATTCTACCATTTATCATTAGATCCTATGTCACCCAGGCGACATAAGTGAATGAGAGAAACCTTATTCCAGAAGAACGGGAGTGAGCATAGCTCAGGAATCGAGATTCGGGTTACTTCAAAATGCCATGTTCCAATGGTATGGCCATCTCAACAAGTTTATATAGTAATAACATAAAGAAAATCATACACTGGGGCACTTTTAAGATCTATTACTGGAAACGTCAGGTAGGTGGATTACAGCCAAGTGTGGACATCTCTGTAATAGACTAGAGATGACAACAAATGACACTCAGCATCTCTGGCCTCATCGGCTGTTATGAAGATTATGTAAGAGAATGCAAGGGACTTCGCATTTTATCTAACGTGCCATGGGGAGTATTAACTCTTACACTGTGGTTGAACCCCAACATCTAACTCCGGATATCTCCTCTTTGTTAGCTCATAACCCCTTGACACCTCTACCTATCTCCTTTAGGTAAGATTTAGGCTATAGTTTTATCCAATTGGTAGCTATCTCCAGTTGTGGTATAGCACATCAAAGGAGATAGTTAAGAAAGGGCCTCCAGAAAAGACCTTTGAGTTATCTTCCTGGAATGACAAGGGCCAGTTCACTGTGAGTCATTCAGACAATCTTTCCCTATCCCCAAATGAGTTGTTGTCGTAGCTGTAAGAACCTCCACCCATAATTGTGGACCAGAGTTTCTCTCCAGATAATCAGCTTGTGAGAATGCAGAACCCAGGAGCCTGGCCTCATTAGCACCGCATGATAGACAGTTGGTTTCTAGATCCTAGATCTCTATCCGCGTTCATTCATATTCACCAAGTTTTCCTTCTGATCATGAATGCATGAAAGCACTTACACCTCAATAAAAAAATTTGCCTTTATTTTTGTTTAAGTTCCAGAATAGAAACCTGGAGTTAGAGAATAAGCATCCCACCTGTGTGTGTGTAAGAGAGAGAGAGGTGGGGGGGGGGACAATCGCTTTTAAAATACCTGGAGTTTCAAAACGGAGTGTTTATATAGTAACTTGCATTGGTTTCAGGCACGCTGGCAGCAGATCAAATCCCCAGCCAAGTGTTAGAGCCGTAATTTTATTTTGATTTTAATTAGTATCAATTAAGACTAAAAAAAAATAGACAGTGTGGACGAACAATGTGTGGTTGGCTCTAACAAGTAAATTAGATACTTTGCAGGAAAGAGAAAGGGAAAGCCAAGGGGACGTTGCTTTCTTTTCTAATCCCTTGATCCTCCCCATAGCTGCTGCTATGGGCAACTTGGGATTCTGGGATAGTGCCTGTGTTAATTCTCAGGGATTCACATCTGTGATGGGAAATTAAAGGTAGGAAATATGTTCACCTCAGATTGCCTTCCCACATGCTAATGGGCTTACTACATTGTCTTGCACTGAGTCCCTGAATCATGTCTGAATTCCCCTTTTCCTCTGAAATCTGCAACATTCATAATGTAGGACTCACTGAGATGTTCTGTCTGCTTTCTTTTCTTCATTCTGACACCTACCCCCAGGTAACCTTGTGAGTAAGAAAGTCTGTAATGAAAGGTAGTGTCCTGATAAATGTTTAACAGATTTTTTAATAGTTTGTATTTAGATGAGTAGGTGGAGATAGGTAGATAGATAGATAGATAGATAGATAGATAGATAGATAGATGAGAAGGTAGATGATAGAAAATAAGTGTCTATCAAAATATTACTGATACATTTGGGCTATAGTACAGTGAACTATTTACAAATAATAATATAACAATACTATAATATATAACTTACTATGTAAGTCTGTTGTTTCATACAATATAATACTCTTTATCATAATGTTTGTGTAGAAGCTGGCTCTTAGCATGAGTTCATTCATAGATTTCTGCCAAGCTCTTGTCCTCATATCTACAGTGAGAGCTCTCCAGCTCCAAGCACCCATCCCTACACATCCCTTCTGGTGTATAAACAATCATCCACCCTGAGCTATATTTGTGCTTAGCCCTGAAGGCTGTTAAGCTTGTGTGCACAATAATACAGTAATATGGGAAATGACTTACCTACAGCTTACTGCAGACAGTACTGGAGCTGCAGGTCTGAGCTGCTTGTCCACAGCATGACTCCCTGCACGCCAGCCTCCCTGTGGGCCTGGCATGCTACTTTGTGACCCAGAATTTGTGACATTGTGAGTGTACACAATCTAAGTTTTAAGGATGGCCATATCTAATAACCGATGGGCAAAATTCCTAAAACTTAACAGACATCATGGCTCTTGGGGAGGGTGGGGGGGCTTTATGAGTCAACCACAGCACATCACTAAATCTATCTAAACAATCTGATTCTTTTTTTTCTTTTTTTTTTTTGTTATTAACTAATTATTTTATTTACTTACATCCTAAAGCCTGCCCCCTCCAAGTTCCCCCATGAAGAGTTCTTCCCCCACCCCCTCTCCCCTTTGCCACTGAGAGGGTCCCCCCAACCCTGGGCCATCAAGCCTCTGTAATAGTGAGAATGACCAGAGTGAGGCCTAAACCTGAAGTGTGGGGAGAACGTAGAGCCGGAAGGAGCCAGCCTACCCCTTCACAAGGCAACTTGGGTTGTCTGGGCACATGCTTTCAATCCCAGTACTCTCCAGGCAAATCTCTGTGAATTCTGTGTCTGTCTAGTCTACATAAAGACCAGACCAAGCCGGCCAAGACTACATACATAACTGAAGTTCTGTCTCCAAATAAATAAATAAATAAATAAATAAATAAAATGAAAGCTGACTCCCGTGTGCTTACACAGTCCCTCCCATCACATGAACCCTGGACAGTTGACTTCCCACAGATAGACCATTCAAGCCTCCACACTTAACACACTATCAGAAGCAGTGGCCAGACCAAAGCAGACAAGCACAGATAAGCTTGGAATGAGGATGGAATAGGCCATTGGCTTTTCAGCCTTAGTCTCTGTCACTTTGAGCAAACACAGTTCTAAGTGCTTGTTGCTGGTTTTCAGGTCTAAGTCCTTGTTGACCTGGTTTTCAGGTCGAGACCAATGGCTCCATGCCTGGTTTACTTCAGTTTTCTCCTTAGAAATTACGGATCACATTTCCCTGTTAGAGAACCATGACTATATTGGTGTTTGAGGTTTTGAGGAAGGGGAAATTCCAGGAACCTGGAATCTGATTTAGTGATGGACAGATGACATTCACCCACATCCTCCTCACCAGAGCTTCATGAAGCCTGTGTCCTAGTCAGAGGACAGTTCTAAGACCTCTTCCTGCTGGTCCACACCAGAGACGTTTTCCCTGGCTGTTAACTTTTGACCTATAACTTTTGTTTAGTAAAAGCAAAGGAAATGTACAAAACATCAACAAAGGCATTATTAATACAAACTCACTTGCTTCCAAACTAACCATATTAACTACATAGAGACTGCCCATACGTTCTGTGACTCTATAGAACTCAGACTAATACAACTATCTTTACAGAAATATATGCCCATATATCAAATATATACGCTTCTATGCATGTGTACTTCTGTGTAATACACATAGATTATGCATAGTGTATACATATGCAACGTCTACCTATTCACTAGTACAAATCATCTGAAACATATTTCTCAGCTAACCTCCTCGTGCTTCCACAAGTAATGTGGGGGGCACAATTAGGCTATGCAGTTTTGACTGAGTTTGGGTGCATAGCTTCTTAAACGTAAAACACACATCTGAGTCACTTCTTTCTCAACCTTGACATGAGATCTTTTTTTTTTTTTTTCACTCAAGGCTATATCTTAGCCTTCTTATAACCAATTTAAGAGAGAGCCACAGCTCAACATGGCAACGAAACAATAATGATAGCTATACACAAAGGATAGTGTATGTCCTTGCCCATCTTAATTTCTGTGTTCATGCACTGGCATCCCCAAATACGGAGATGTGATTCCCTAAAACATACAACATTATTAAACATAGTACTCAGCAATCTGTTGCTTCAGTCTGTAACTGTGACGGACATTCCTTTGGGTTAATACTAGCCACAGCTAGAGAATAATTTTGTCTGTAGAGTGTCGTGGATTTTGGTTTAAGGCATATATTATGTTAATTGGGTTCCTAAAATTGCATGAGAATCCTGCATGTAAGACACTGAAGGTCCCTGCCTGCCCCCAGTTGATTCTAATTGGTAATAAGATTGCCAGTGGCCAGTGGCTAGACAGGGAGACAGAGGCAGGACTTCAGGATTCCCAGGCAAGGGGACCAGAGAAGAAGGAAAATCACCGTGCCAGGAATGGAATAAGATGCAGGCTTGAGAGATGCAGAAGACAGAGTACCAGTCCTGTAAGAGCTGGAGAAGAATGGCCCCCCGGGGGGGGGCGGTGCATCCTAATTGGGTCTAGAGTAGCAAGGATGGAATATAGATTTTAGAGAGTAATAACTCAGGAGTATCAGAGGGGAGGCATTCGCAACACGGACGTCTGGGAGTGTCCCAGCCACTGAGCTGATTAAAGCATATTAAATATAAAGTTGCAGGTGTTTCTTTCATTCTGGAATCCAGAACGCTGGGGCGGGTATGGCAGTGGAACTCACGCCATAGCCGAGTTGACTTAGAGCACCTTAATCGACTACAACAACAGAAGAGTCCCTTCATAAAAATAGCATTTTGTGACAACTACACAGTATTATAAAGGAAGAGTAAGGGGGGTGTAGAGAGCCTTATTGAGGTGCCATGCCACCTGGCAGGAATTTGACATCCACCAATGTGAAGTTCCTCATCCAACCTTTGAGTGGGAACTCCTGTGTCAGCCATAATCCCCTCCACCTAGGGTGGAGTGCTCAGACCAAGGTGAGGCCCATTGTTCTTCAAGGACCTGCAGTTTCCTGGGAAACACTGGCCACCTGTGGAGCAACTGAACTGGTTCTGCTGAGAAGCTTCCAGCCTTTTCCCCCTGCCTATATATATTGAGAGTTCTTCATTAAACTTTGAGACCTTGAATAGCAGGTGTTGTCTTATTCTCCGTCTCTTTTTGCCGCCTTCCCATACATCCCCAGCTTCCCTTCCAGGGAACCCGTTCGATGTAACCACAGGCAGTTACAGGGGAAAATGCCAGGGACCTCCTCGTAGAATCTTAAAAAAAAAATAGTTCATGAATCAGAGGTGTGGGCTTACTCTGGAAAGGTGGAAGGGTGTGTGGGAAGAAATGAGGTATTGTATGAATTGCTAGGCAGAAAATAATAATGTCTCTGGGCTCTGTCACATAGGACACAGAGGAGTCAGAGGGACCAAAAGGCCATCTGTGTTCATTGGAATAGGCTAGGCCTGTGGGAAGTGGCACAATTAGGAGGTGTGGCCTTGTTAGAGGAAGTGTGTCACTGTCTAGGAGGGTGTGGGGGCCTTTTCGTGCTCAAGCTCTGCCCAGTGTAGAAAGAGACCCTCCTCTACACTTCCTCCTCGTGGCTGCCAGCCGAAGACAGTCTCTGCCTGGCTGCCTTCAGATCAAGATGTAGAACTCTCTGCTCTTCCAGCCCCATGTCTGCCTGCACGATGCCATGCTTCCCATCATGAAACTGGAAGCCAGCCCCAATGAAATGTGGTCCTTTATGAGAGTTGCCTTGGTCATGATGTCTCTTCACAGCAGTGAAACCCTAACTAAGACACCATTCTACTGTTGAATCGTGAAAGCCTGAAAGAATATCTCAAGAGAACACTGACCCTGAAGCAAGTTACATGAGGCAAGAATAGTTGGTTCAAATATATTCAATCCCCAGCCTGCCCCGTGGGCTTCAGACTTGTCTAGCTAATCTTCACACTAGTACAGAACGTTTTCTGATAATTCTTAGCATCTTCTACTGGCCCTGTTTCTCTGGACCAACCTAATAGCTATTGTTGTTCCTGAAAAGGGAAGGCAAGAGAAGAAAGGAGAGAAGAGATGAAGGAAGAGAGAAGAGCAGACAACGCTGGGGACACAGATGGGGTCACTTAAAACCGCTCATGGGAGATTGTTCAATAAGGAGATAAGCAGTGTGCTAAATTTGTCTCCTTGTTTATATCATTTTCCCATGAAATACGGAGCCGACATAGTCCGCGTCTCTTTGGCAGTCTTGTATTATGTCTGGCATGCTGTCCCGGGTTCTTCTCTTGAGATCTTGTTCCTTGCCTGTAACCCATCCTTTAATATCTCAGATTTAATAAGACTGGTTAGGTATTTCCAGGTAGTTTAGACCAGAGAGGCAGGAAAAGGAGGGAGGGAGGGAGTGAAGGAAGTAGAGAGAGGAGAGAGAGGAGAGGAGAGGAGAGAGAGAGAGAGAGAGAGAGAGAGAGAGAGAGAGAGAGAGACAGAGAGACAGAGAGACAGAGAGACAGAGACAGAGAGACAGAGAGAGACAGAGAGACAGAGCCCCCAAAGACTACAACTGTATATATGATACTAAATGACCATTCTAGCACAGAGGCAAGCTCTTGTGAACAGGAAAGGCATCTGGGAATCCTGACCCAAGGGAATAAGGAAGAGGTCACATGGTCACATACACTCTGTGGTCACATACACTCTGCACAAAGCCTGATGACATGCTGAGTTTTAAGCTATTAATTCTTCACTTT
This sequence comes from Apodemus agrarius, assembly GCA_964023405.1. NCBI lineage: Eukaryota > Metazoa > Chordata > Mammalia > Rodentia > Muridae > Apodemus > Apodemus agrarius. The sequence continues at coordinate 43,913,755 of OZ030012.1, read as the reverse complement.
GGAAACACCCTTCCTTCGACACTGATTTGTGGCTCTGGGGTAAAGGTTCATGCAATGGTCTCATCCTCTCCAGTGGATCCCAGTCAACTGCACAGCTCAAGCAGGCGACTATCTGCTTCCTAACCCTTTGCTATTCCTCTCGGTGCTTTCTCGTCTCGGTCTCAGTGACAGAAGCAGATAGCTCTGCTCCCGAATCCCGATTTTTTCATGGCCTCACAGAACTCCGAGGTACTGCTCACCAGGACCCCTTCACAAATGTCTGAGTGCCAGCACCGGAGGCTGCCCACCCCGAGCTCCTGAGGCAGCAGCAAGGGTCGAACGTCCTCCGCTGATGCTGGAGTCCTAGCTCGTGCCACATCTCCCATTGGCACACACGTCTTACACTGCTAAGTCCTCAACATCCTGACTGGGCATTCATTCTGGCACCCTTCTCAAGGTCTGGCTGCCCGTCTAGGACAGGCAGGCATCTCCTGCATGGAAACAATCTTTCCTAGGGCCATCTGGGAGTCATAGGCAGATGGAAAGGGTGGAGTTGGTCTGATTGAAGCACCTCTGTGATGGGAACAAAGTGGTAAAGTAGGAAGTAATAGCAATTAGAGACATGCCAGTGGAAGCGATTATTGGCACAATACAGAGTAACCTAACCTAATTCTCGGCAAGGAAGCAACCCACTTATCCTAAATGGTAGCATATGTGGTGTTTGCCCCAAGCCAATCCAACTGACAGTCTTCCTTTTTTTGTAGCACGTTCAATACAAATGTGTCATATATATATATGTATATATGTACATATATGTATATATATGTATATACATATATATGTACATATATACATATATATAAAACCTCTTATGCTTCTGATTTCTAAGATGTGAGCATTTCTATGTGTGCTAGCCATAGCTGCACAGACACAGAGCAGGGCTGATATGAAGCAGGCCCATTTAGCACAGGGGGCATCTCCAAAACTAACCCACTGAAAACTGTGCAGTGGGAGGCCAGGCTGTGACACTAAAGGACTTGGAACTCTCCTCCCAGGGCTGGAGAGATAGTTCAGAGCATGTACTTCTCTTCCAGAGGACCCGTGTGCAGTTCCTGCATCCACAGCAGGTCCTACTCACAACCTATAACTCAAGTTCCGGAAGATCTTATGGCTTCTGCAAACACATACAGAAACCCCCGCACGGACACATCACACATAATTTAAAATAATTTTAAAGATTAAATACCTCAGCAGCTCAGGAAGCCTGCTGTGGGAGATCCAGGAATAAGTAGGCACGCGTGTGAGAGCTGAGTTTCCAACAGGGACCGTGGGCGAGGAGTTATACAGACCATCACTGCCCGCCGACACCCCACACGTGTCCGTGAAGGGACGCATCATAACCCCTCCCCACCCTCCAGCTGGGCTTCACGGAAAGTGCCAGGGACCTGAACTCACGACAGCGCTGCCATCAGCTCTGCCCTGAGTGTGCTGAACAATTATCGTCCGAACAGATTTGCACCTAGGAACTATGCGTTTCTATTTTCAAGGGGATCATAAAGAAGATTCTGGACTATCTCTAGTGACAAACACTCCGAGTGGTCTTCTGGCAAGGAACATAAAAATAAGAAAGGGGTGAATCGCCCCCAAGCCTCCCCAAGCGGGCCAGAACCTAAGATACAATGAAAGGAGCTTTTACAGACACAAAGAGAAACCACTCTAGTGGTCATTGACCACTTCAGTGACAAGATAGTTGTTGATGATGATGATTATTTATTATTATTACTATTATTATTAAGATCCTCCCCCTCCTCCCTCATGACCTCGGTGTCAGCTCTCCTTCCTGGCCGTAGCAGCCAGAAGAAAGGCCCTGCACCGTGCCTGGAGAGCACCGTGTTGCTAACCCTGGTGGGAAGGCACTAGTGAGCCAGCCTGAGGGCTTGAGTGTGGCGGAGCTGCCTCTGCCCCTTGCCAGCTGCAGCACTGGGGGAGCTAGCCAGGGCAGTGTGGAGCGCTCACCCTGGGGGTAAGGGTGCCAGAGAGCAGGCAGGCTGACTAACTCAGCCACCACCCAGACCCAGATCCAGGGCTTTGAGTTGGGCCTCCCCAACACCTCCCCCCATCTATGACCTGCCGAATGCATGAGGGCCCGGTGCTGCAGGTCTAAAGCTGCAGGATCTCCATGACACAGAGCGACCTCGGGTTCTCCAAGAGGAGTCCTGGGGAGAATCCAGTAATGATCGATCGTGTAATGGTAGCCAGAGGCCCTAGAACCAGACCAGTGACTCGCTGCAATAAATGTTTGCAAGTAAAGATGTTTGGATAAAAGGATATACCGTGGGACACACTGTAGCTTCCATAGTAAGATGGATTGTTGTCGTTGTTGCTACTGCTGCTGCTGTTTTTGAAAGATTTTGGGGGTTTTGTTTTTTATTCTCTTTTGTTTTTGGGGGGTGTTGCAACAGCAGAGGCAGGTACAAAGGAACGGGGAGATAAGTGGAATTGGGGCCCATGATGTGAAATCAATAAAAGAACTCCGGAAGATGATCAGTAGCCCCCAGGCACCCTGTTATCATCTCCTGAGGACAGAGCAGAGATAGTTGGTGAGCAGTGATCCTACGAGGGGTGAGCGTGGGGAAAAGCTATGCTACCGATAGCAAAGGAAGAAAGGAAACTAGATAATAAAACAGGCGAGCATCCAGAGTCCATCAGAGAGGGCCTCAGGCCCCGTGGGAGGGCGCTCCCCTCCCAGTAGGAGAGTAGCTGCAGAGGACACAAGCCATGGCTTGAGGCAAAGAGAGAGCCTCAGAAAATGTACATTTAGTAACAAAGTATCTAAAAGACAGAGAGAGAGGATAGAAACTAACGCATACAACAGCTGCACAGACAGAGATAAAGGCCTGGCTGGGGAAACCCCCTCTTCTTAGATTTAGGTGTCCACAATGAAAAGAAGGCATTTTTAAACACCTGTGTAGTCACCAGTGAGACAAGTCAGGAGATCAAGGTCCCGCCTGACCAGGAGGACCCATGTCACAGAGGAAAAAATGTCCCAAGACTGTCTTCTGAAGCCTGGGCTACCCAGCACCTATAGATAGATGGGGAAACAAGGTTGGACTCAGCGTATCACTATGGAGTGGAAATCTGATCTGCACCCCACACAAAGGTACCCTGGCATACACACACACACACACACACACACACACACACACACACGACAACACAGAGGCATGAAGGATGAAGTGCAATTCTGAATGATGATGCACAGCTACTGTACCCAGGTGAGGGGCGGGTGAGGGAGTCTGCGCCCCCACTGAGTTCTTTCCCTTCCTGTTTATGTTTTTCTTACTTGACACCAAATTCAACTCAGTGGCCCAGCCTTGTTCTCTTCTTCTCTTTCTCCTTGTTTGTTTGTTTGTTTGTTTGTTTGTTTTATCTTTCCTAAGGAACAGAAACTAACCTGGAATTGGCATTGAGGGTTTCCTGCTTAAACTCCTGCACCCTGGGCTTGTGTGAGGTTGCTTGGATGTCCTTCTCCTCCTCTCTCCATGTATCTGAAGCTGCCTCTTCTCTTCCTTCACTTTGCTCTTACAATTTTTTTCTTTCCTGCTCTAATGATGATCACAAATCTTATTCTGCTCAATTCCTCAGTAATTAATATCTGAATACAAGCTGTACTGTGCTTTCTCTTTTACTTCTCCAAAATTGTTAGAGCTGAAGAGACGATCGTTTTGAACTTGGCAGTGATGGCACTGCTATCCAGGACCTAGCCATTGATTGTACTCACTTCCGCAGAGAGGAGTTGACTGTCGGAGGGCTGTCGGAGATTGACCCGGTGTCCTAAGCATGTGTGCTAAGTCTCCTATTGACTGAGCTACATCTCTGGTTCAGTGAGGAGAAATAACACCTCAGCTATATAACAATCTAGTCCCACTTGAAGACTACAAAAAAATTCCACTGAAAAATACAAATTAAAAGAGAAAAACCATTGACCTTAGCCTTGATATGTAAGTCCCAATGACAAAACCCAAAAACCTAGAAAATTCAAGTGACATGACTTCACTAAAGGGGAGTAGTCCACTGACTCCTGTGGCTGTGGATTAGAAAAACCTCCAATAAAGAACTCAAAGGAGTGGTTGTGAAGAGAGTCAACAAAACCAAGGGGCACGACAACTCCTGAACAAATCCAAAAGCAGAAACAAACAGCTAAAGGAAGTATGAAAGTCGATACAGGATATGAAAGGGAAATTCGGTCAAAGGCAAGAAATACTCAGAAAATCCAATTTTGGAAATAAACAGCATGGATTTTAAAATCTCAATGTAAATTTTCACCAGTGAAAAAGAAATGGGGGACAGAATATCAGAGCTTGGAGACAAGGTGCCCCAATTGGGACATTCAGTTAATGACAGAGATAAAAATAATGAGAGTGTATGAACAGAATGTTTGAGCTATATATGTCATAGAGAAGATCCTAGTAGAAAAAGGGGGCTGATATTGGGATGTAATATGAATAAATCAATTAATTAATAAAAATTAAAAGAGGAGTCTATGTACCCTGGGCATAAGAGAAGGGAGGCATTCAAGCTGGAATGGTGGAAGATATATTAAATAAAACGATAGTAGAAGATTTGCCAGTGTAGAGAAAGAAATGGACCAGATACAGAAAGCATTAGAACACTAGGAAGGTAAGACCACAAAAGAACCATGCCATGTCATGCTATAGATAAAATAGTAAAATACTGAACAAAGAAAAACTATTAAACGCTGCAAGGGGGAAAGCACAAAATCACACCACAGAACACCAGTAAACTTCTCAGCTCTACAGTTTTAGAGCCTCTAAAATCCAGAAGAGTGTGGAATGACGTGTTTAAACTCTGCAAGACGATCCTTGCTGATCCCGATTCGTCTATTCGTGGAAGCTGATCTCCCCAGTGGAAGAAGGAAGACTGTCCGTGGAGAACAGAGGCCAGAGGAACGCATAAGCAGTGAGAGGACTGCAGAGGATCCTGGGCAGACTCTTACATACAGAGACGATGAGCACACCATGGGGACTCAGGACTAGAGACCCTGGACTAAAACAGCATACAGTCGAATGAAGACTATGAAGCTATCAAACACCGGCTAGGAGGATGGCTCAGTCAGTAACATTCCTGCCTCACAAGCGCAAGGGCCCGAGCTTGGATCCTCAGACCCCCACATAGAAAGAAGCAGCATACATGTGAAACCTGAGCACTCAGGAGGCAGAGACTGGAAGATCTCTACAGCTCACTGGCCAGCCACTCTACCAGAATCAGTAGGCTCCTGGATCTATCAAAATTTAAGGTGGAGAGTAATTAACCTCTGACCTTCATATGCAAATGCATGCACAAGCATGCACATATGTAAATACAACATACACTCACAGGCATACACAATAAACAAATAAAGCAGTGATTCTTTGCTTCCCTAATGTTGAACCCCTTTAATATGGTTCCTCATGTTACTGCTACTCCCAACTATAGAACTATTCTTGTTGCTGCTACATAGCTGCAGTTTTGCTACTGTTGTGAAATGTAATACAAATATCTGTTTTCCTATGGTCTTAGGCGACAACATCTGTGAAAGGTCATTTGACCCCCAGAAGAACAACTGAAATAAATACATGACATTATAGATTAAAATAGACGACAAATATCTACAAAACACCCTACCCAAAACACAGTAAGATATAGATTCATCTCTGCAGCCCATGGAACTTACTCTTAAAATAGGGTATATTTAAGAAACCAAGTAAATCTTTACAAATACAAGAAAAATAAAGTAACTTACTCGATCCAATCTGATCCAATTCTTTAAAATGGAATTAAAGTTGAAACAACAGCAAGAGAAACTGTTTAACCATACAACTTCCTAGAAATTGAACAACATACTAATGGTTTATTAGAGAAATCAAAAGGCAAATTTTTTCAGTTCCTAGAATCAAGTGAAAATACGACAGAGCAGATACTGTTATATCTGTGGGATACAAGGGAAGCAGTTCTTAGGGGTGACTTCATAGAGCTAACAGTGCCTACATTTCAAAATCTCAGAGACCTTCAGTGAGTACCTTACAGATCCAGCTCATTGTTGTCCTAGTAAAATGAGAACAAGCCAAATAAAGATTCAGTAAATAGAAAGAAATATCAAAGACCAAAGAGGCAGAGCAGTGACACGGACGTGGAAAGAATCCAAAGAATGAAGGAGACAGAGTTGACTCTTTGAAAATAAAAACATGACCGGCAAAGTTGTACCTGAGAGAGAGAGAGAACCCAAATTAACAGAATTAGTGTAAAGGGGGCCATTACCGCAGACATCAGTGAAATTCATTGGATCATTGGAGTATATTTTGACAGCCTGTATTTGAGACACTTGAAAACTCTGGAAGAAATAGTTAAATTTCTAGATACATATATTACTTTCCAATATTGCCAAGAGGACATAAACAACTCAGATTAATAATAACAAGAAATAAGATGGTGCAATAATTATTTTTTTAAAAAAAAGTCTTCCAAGAAAAAAAAATCCCAGGCCCAGATAGATTTACCACTAAATTCTACCAGACCATTAAAAAAAAAAAAGGCAAGATCAATAAAGTAGACAGAAAAAGAAAGAATGTGATGGAATTCACTTTATAAACACACAATTATCCCAATACAAAACCAGGTAAGGACATGGACACACACACACACACACACACACACACACACAAACACACACACATGGGAAATCTTAGACCAATCTCCTGAGAAACACACATTCAAAACTACTCACTAAAAACAGAGACTTAACACAAAGATTACACAAACTTTTTTTTATAAAGATGAGAATAGAAACAGTTCCAAGATTTCTGGACCTGCACAGTCTCTTGGCATGTTTTTCTGCCAGACTATCTTAACTGTCTTCCTTCTTCATAATTTAAAAGCTGCTTTTAACTCCCAAGTTGCACAGGAGCAAGCAGCTGGCTCAATATGACTCATCATGGTTTACTAACCCTTGACTTAAAAGAAAATTTTAAACAAATGGGAAAAGATATCAAAGATGTAAAAATCAAACCACAGACTCATTATCTATGGCCTCGGCGCTTGGAGAAGAGAAGAAAGCAGATTATAAATTTAAGGTCATCAGCTGCACAACAAGTTCAAGGGCAGCCTGTCTTAAACAGAAACATCAAAGCTCACAGATGGGGAAAAGGGCCATGTATACATCCTAAAATGAGAAGACACATAATTCATAGACATCGCACCAAAACTAAATCAAGGAAAGAGACAATGAAAAGCATTCTTGCAGAGCTGAAATAAACCCTACTTTTACTTCACTAATCTGTCACCCAACAGAGGAGTATAGAAATTACACCCTGTTAAGCTGGGTGTGGTGTCAAATACCTTTAATTCCAGCACTCAGAAGGCAGAAGCAGGAAGATCTATAGGACAACCAGGGCTCTATAGAGAAACCTTATCTTACTATTATTATAACAACAACAATAATTATTATTATTACTATTATATATCTTATTTAAGAAATTTTATTTCTGGTTTGGTGAGAAGACTCAGCAAGTAAGAGCACTGACTACTTTTTCCAAAGGTCCTGAGTTCCAATCCCAGCAATCTCATGGTGGCTCTCAACCATCCATAATGAGATCTGATGCCCTCTTCTGCTGTGTCTGAAGACAGCTACAGTGTACTTACATATAATTAATTAATTAATTAATCTTTAAAAAAAGAAATTTTATTTCTTATTTAGCTATCCTCATGGCTCAGCTATTGCCATTTAAACATGAAGGGATTGCATGTTTATAGGACTACAAAATTCTAATCTCCGGATATGGTAATATTTCCTAAAGGGCCTTTAAAGTTCATCTATTTCCCCCCAGAATTCAATCTGCCTTTGCATTATGTCCCGCCTCCTTTTTTTTTTCTGGTCCACTTTTGTGTCCCATCCAAGTCCTTATACATACTCCCACTGCCCATTCTGAAGGCCCATCTCTCGGCTCACTGCTCTTGAAGTCTCCCAATGTCAGCCTTTCAAAAGTAATTTCTTCTTCCTTTAGGTTCCCATAATATACTATTCATACCGATATTCTCAAATTTGAATAGTGTGTGAAACTGCATTCTTAACGAGCTCCCAAGCAGAGTAGCCCAGTCTGTGGTGAAAATTCATATATCCTCTCATTTACTAGAATAATGACTCTTAAAAGGGAGTTATTCTCACCTTTGTAACTTTTCTAGTCTCGAACACAGGGCAATCTACTGTTAATTCTTAGTCAAACTTTGGCTTTTCATCCTCTTGACACAGATATGTATCCAATGTTTAACCGTTTAGGGGGAAAAAAACTAACTGAGACTCTTATACTGATGTAGCAAGCCTATCGCTCTGAAACTTCCGTAAATTTTTAAAGATTTATTCTATCTTTTTAATTATGTGTCCATGTGCGTCTGTGGGCCAGTACGTGTATAGGGGTGTGCGTGCCTGCAGAGGCCAATAGGGGGCGTCAGTTCCCTTAGACCCTGTGGTACAGGTGGTTTGAAGGTGTCCAATGTGGGTGCTGGGAGATGAACTCTCTTTCTTGGCAAAAGCAGCCAGGGCTCTACCCCTTGAGCCACCTCTCCGGCCTCTAAAACTTAGATAATACTTTTCAGCATTCAGAAAGAATCACACGGCAGATAAGATGGTCGCTTATTTTGCTGAATTTTAAAATGTAGATTTGTGGTACTTTTCCTTTCCATTGCTGTCACAGTCCTTTGTGTTTCTGAGTAGAAAGGGAGCAAGTGTGACATGTTTTATGAGGTGAAAGATTGTTATGGTTAAAACAGACAAGCCCTCTTTCCAGGTTCTTATAAACGTAACGGAGTCTGTGTACTTGAAAAGCATTGGAGACTTTTGCTTCCTTCCCCCCAATGCCATGCCCCAAGGACTCCTGGGTACTGCCTGGCTGCGGCCACATGTCCTGTCACGTGACTGACAGCTCCAGCTATCAGCACCTAGATATTGTTTTGTATTGCAGGGCTCAGCATGTGTTTCCCCTTTGCAGTAATGACATCATGTCTCAGGAAATCTCTTTTCTCCAACCGAACCAGCGGCTGTGTTCAGCTGGGCTTTGCAAATAAGAGCTGAAGACAGAGCGATCCTGGCGCTGTTTCTCCAAACTCAAATGCTTTGTTGACGTGTCCTAACTTCACAGCCTAGTCCACACTGTGGCATCTGTGCATTCGGCCCCACAGCTCCTGCTGTCCACCAAGGCAAAAAGCACAACAGGGAGACGGAGAGTTTCTGCCCGTCCAGTGTGCATTTCTCCATATGATGGACGACTGCCTTCTAGCCGTGCCCAGTGACCGGAAGTGCAGCTGACTGGTGTAGTTCCGCTACCGCTCACATAGACATTCTAACATGTTACCTAAAAAATCCCGAAAACGACAAAATCCTGAGAAGTCCTCTTCTTTCATGATGCCTTCCCCAGTTTCTTGAAGGAAAGCTAACGAAACCCCTTTGCCTTGCCTCATTTGAAAAATAAAAATAACGTGACTAGCATCTTCGCTTTCCGCTCCTGCCTTTGATCCCCAGTCTAAAGTGCATTTCCCATGTCTGCGCATTATGTAAAATTCTTCCTTTCTGAGTCTCTTTCAGAAGATTATGGTTGTGTGCCTGTATGTGTTTTGTTGGTGTTTGTCATCAGTTGTAAACAAGTTGCCAGACGCAGAGAAAATAAGGGACTCTTTTTTTTCTTTTTCTTTTTTTTTGGCAGCCCTCAGCAGAAACCAACAGATAATTTAGAACCTAGGAAGGCACTGGGTTGGTTATAAGGAAGATCTTAATGATTCCTTCCATGTTAGTGACACCTGCCTCTAGTGTCAGCAGCAGCAGCAGCCCCACGCGAGGCATCTGTGGGGATGACGAGAGTGGGGAAGAAAGGTACCGTCTCTGCCTTCAGTCATTCAGTGCCTTCCGTGAGTGTTCACTGAGCTCCCGGGATGGGCTGGAGACTCTTCTGGTGGCACATTTGCAAAACGTGATACATCTCTTCCTTGTGCATGTCAGAAATCGGAGGCCCAAAAGGATGAGGTAATTTTCCTCAAGTCAAGGCAAGGTACAAGGGGTGTGGCAAATATTTATTGTGACAGAGACTAGTCAAAGCCCAGGTGACCAGAGGTTGCTCACATCATTGCGGATCTGCTCCCAAACCAAGACTGTGAGTAAATCACAATGCCTTGAATAAATCACGTGTTAGAAGAGACAGTAGACTATCAATCAGAAAGTTTAGATTTCGGCTCCATTTCCATCATAATTATCTCATCTTATCTCTTAAAAGAGGGTCTAGTGATGCATCCCGGAACATCTTCAAATTCACCGTCCTCTTATTCTACTCTTCAGGGTGTGAGGTCACTTTTCTCTTATTTCCTAATGCTCTAAATAAGTTGCTGCCTTCCTAATAGCATTACCCAGAGTCCTAACATTCTAAGAAAATGACTTCAGATCCTTGGAAGGGACCGGGAAGAAAAGGATGTGGTTCCATGCAATCTGTTCTAGATTCAATCGAGGGTCTTAATTTGGTTCCTGTATTGAGAGAGTACATATAATTTTTAAAACAGAATTTTGTGGGTGGGTAGGATGACTCAAAAGGTTAAAAAAAAAAAAAAAAAAACTTGCTGCCAAGTCTGATGACCTGAGTTTGATCTCTGGGGCTCACAGGGTAAAATGGAAAAAAAAAAAGGCTCATACAAATTGTCTTCTAACTTCCACACGCAAGCCATGGCCCATGAGCACTGTTGAAGCCTGTCCCACTGGCAAAGCGGTCGCCATTTTGTTCCACACCTGCCAGCTATTTCATCCTGTGGCTGTTATATGCCTGCCAGTCATTGACACAGAAAAATAACTTGACTCAGAGCAGGGTCGTGCTGACCACAGACCCTGTTGTGTTCAGTAAGTTCTGAGGCTTGTCAATCTTAAGGAGTCCCACAACTGTAAGCTCCATTAGGACCAATCAGAACAAAGGTTAGTTAGAACTGTTCCGTGTAGCTGGCCAAAATAACTCAGGTCACAGCCGACCACAGCAGCACTTCCTACCCTTACCTGCCCACGCACTCATTGTGCTTTTTTCCTTTAGAAGCCAGCCCTGAGAAATGTTTGGGGTCATAGCCTCAGCCCCTCGATTTCTGAGGTACAGCCCCGATCAATCAGTCTTAGGGTGTGTGTTCAATAAAACCATCCCTGTCTGGCTGAGATCAATGTTTGTGGGGTTTGCGGAGTGACTCCTAGACCCCAACAAGCACACCAGTAGAGATACACATTCAAAAAGGAAGGTTTGGAAACTTAAGACCTGCTTCAGTTCTGAGGGTCTGTAAGATAAGTGAGTTGTCCAGCATTACTGACTAAGAGTCTGCTTCTCCATGCTGGGGATGGCTAGCTATGGCTTTATTTCCAGCTACAGTAAATATGGCGCCCTACAATTTGGCTACTCAAGGTGTGGCTCGTGTGTCAGTAGCCACGGGGAACTTGGAGATACAGAGTGTCAAGTTCCACCCTGGACAGGACCTGTAACTTGTTTTCTAGGTGCTTTGATGAATATTAATTTTGAAAAGCATCAATGTGCGTGGTGTTTTTTTTTTTTTTCTTAGTAATTGATAACACTGTCTCCCACTACATTCTTGTCTCCATGATTCTCAGCGAAAATGCTTAGGATGGCCGATTATCCCGGCCCTGCCTCATCCCCATGGCTTAAAGGGGAGTGACGGTTGCATTTTGCCCATGTTCTTCTGTCTTACAGCTTAACAGCTACCATCTGCAAACCTATGTTTATAAATGCAGCCCCAGTGTCATGCCCAGTTAGAATGCTGGGGATATTGAAAACAGCTCTTCTCCAGGAAAGCTGAGGCCCCTTTGATGAGATCATCTTTCCAACCTAGTCCAATCCCAAGACTCAACTAATTTTGTAATACAGACAGTTATAACAAAAAAAAAAAAAAAGAAAAACTTTCAGATTCTTTACAGATTGCCCCAGGCTTGTCCATGTGTTATTAAAGTTGGGCCGAGTAATAAGTGTTATAAACGTCCTAGGAGACAGCACTCATGCCCAGTGAGCATGACATCCCATAATAGGCCTATTTGGCTTGTTACCCTGGCGCCTTTCTCCAGCCTGATCTCTGGAAACCAGAGAAAGGCAAACATGGTAATGTCAATCCAAAGGCAGAGACAGGGGTATGAGAAGCTGTGCCTGGAGAGTTTCCCTAAGATCATATTTCTGGCCAAATTCCTATTGCTTGTGTGTTACAGTCAGGAGGCGATCTTTTTTTCCCCCTAACGTTTCTCTTCCCAGAAGGAAAACATTATCCTCCAAATAAAATGCAAGTGAACTAAATCGCTTCCAACCTCAGCATCATTTCGGGCTCGGTGTCATTTGTGGATTCCAGCTTGAGTCCTGTTTGATTTGCTCAAGTTTCACTCCGCAGAGGGAACAAGCCAAACAAAGACAGGAAGCACTTCACAGGCAGCCCCCTTCCCTGTTCCAGAGGATCACAATGCAGCTGAACTCACTGACTTCATTCACAGTCCGCTCTTCCTGGCAAACTCAACACCGCACTCCTTCAGCAAGCATTTAAGAAGTATCTCCCTACCCCAGAGAGAAGCAGAAATGATGCATTTTAATCAAAGTCTCATAGCTTACCTGTGAAGACAGAAATATAAATAGCTGCCCAATCATATAATGAATCCCCTCCTAGTGGTTTGTTCAGAATAATATGGAAATATAGACTGGTAAGCAGTGCGGATTCACATATCACGTAAATGCTATTCTTTCTCTCAAGGGCTTGTAATTTAGATAGGGGAACAAGAAATGCATCTGAATACTTGTAGACCATCTTTGGTGAGGGCCAAGCATATAATTAGCCAAAACACAGCCAGGACTCGGTGTTGGGGGTGCTTAATAACTTACCAGGATGGGCTCTGGGGACAAGGATGGTGTGATAGGTAAAGTATGTTTTCAAACAGAGGAGGGAAGGTCTATCCTGAAGATGGAGGCTCTGTCCCATGAACAGAGATCTTGGGTGGAATAAAAAGGAGAAAGCATGCAGAGCCCACCCCACCCCACCCCAACCCACCCCGGTTCATTTCTCTCTGCTTCTTGACTACTTGTCCCTACTTCCCCAGAAGAAGCAAGTTGGCCACCATGCCTCCCCACACCATGATGGACTTGACTCCTCAAATTATGGTCAAGTCAACCCTTTCTTCCTTATGTCATCCCATCAAGTATTTTCTCATAGTATAGGTAGATACGTAAATATAAAGATTTGAGCTGACTACAAAAAAAATTTCATAACCTGAAAAAAAAAGGAGAAAAAGGAAGTCTGTGCCTCAAACCGTCATAAACAAACGCATGCAACCGGGTGTTCCATCCAGTACTACCATTTTAGAGCAACAACAGAACTCATAACAGAGTAATTTTCAGGGGAAAAGATAGGCCCTCTGTGTAGCCCTGAGTAGCAGATTCAGGACTGTAGGTTTTAATTCCATAACTAATGGGGAGCTCACATGCTTTTCTGAGCACACGAATGAAAGGAACTCAGGAGGAAAATTGGATCTGTGATACTTTGTAGGATAACTTGGAGTGGAAAAGTGTTGGCGGAAGGAGCGGGTGCTCGGAAGGGACTGTGATAAAGAGAAGCCTGCTTCTGCACTCAGCAGCCATTAGCAGGCCATTCTTGTAATGGAAGGCTTGATGGACGTATTCATAAAAAAAATATGTGGGGGTCACGTTATTATTACTGAAGATACATTCCTTGGTGCGAACTGTAGGTGATGATCCCAGATTTGAGCTTTAAACAGATCCAGTTCATTTCCTTCAAGCTCACTGAGTCCAGTGAGACACTATCTATTGATGAGGGAATACCTAGAAATCTAGAATCTCGGGACAAAGAGAGGATTTTTGTAATAAGAAGTGTAAAGGTTTTGTCTAGATTCCTCATTTCTGGGTCTAGACCAATGGTTCTCAACCTTCCTAATGCTGAAATCCCTTCATACAGCTCCTCATGTTGTGATGCTCGCCCAATCATAAAATTATTTGTGTTACTCCTTCATAACTGTAATTTTGCTGCTGTGATGAATGTGTTTTCTGGTAAAAACCTTATGAATGGTTTGTTTGACTCCCAAAGGTGTTGATACCCACAGGTCGAGAACTGTTGGCCTAGACAAAACCTCCAAGTTGCAGCCTCCAGTTCAAACTGAAGCAACTAATATTCAAATCAGACACTCCTACTACATCAAACTCTTTATTGAATAATAGGCAACACTCAAAAAGCTTACATGAAGAATAACTAAACTGTTTTTCAGGCGAGTGTAAAAGACACATTTACACTACTATGAGGAAAATGGGATGTTTTCATAATGGTTGATGGGAAATTATGCCTCCTATAGATCCCGAGGGCAATTTTCTTGGAGTTTAAAGCTCACATCATAGAAGATCACACTTCTTTACATTTCGGCATCACATACAAAGTTTGTCCTGGGGAACAAATGTAGGGAAAAAATGATAGAACATTTTCACTCTATATAGCTAATGTTTATCTAAAGTTGTGTCTATTCTAAAGTTGGTCCCAGAAAAGCCAGACCAAATTATTCACAATTTGGCCTCACAATATGAAGGTTCTAACTGTTTGAAATCAGCACAAATATCAACACAATAGCTAGGGGCCTTTAAAGATATATGTTCATGGGGTCCCAATGACTAGGGATGTTCTCACCTGTTGGTGTATTTTTTAGCTATTTTGTTGGGTTCTTATATCTCTCGCCCCTCTTCCAACCCTTATTCCACTCTAATCCCTTTTGAACCCCCAACACTAGGAAGGAGAGAAGGAAGGTAAAGGGGGAAGGGCTAGAGGCCTCTATCTGCTGCTTCCTTCTGATTGGCATTGGGTTCTTTGGGTCAAGTTCAGTTATCATCACAATATCACCAACGTCTTGCCCCTTTGCTCACACCACTTGACAAACTGCAAAAGATGAGGAACAGCAGCCTTCTCAGAAGACCCCTGCCCCTCTGGGACTCTGACATTTATCCCCCCTCTAGAGTTCCCAGAAGTCCAAATGTAAACTATCTACAACTAGCAAAAATCACACCGCTGCTAGTGAGTGAGGCAAAACACAATCACCTGCTGTGAAGCAGCCTTTTATCCCATGCCTGAGATTAAAACAAAAACATATTCACGTAAAATAACTGGGATTATTTAAGAAAACAAAACTTTCCTCTTACATTCTTCATAAAGAACTACATACATCAATATTTAAGAAACAGAAGAAGGTAATGAAACAGAATTGTAGGTACTCTTTGGAGTATCTTGACCACTGTCCCTTAATGCCTTTTCCTGAGCCATTTATAAACATAAGAAAAGGAGAGGGGCTGGCTCTGACTCAAAAGGCTACTTTTCCAAAGTTCATTAGAATATGTATTGTTTTATTCGAACCAGGTTTTCTACCAGAAGGTCTTCCCATTGTTGATATGCCCCATAGCATGTTTCATGAGATTAAAATGCACTTGCTTTATGAACATGGTAAATGCGTGTCCTATAGTCATGGATGGCTATGAGTAATTGGGATAGGAGAGAATAAAACCACCTGTGAAGAGCAGCTTAAATCCCTACTGAGCAGTCTGATCAGATGGCTCCTCCAGCCAGAACTTGAAATGGCACAAGAAGCGGACAGCTCCTGGTGTCTAGGCATCGTCCACTATGATGCACTACCACCTAATGACAGATTGATACTCGGAATTTTGCTGGTTTTAACTGCAAGAGAGAAGACAACATCTGCTCCCTCTTCCACATGACAACTCATGTCACAGATATTTATTGATTGAATGTCATACACTGAGTGGACTAAATACTGAGAAAAGAAGGAAGGAAGGAAGGAAGGAAGGAAGGAAGGAAGGAAGGAGGGAGGGAGGGAGGGAGGGAGGGAGGGAGGGGGAGGGAAGAAAGGAAGGCCCTTGTTTTAAAGACATATTATAGAAAATACTTGTATCACATACTCAAAGTGGTCAGTTGTTCATAATACTCAAAGTTTGAGTAATTAAGAAACATAGTAGGCAGATCTCTCTCCCTCCTTCCTTCCTTCTCCTTCTCTCTCTCCCTCTCTTTCTCTCTCTCTCCCTCCCTCCCTCTCCCTCCCTCCCTCTCCCCCCCTCTCTGTAGTGTGCACTTGTGTGGAGGAGAGGCATGTGGTTAAGCCAGAGGACAGTCTCTGGTGTCATTCTTCAGTTATCATCTAGCTTGTTTTTCTGAAACAAGTATCTTACTGTCCTGAAGTTCATTATATAGTCTGGACTGGTTGACAGACTAGTACCAGGGACTCACCTGTCTCTTCCTCCCCTGAAGTGGAATTACAAGTGCACATTACCACACCTGACATTTTTTTTTTTTACAAGTATTCAAGAGTTCAAACACAGGCCCTCATCTTTACAAGGCAAACACTTTACTGAATGAGCTAAAGCCATAAGTGGATTTTTAAGGGCAAATAGAAGTTAGCCAAAAGAAGTAATTGCCTAAGGAGATAAATTCAAGAAACGGTACATATTGGAGAAATTGGGCTGTTTATTTAAGAAACTACAGAAAGAACTGTGGGCACTGAGTGCCGGGCATTGCAAATGCATGTAAAAATCAGATAAAGAGATTTATACATCATACTTACAACCTCTGAAATGGTTTTTTAAAGGAACTAATAAAATAAGAATTATTTTTTTATTGATTGATTGGATGGCAATACAGAGAAACAAAGGCAGAATAAATAAGTTAAGTCCACTTAAGAAATTATTTTGTTAAGCCAGGAGAAAATAATAATATTAAAAAAAAAAGACCAGAAGTGATACAGATGGATTGGGAAATGCTTGCTAGCTGAGACAGAGAGTCTGAACAGATGTGGAGGTCACAGTACAAGTATCAGCTCAAACATGGCTCCTTGGGTCATATCTTGAGTAAATAGGCAAATGCTGATACCAATAACTCTTCATACAATAAGTTAGAGATTGGAGTGTGAATTGAGGCCGGATTTATTATGTTTGCTGGGACTTCAAGACATCATTAAAAAAATGAATGGTTAGTCACTATGTCTGAGTGTGTAGCTCACGGGAAAAAATTGGATTGGCCTGATAAACCCAACATCTAAATAATAGCTACAATGTATCGACTACAACCTATGAAATGTGAAGCTGTTAGTATCCCCTAAAATAAAACACACTGAAGGTGTTTTCCAAAAGCCTAGCACAGCTGCAGTGCTCATTTCTTCCAGCCATCTGCAAATCTTTACTTTGTATCTTCTACCCAGTTCATTTCACTTTTCAATGCTATTACCCTACCTCCCCATGTACCCACAAGTACTGATACTACTGTCTCCGTTCTGAATGTCACAGAGGCAAAGATGACAAAAAGGTATCCCTACATGTGTCCCAACTTCATGAGACAGATCTGTCACTAGTTGTCCAGTTCCCTTACTGTGAAGGTGACAGGAAGTGATACATAATACTTCTGGGTCCTAGTTTGCTCGAACAGTGGTCCCTCTCCGCTTAGTGATACATAATACTTCTGGGTCCTAGTTTGCTCGGACAGTGGTCCCTCTCCGCTCTTCCATCTGCAACAGTGAGAACAGTGGCGGTTTGGGAAAACAGTGAATTTTCAAAGCCAAGGTCTCTTCGTTTGCCTGCGGACCAAGTAGGTTGGGTTTACTAGCCAAAGAGCCCTCCACCTCCTCCTCCACCTGCTCCTCCCCTTCCTTCCTCTCCTCCTTCTCCTCCTCCTTCCCCTCCTCAGTGCTGAGATTATAAATACACACCACCACTCTGGACTCTTCTTTAACATTTTATTTTTTAATTCATCCATTGATTGATTATATAACTCTGCCTGTTTGTGTGTGTGTTTGTGTATGTATGTATGTGTATATAAACCATGCTGTATCACACATATAGAAGTCAGAGGACTATTACTGTGAGTCAGTTCTCTGCTTCCACCGTAAGAGGTTCGGGGGATCAAACTCATGTCTTGCCTGACAGCAAGCACCCTTGCCATCTGAAACATCTGGTTGATCCCAGGCTCATTCTACACAGTTTCTAGGAATCAAGCTCACTTCCTCATGTTTGCATAGCAAGTACTTGTATTTACTTGTATTCACTGCTGGAGCTATCAGTCCAGCTGTCAATGTGACCATGTCTATGTAGTGATAGTGAATACAGAAATTCCTTATCCCCCTTCCTGGAGCAGGGTTTTTGGTATTTTGTTTGTTTGTTTGTTTTGTTGGTTTTTTGTTGTTTTTTTTGTTTTGGTTTGGTTTTTTGGGGGGAGTTGTTTGTTTGTTTGCTTGCTTGCTTGCTTTTTGGTTTTTCCGAGACAGGGTTTCTCTGTGTAGCCCTGGCAGTCCTGGAACTCACTCTGTAGACCAGGCTGGCCTCGAACTCAGAAATCTGCCTGCCTCTGCCTCCCAAGTGCTGGGATTAAAGGTGTGAGCCACCACTGCCCGGCGGAGTGTGTGTTTTCTTTTGGAGATTTGCTGTTGTTGTTGTTGCTGTTGTTGTTGTCATCGTCGTCGTCGTCGTTGTCATCATCGTCATCATCATCGTTGATTTGGTTTTTTGATTTTTTTCTTTTTTGTTTTTTGGAGCTAATCTCATTTATCTAGCCTTACTTCAAACTTGCCATGTATCTGAGGATGATGCTGAACTTCTGATACTCTTACCTCTGCCTCAGACCTCCTAAAAGTCCAGGCGTGCACCACCGCATCTGGTTTGTGCTATGCTGAAACCCACGGACTTGTGTACGCAGAGCAACCAGACTACTGTCTGAAACGCAACCTCAGCTCTACTGAAGTATATTTGACAGGTGAAAACTGTATACATTTAAAATGTATACCATGAAGCTTGATGTGCATATGTATTTTGAAATTCTTCCCGTAAAAGATCCAGTTTGTACGTTTATTACTTCTGTTAACTCTTTATATATCTGATAACTCCTGTGATAAGTTCTCATAGAAAACTCCAAGTGTGTGTTACATTACTATAACTATTGTCACCGTGCTGTAGAATAGATCTACAGAACTGATTCATCCTGCATAACTGACCTTTGACCCACACCCTCCCCTGTCTTTCGACCCCAGCCACTGGGAGTCATCGTTGTACTCGGGACTTCTCTACAAGTTCGATTTCTGTATGTAAATGGCCTCATGCAGGATGTGACTTTTTTTTTTTTTTTTTTTTTTTTTGGTTTTTCGAGACAGGGTTTCTCTATGTAGCCCTGGCTGTCCTGGAACTCACTCTGTAGACCAGGCTGGCCTCGAACTCAGAAATCCGCCTGCCTCTGCCTCCCAAGTGCTGGGATTAAAGGCATGCGCCACCACCGCCCGGCAGGATGTGACTTTCTATGTCTGACATTTCGCATAATATAATGTTCTCCAGGCTCATTCATGATAGATGTGACATCACGTAGGTGACAGGAATCCCCCTTCTTTGAAAGCTGAATAATATTCCATCTTTATATGAATACATATGTGTTCACGTGTGTCACAATGTATCTGCTCATTCACCTTTTATTGTGATTTGCAGTGTCTATGAATGCTGCTACAGTGAGCAGCAGGGTGCCATTACCTCTTTAAGATGCTCTTTTTATTTCCTTTGGCTATATACTCAAATGAAGGATTGTAGGAGCACAGAGATTCTATTTCTTAGGAACACACATGCTATTTTTCATAATAGCAGTAATGATAGACATTCCCGTCAACCGTGTACATTGGTCTGCTCCCCACATCCTCACCAACACCTACATACGTGTCTAGCAATACGTATCGCCTAACGGGTGCAAGGTGGTAGTTCATTTATGTGTACATGTGGTATACACATGTTGTCCACTTTTCAGTGTTTGGCTTTAAGACTTTGAGACCCAACCATCCAAGTTGGATATAGTAAACCAGACCTGTAATCATAGCACTTAGAGAAAGCTGAGGCAGGTGATTGTTGCACAGTCAAAACCAGTGAAAGTTATATAGTGAGTCCCAGGCTAGCCTGAGCCATGGAGTAAGACCTTACCTTAAAGAGCCATGTGTCAGCACCAGGATGTGGAGAAAAAGGAACATTCCTCCACTGCTGGTGGGGTTGCAAGCTGGTACAACCACTCTGGAAATCAGGCTGGCGGTTCCTCAGAAAACTGAGGAAAACACATGGCATAATACTACCAGAGGACCCAGCTATATCACTTCTGGGCATATACCCAGAGGATTTCCCAGCATGCAATAAGGATACAATGCATAGCAGCCCTATTTATAATAGCCAGGAGCTGGAAAGAACCCAGATATCCCTCAACAGAGGAATGGATATAGAAAATGTGGTATAGTTACACTATGGAGTACTACTCAGCTATTAAAAACAATGAATTCATGAAATTCTTAGGCAAATGGGTGGAACTGGAGAATGTCATCCTGAGTGAGGTGACCCAATCACAAAAGAACATACATGGTATGCACTCACTGATAAGCAGATATTAGCCCAGAAGCTTGGACTACCCAGGAAACAATTCACATATCAAATGATGCCCAAGAAGAAGGAAGGAGAGGCCCCTGGTCCTAGAAAGGCTCAGTGCAACAGTGTAGGGGAATACCAGGATAGGGAATCGGGAAGGGGTTGATTGGGAGAGGGAAGAGGGCTTATGGGACTTTCAGGGAGAGGGTTTCCTGGAAAGGGGAAATCATTTGAAATATAAATAAAGAACATATCGAATAAAAAAAAAGAGCCATGTGTCTTGTCTTTGCAGAATAAATTTTTTTCTTTATGAACCCTAGATCTACTTTGATATGTGCTAGATTTAAAAAACCTTCTCTATGTACAATAATGGGTCTTATTTAAGATGATTCCTCTATATGCAAATACCGAGTGCTAGTTCTAAAATTAGCATGCACACACCTAGTCCGGACAAATTAATGTTACTTATGGTTTCTGTTTGCCTTAGCAAAGTAATAAAGAGTGAGTAGCATTTTGTCCAAATATCTGGGAATAGATTAAGTAAGAAGAATAAATCCAGTAATTAGTTTTGGAGTTGAAAGCAGGGTTGACTTCATTATATAATGGCTTCCGAAGGGAATGGGCTGCCTTTCTTTTGAAGTGTGATTAAAGGTGTGCCTAGGGAGGGTGTTCCCCTCGGCCCTCCTCAGGGATTCCTTTCCACAGTGCGGTTTCCCTGGGGTAGTTGGTACAATGATCTGTTCTGCTTTCCTTCACAATTGTCCTGAAGCCCTTTGTGTTTTCAAACTGCTTTGCCATTGTTTTGTTTCTTAGGATTCACTTAAAAAATGATTCCATGAGGGGATTCCATGAAGCGAGCACAGTTCAAAGGGTTTCTGACAAAACTGTAATAAAGAATTTGCCCGTTGGTACATTGGTAGGACATTTTCAAATTGTCCTTTAAAAGGTATTATCATTTCCAGAATTCAAGCGTGCTTGAGAAAACACCAAGCTTGGCTCTCTCTCTTTGGATATAGGGTACAGTTAACAGATTAAAGCGCACAATGGTCAGTCAAATTCAGATTTACATTTCAGATAAACAGTTGGTTTGTTAGCACACATGTCTCAATAAGTCCTAAGAAATCTAATTCTAGGAGTTCTGGGTCTTATTTTCTAAATCAAGTACCTCTGGTATAGAAAGATGATGTACTATTCACCCCAGAGCTATGTGAGCACCAGCAAAAATATATAAATATATGAACATATAAATAAATAAACAAACAAATAAGTGAAATTGCAATCTTTGTCCTTTTGAAAAGTTTTAGAAATGTATTTATTAGTCCAGTTATTTATTTATGGCTCAACAGATAAAGGTGCTTGCTGCCAAGGCCAGTGGTGACATGGGGCCCACGGGGTAGAAGGAGAGAACCGACTGTTACAAGCTGCCTTCTGACCCTTACACACCAGCCAGGGCATGTGAACACTCATCCACACACAGTAAACATGCATGCATGCATGTGTGTGTGCGCAAGCCTGCTTGTGTGTGTGTGTGTGTTTAAGGGTATATATGCGTGCATTCTTGCATGTGTGCATGAGTAGTATGTGTGTGCACTCACATGTGTGTGTCTGTATGTCTGTGTGTCTGTGTGTGTGTCTGTGTGTGTCTGTGTGTGTGTCTCTGTGTGTGTGTGTGTGTTCATGTACCACAGTGCTCATGTGGAAGTCAAAGGACAGCTATAGAACTCTTCCATCGCCTTGAGGCAGGGTCTCCAGTGTAATCTTCCTGGGGTGAAGCACTATCTCCAGAGGTAAAATGCTACCTAACCTTAAGTACAGTTTATTGCTAACTAGATTATACAACAGCACTCCTGCATCGTCCAAGATCTATCTGGAGACTAACTGGTGTCAGACAACGGGGATGGGCAACGGATGCTGTGTTTCGAGCAAAAAGATCCGAGGTTGAATTTCATCATTGACTGTAGTAACCTTCGGCAAATTAATTCCTCAGCGTCTCAGATTCTTTGTCTACCGCAATGGGGATGAGATAGTTATTATGAGAGTCAAATTAGCTAATGTGCACAGAAGCACTTTGCTTTTATGAATGGCTATAAACAGATTATGACTTATTCGAAAGCCACTCTGATCTAGGCGTAGCCCAATCGTCAGATCCCAGCCCTGGGAGGGGGGGCGAATAGGGGGGCAGGAGAAGGGATGGGGTCAACCTGAGTTACACTGTGAAACCCAGGGGAAGAGATGGGGAGAAAGTGAAGGAGAGAAGAAAAGAAAAGAAGTACCACAGAAAGGTTCCCTGGCTTCAGCTTGCTTTGGAGTGCATCATTGTCGAGGCTGCTGCACGGGAGGGGCTCTTTCTCCAAGTTTTCTAGGGCAGAATTCTTAGTCACTAACCACAAGTAGTCATTTTACAGTCCATTCTCTTTATATTTCAAAAGACTCAGATCCGAATGTCAGTTCCAAGTCTCTGTTTCTTCTCATAACAAATGGACCAAATGATAATCATCTGCAGGAAGAGGGACTGAGGAAAATAGAGGCATGGCGCATACTTGGAGTTTTCTCTCTAGGGATGTGTGTGCTCTTTTCTGTGCTCCTCCTGAACAGTCCGATGCAACCCCACCCACCCCCAGGGAGTGGATAGGCTTAAAGAATAGGCCTCAGTTTCCCTTGTCTTTCTTTGCTTCGTGGCTCTAAAATCAGAGCCCAGCAGGAGAGGCGTGGGAGAGGCCTCTTCCAATCTCCAGACGTCCCTCTAAGATGGGGTCAGAAACGCTCAAAGCAGTATTACCACGGATCTCTCTGGACGCCCAAGACAAAAACCTTCTCTAATCACTACCAGATTCGCGCCAGAAAGCAGCAGGGGAGCAGTTGCCTTGACCCGCCAGGGCCTCCAGCCCCTCCCCGCCAGACGCAGACTAATGCGATACAGACGTCTCCCTCCCAGCAGCGCTCTCCCACCCGCAGCCCCTCTCCAGACGGACGTCGCTCTTCCGAAGTCATTTTTTGCAGGTCACCAGGCCACTTTTCCACGAAGCCAGGGAAAAGCCTGCACCTCGGGACTTCCTAGCTACCCAGAGGGTATCGTATTCACTGCTGGCGGAAGCCAACTTCAAAAGGGCAGCAGGCGGGGCTTCAACACTCATTTCAATGGTACAACAGTGACCTCCAGTGGCAGAGCTGGGAGACAAAAAAAAAAACCATCTGCAATGTCTCAAAACATTCCTGTCCTCATAAAAGACTGTCTACAATGTTGACAGGATTTCTCTTGTGAACAGCATCTACGACGAGGACGATGGACTCCATAGTTGCTGAATCTAAGCAACCCAGCAGACGTGGCCAGTAGAAAGTCTCCAGTCCACGCTCTGAGCACCACGGCCTATCATTTATTTAGTACAAGGTCCTCAGCTCTTAATCCACTCCAGACCCCGCCCTGGTCCCCAAGTGGCTTGTGTCAATTCCTCTGTTAGAAATGACCTCTCCATTCTCTCTGCCTGATAAAAATCTTCGTGATGATATTAGATGAGGGCTTGCCATTTGGGGACACTTTGCAGATTATCCCTCCTAACAGAATTGATTTTGTCTTCAAAACATACAGTATCAGGGACACCAATACTGCTCTATGCATTTAGCTTGATACAGCACTGTTATAGTAACTTACACTGCCGTGAGTTCTAGATGAAGGATGAAAGGGGTGTGGGGTGTCAGGCCTCTGCAGTACCGTGACAAACGCCCGAGGAAATGACGTAAGAGGGGGAGGATTTATTTTGTCCCACAGATTTGTATCTTTCTGCCCACTCTCGTTGGTATCTGGTTGCTTCTGGTCCAGTGTGTGGCGAAGTAGAACATCAGGTCAAAGAGCAAAGTGGCCCTCCTTGGGACAGTCAGGAGATAGAGATGGGAAGGGACCCAATAGAGACAAAATACACCCTCCTAATGAAGCTGCTTCCTCCAGGGAGGCCTTCTTAATCCCTACCAACTCCCATCAAATTATGAGCTGGTGGATGGCCTGATCTACCCACTAGCTCAGAGCCCCCATGAGCCTGTCTTGAGAATCATCTTCCCAATGCTCAACTGTTGACTGTGGAGTGGAAGACAGAGTCCTTGACACACGATCCTTAACAAGGGGTGCACTTCACATGCAAATTATAATTACAGGAGCTCAGAATGCTGCAGACTAGTGGGGGGTGTGCAGGACAACAACTGTAGTGAGGCTAGTAAGGAGTTCCGTATTTGTCTCAAGTAAGAGTCGTCACTCTGGTCCAGGGGGGAAAAATGCAATCAGACTGTCTAAATAAATGGAGGGGCTTTGGTTAGGTATTTGGGGGCTAAACAGGAGTTAGTGAGGCAGGTGGAATGATTTAAGATGGGTAAAAAGAAAGGATGCCCATTTGGACATGAAGCAACTACCTAGAAGTGACTGCGTTGACGGACGGATCTAATCATTGGATGTTGCACGGTCCAGAGATACTAGTCAGGAAGACAGCTGAACCCAGGATCGAGGATCTTCCTAACTGTTGGCTACATAAACCAGGCTCATCAACGATTGCTGAGCTAAAGCATGATTTTGGGGAGAATACACTCACGCATAAACTAGATAAAATCAAAATCAGGTTTCTGCCCATTAGTGGTTCTCAGATGCACTGGCGTACAAATGTACTGGTCGAATCTCATCCGCTGGGGTAAAGCCAAGTCACTGAGCTAGTGAGCAAACAGGTCAGGCACAGCGCCTCAAAACGGAAGACAAAATCACAAGAAGGGCAGCTGCCCGGCCTGCAGTTGCGAGTGGAGACAAATGTCAACTTTACAGGAAATGAGACGCCCCGACAGGAGAGTGGAGATGTCAAACCGAGTCTGTGAACGGCATCTTGCCGTTGAGAGGAAGTCCAATGAAGATGCGCAGAAGGTCTGGCTCTGAGACGCAGGGAGGGCCAGAGGGGCCCGAGGGGCCCCAATCTCCCCTCAAACATGTGTTCTGAGCAGCTGGGGGACGACGGTCTGTTTGTTCTTCGGCCTCAGATAATAAATTCTGGCTGAATCTGCTGGAATCTAGCCTTTCTGGATAATTTATCATGAATGAAGATTGATATGCCCCCTGATATATGGTGCAGGAGACACACTGGTGGCTGAGATGGACAGTAACTTAAGCCATGGAGCCATGCATCAATGTGTGTTTATATCTGCACACCCCAGGGTCATCCTGTACACCAGAGCGGGCCACGGTTAATCTACAGCTGGTGGTGCTTGGTGTGAGGAAAGCAGGCGACCTGCTGTAGACGGTGCAAAAATCTCCATCCAGACCTGTAGTGAGAGTTACTTGTCTGTACTGTGGGAATTAAACACAGCGCGGTGGACCTGCCTGCTTACTGATACATTAGAAAGATACATTTAGATACATTTCCCATTTCCCAGTAGAAACTCAGCCCCCGAAGGAGCCCCACCCAGCACAGCGCCTGGCTCAGCACTCAGTAAACCCTGGCCGAATCAGAGAAGAGTAAGCCCTTCAAGGAGAGGAGCAAGAAGTTCCTAGAGATGCCTGGAGGTTGAGCAGGAGTACCAGAGCGTCCTGAGGTTCCCAGACATGCCCTTTTACCTTTGTGCTAAGACTATTAATATGGATATTAGAAAGAACGGCCATTTGGAAAACAGATAAAGGCGATTTTGGATTCTGGCTCTGCCAATTCATCCGCTTGGGCACTGTACTTAAGGTGTCTGAGGTGCTCGTTAGCACAAGAAGACATTTAGGAGCTCTGTGTATAAAGGTTGCTGTCTGTTGCTATAGTATAAAATAATATTTTTTTAAAAACCTAACCAGCACAGCCTCCAATGCGTATCAAATATCAACGTACCTATTGCAACGGCAGCACTAGGTCAATGGAATCTGAACTAGTTCAATGGAATCTGAACTATCATTCACCCCAGCAATTGCCAGTGGATGATCTTTACCTGCTGAGCCATCTCACCAGCACAGTACATAGCCTTACCCAGAAAATGCAAGAATTGCAACTGGGAAGTCTCTGGCCTGGCTGGAGAGCTCATATGCTGTGGTGAGATTATACAGATGAATGCTTACCCCAGCTGAGCAGTGTGGAGGGGCCTGTCTGGGTCTGAAACGGCATCCGTGTAGGGGAATGGCCGACCCCATTTAGCAGTGGGTTGTTGCTGGAGTCAGTGGAGTCAGAGACAAAGAATCCCCTGTGGCAATTGTACATTATAACAACCAAGACAAAGCATTAGACCTGCAAAGACCTAGACCCCCACAGCTATCAGAATCACATAAAAAGACTTTTTTTTTTAAAGCAGACACTAACCCTTAGTCAAGGTTTCTGGAAGTTGAGTAAGATGTTCAATGTCTTAAAAATCAGTATAAGCACCCACCAAAAATCAGCCACCTATCAGAGACACCAGGATCCAAGACCTTCATAGCTTGCTATATATGAAAAATCCTGTTTTGCTGGTCGGTGGCGGTGTACACTTTTAATCCCAGAACTCTGGAGGCGGAGGCAGGTGGATCTCTGAGTTTAAGGCCAGCCTAGTGTACAGAGTGAGTTCCAGGGCAGCCAGAACCACACAGAGAAACCTTGCTGAAAAAAAAAGAAAAAAAGAAAAATCCTAATTTGATTTTGTGACTTCAAGAAAGGAAAATGGCGTCTAGTCCACCTGGGTAAGATGGTCAGATTTAAGACATTAATTTTAACCCAGAGTGATCTTTAGAGTTAAACCTCTGTGGCCTCAAGGATATGGAAGTCAGTTTGTGAAGCCAGGGACCCAAGGAAGGGTACTTTTCCTAAACAGCCATGAGCCGTGAAGAAGCGATGTGACCTCGTTTACTCCAGGATGATAATTCTACGACGCTGATGTGCACCATATCTCCACCTATGTTCCACATCCCATATCCAAAACCATACTGGAAAGGATGCCTGGACATCCCAAATTAAGACATGGCCACGCCCTAGCCTCTTCTAGTCAATCGTGTCTCATTGACTCACGTGACTCAGCGGCTGTTGTGTGTGTCATCTTTAAACTGAGCCCTCTACTCGCTCACTAGCGCTGCGATATTTCTACAGCAAACAACTACAGAATGTTAGGCTTCAAATGACATGAAGAATGAACGGCATTCTTTAGGTTAATCGCCCAAGTCTTGCTGGCGAAAATCATCGGGATCCTGTCAATACCATCGAGGTCCTGTCAATACCATCGCCCATTCTGGAAGCTCCAGGGGAACAAGTGGGGCAAATTACTTCCATGCTTTTGCCTAAAGGAGATCCACATCCCTTAGCTCTTGATCTGCTTCCTTCATCCTCCAAAGCCATCGGTAGAAAACTGTAATTTGCCGGGCGGTGGTGGCACACGCCTTTAATCCCAGCACTTGGGAGGCAGAGGCAGGTGGAATTCTGAGTTCGAGGGCAGCCTGGTCTACAAAGTGAGTTCCAGGACAGCCAGGGCTACACAGAGAAACCCTGTCTCGGAAAAACACACACACACACACACACACACACACACACAACTGTAATTTATTCCACCAGTGTAATTATAGCACCTGTTCCAAGGCTGCATTTTTTTTCCTGGATGGAGCCAGGAGAGGTTCTCAAAGGATCATCCCCTACTAGGAACTTGCAGAGTTAGAATGGCCCACCTGAAGAATCAGAGAGAATTGCTCTCATCTTTGGTTCACCTTATCCACAACAGCAAGGTCTCTTTTGTTCCTAAATTAACATCTATTCAGAGGTTCCGACAAGTAGGGTGTGGATACACCTGGGGAGGCCAGTAGTCTGGCTACCAAGGCGCTAAGTATCTCTTATTCACTCAAGACTTTCATGAGAGAGTTACTGCTCTTAGCCCCATTTTGTAGTGGAGAAACTGTTAGCAAGCTGCATTAGCTGCCTCCTGGATCTCACTGTGACAAGTGACCAGGGACACTCACCCTGGAGGTCTATGTGGCCTTACTCTTTTGTGTTCCTGCCTCCTTGCCGGGAGCTTCTTTGATCTAAGTCTCCACCGCTTGGCTTCCACCACCCTTGTGATGGACTCCGATTGTTGGAGTATCTTAACTGGTCTCACCCCCTCGTTCTCCAGCACTCCAACACTACCAGAGGAAAGCCCAGGCTCCTGGAGCTGGCCTTTAAGATGCAGCAACTGCAGAACTCCAGATTCACTCCTCCCCCTCCCCCTCCAACGATCCCAGAGCAAGACCGGCTCTCTCTGGATTCCAAACGTTTCCATATGTTAATTCTTCACCGGTTTGTTGCGTACATTAAGATGGGGGGAAAAAACTATATCATCCTGCTCTAAGTGTATGTTTAATAAAGGACAGTCTACAGAGAAAGGCTGGGTAAGCATCAGTCAACAGCGTGTGCAAGACCTCAGCACCGTGGACGGAAATGGGAGGGAATTCGGTCGAATCCGCTTCTTTTTATTCTAATCTGTTTCTCTCGCGCTGCTCCTAAAGACTGATTTAAATGGGGGTGGGGAGTACAAAAGCAAGCTTCAGAAACAGCCCCTAAGCACGATTGGATAACTCTTCTCTGTTCTGTTATGTAAAAAAACGGTAAGCACCTAAAGGGAACAAAAGCAACGGAAATCAAAGACCAAAGCAGGCCCCTCCCTTTAGGAACCGTAAGCACCGAGAACAGGAGGTTCACTCTGCCAGCGGAACCCTCTGCCACAGGAAACAGACAAAGGTCTAGGTGGTGGGTGAGTGATTCTGTAAACTGTTTGCAATTCTCTGTCAAGGGAAATGTTTATAGTATGATTTAGAGGAGGTATTCCAGACTGGGTCATATATCATCCCAGACCTGCACACAGAATAAGCCACACTATCAATTCATTTGACCAAGGCTGCCTGCACATCTGCCCGCCTTGAGCAATGATACACACACTAGGAACCCACTGGCTGGTTTGTAAGAAGCTCAGGCGCGAGCAAATCACTGTGGACCTACAGATTGTCCCAGGCTTAGCAGGCTGGGGGAGTTAGGGTGGGGTTGGATGGCGTGGGGTCTCCTTCTGTTTGGGGGTGATCGAGAGATCTTTATTTAAAAAGATAATACTTGAGCTGAGTCTCACAGAGTGCTTCAGAGCAAGCCTGGCCCAGAAGAGGAAGTCGCACCATCGGCTCATCTTGCAGAGGCAGAGATCTCAGCAAGGATGAGAGTTGGGCCTAGAGCGAAAGGCCAGAACAACATCCAGAAGCATCCTGGTGAGAATGCCTCAGGGCTTGGGAAGCTGTCGGCACCAGTGAGAGGGGTGGGGCCCTTGGACTGTGGGTTTCCTCTCTGAGGAGGTGTGAACCGTGAGGGCGAGGCCCGACTAGAGGCTGTGAGGCTGTGTGTCTTCTCTCTGTGTTTCTCTTCTCCCCAGCGCCCCCATCACGTGCTTCCTGCCTGAGTCACCTCCACCCTAGGCCCACAGTGACAGAACCAGGCGGTGTGAACTCAGAACTCTGAAATACTTTGAACTTCGCTTAGACCTAATAGAGGAGCGCTAGAACCATTTTTAACATCCTTGATGCCGGCGAATTTGAGCGTCAGAAGTACTAGTCAGGGGGATGTTTGGGAGGCTTTGCGGAAGTGGGAGAAGGCGGTCAGAGTGGCAAGGGCTTCTGTGGCTCTTTGACCACCAATCAGCAAAGAGCATGGACGAGGGCGAAGAATCAGGAAAGGAGCTCCGCGTGATAGTGACTAGCTTGATCTGGGCGGGGCCACACTGTGACGTCAGGAATTTAAGATGAAGCTGAAGACCAAGATGTAGAGAAAGGATGAAAATGGGTCTGGAGGACTCTCGAGACGGCAAATCGGCTTCACTATGTACTATATTTTCCCTACATCTCTGTGTCTCTGTCTCTCTCATGTCTCTGTCTCCCTCTGTCTCTGTTTCTCTCTGTGTCTCTGTGTCTCTGTCTTTGTCTCTCTCTCTCTCTCTCTCTCTCTCTCCCTCTTCCCTCTTTTCCTCCCTGTGGGGCTGGAGAAATGGCCCAGGCACTTTAGTATTCTTACTCCTTTCCCACAGGACCCAAGTTTATTTGCCAGCACACCCATCAGGCAGCTCACCACCCACCACCCACAACTCCAGCTCCAGGGAACCCAATGCCCTCTTCAGGCCTCTGTAGGCACCTGTACACATACAGCGCTCACTAACATAGACACATGGCATATATATACATGTTTTTAAAACATTTTTTTCCGACTCAGAACTTTATTCAGAAATTGATGATTCTGGAAATTTTTTCAAAGCTATCTGGTTTTCTTTCTTTTTTCTTTTTTCTTTTTTTTTTTCTTTTTTTTTCTTTTGGTTTTTTGGATTTGGTTTTTTCAAGACAGGGTTTCTCTGTATAGCCCTGGCTGTCCTGGAACTCACTCTGTAGACCAGGCTGGCCTCGAACTCAGAAATCCACCTGCCTCTGCCTCCCAGAGTGCTGGGATTACAGGCGTGCACCACCACCGCCCAGCTCTGGTTTTCTTTATACATGTTTACAGTGAAATGTGTTCATATCTGCTACCCCCCTTTCCCGATCTTGAACTCCCCCTCCCTCCTTCCTAATATACCTCCTTCCCAGCTTCTTGTCTTCTTTTGTCTTTTTTTTTTTTCTTAAACAAGCCACTAGTGCAGCTATGAGCTCCCACACATGCATAGGTGTGGGACCACCCACTGAAACATGGGAACCCCTCCAGGATGATCTCCCTTCTCCGGGAAACACTTCAGTGCAAAAGCTCCTCCTCACTAAGGCCTGAAGATCACCTTCCCCATCCGTGGTGCGACTGGGGCCGGCTTGATCATGTGAAGAGGGTCTGATGCAGGGAACCACTGTGCCGTGAGTTCACGGGTGTGATGACAACCATGGCATGTCCAGAAGGCAGCATTCCCCAGAACTCCTCCTCATTCTCCAGCTCTTAGGTTCTTCCCCCTCCTCTCCTGCAATGCTCCCCGTGCCTTGGTTGAGGTGGGGTTAATTCAGGTGTCCCGTGTAAGGCTGAGCGCTCGCTTAATTCCCAGCCCCTTGACCAGTCATGAATCTCTGCCCTGACAATTGCCCACCAAAAAAAGGAGTGTTTATGACCAAAATTAGAAACAGCCCAAGCCTGTGGCTATAGTTAGAAGACAATTTGATGCCATGGCCATTAAGACATTTTGCTTTTTGTTTGTTTTTCTTTGTCTGTTTGTTGGAACAGAGTCTCATTATGTAGACCTGTCTGGCCTGGAACTCCTTATATAGACCAGGTTAGACCAGACCTCACAAAGATTCCCCTCTGCCTCTGCTCTCCAAGGGCCGAGATGTACCACTACACCTGGCCTAAAAACCTTTTTCTTATTAAAATACAACTCTATTCCATGTTGACTCATTCTTTTCTGCATCTAAGTTAAGAATTCTGACTTCACTTGAGCAGAAACCTCTATGAACTCCTTGGTATGCAATGGGCAGCAGATTGGAGCTGTGTCTCCCACTCCTTGCTGTTACTGATGTCTTCTTTGGGGACTCCTCAGGAAATAGTCTAAAGAACCATTGATTCCAAAGGAAGGAAGGGAGAAAGAGATGGTAAAACGTGGGGAGAGGGGGGCAAAGGGGACAGTCACATTCTTCTCCCCTGCTGTCTTAGTTGGGGTTTTACTGCTGTGAACACACACCATGACCAAGGCAACTCTTACAAGGACAACATTTAATTGGGGCTGGCTTACAGGTTCAGAGGTTCAGTCCATTATCATCAAGGCAGGAGCATGGCATCACCCAGGCAGGCATAGTACAGGAGGAACGGAGAGTTTTACATCTTCATCCAAAGGCAGACAGAAGACTGACTTCCAGGAAGCTAAGAGGAGGGTCTCAAAGCCCTCTGCCACGTGACATACTTCCTCCAACAAGGCCACACCTACTCCAACAAGGCCACACCTCCTAGTAGTGCCACTCCCAGGACCAAGCATTTCTAAACCATCACACCCGCCCTCCAGCCCAGTGTTTTGGATTTTTGTGAATTCCCCCTGTGCCCTCGTGCTCTCTTGCCATCAACTGGGATGGGTTATAGTCCCTCTCAGTCCACTGCCACCTTCCTCCTTTAACACCACCATGTTTGAGGACACCTAACATTGATCTATTACACAGCATACTCTCCTATCCAGGAATTAGCAATTAAGGTAAGAGTTAGATAAGAGAAAAGCATCTGAAGTAACAGCTGAAAGGAAGTCATGGGCCAGAAGCACACCGAGAGATTCTGAGCATCCCTGAACATCCACAGAAACTGGAGACACTCAATCACTCCGGCGCTGAGCCCAATGGGCTTTGACTTTCCCTCAAATCTCACTCTGAAAGCCAGCATCGAGTGCTTAGACGGCACTGTGGGTTTTTTAGGGACAATATCAAACAAAAACCAAGCAGCAAGGATGATGACGTAACTGTACAGGTGATCAAAGAAATGCCCCGGAGGCCTCGGTGAGTGTCTGGGGGAAACATGGAGCCAGGATGGCACTGAATGTTATGTGCTGTGGGTAAAGGGAGGACATGATTGTTAATAGAAGACAAAGGGGTGGAGAGGGAGGATAAAGAAGAGATGCTGGGAGGTATGCATCCAGCAATGGCAGAGTGCAGAGGCATGGTCAGGACACGAGAGCTTCCGATTCTGCACAGTCATGACAGGACCGAACTTCTGCTAGACGCAATATCATAAGAAACACGGTGGGCAATGTCATGTAGGGTGCTTGTAAGGTGTGGATCAGGGACATCTTTTGTTATGCATTGAAAACAGACTTGGACTCCCGGTCCACTGCTATTAGATCTGCACTGTCATTAGAACATTGCGAAGGCACACACATGAATCCATAAGCAAGCAGACAAGTGTCCGGTTCAAGCAAGCAGAAGATGGTATCGGCTGAAATCACGGGGGCGGGGCTTCTTCAAGATCAGTGGGTCACAGATCAAATGAAGTAACCAGGACTCATGTTCTTTCCAGATCCGGGCTCTGCGTTCTGTTCTTTTGTCCTAAGTTCTGGTGTTGCCTTGGAACCAAGACCTAGTTAAGGGTCATTCTCCAAAATATCTCTAGGAAACTTTCCCGAACCATTTTGGCTAACCCATAACATTCCTAAACTTGTCTCTGTGGCCAAGTAGTGATGATATTATTTGCTTAGGTGGGATAAGATGGACCTTGAAGGTTAGGATTGTCAGTCTCATCTCACAATCTAAGACTGAGGGGAAATGAATATGCAGTTTCACAAAAGTCAAATAAGTGGATATTGTGTGGCCAAAGCCACAGAGCAGGGTAACAACCAGCTCAGCCCATATTCTCTCAAATAGCAGCGGGAGCTGCTAAAAGATTCATCCGGAGCAGCATGGTTTCATTTGCATTTCAGAAAGATAACCCTGGGGCAGTAAGGAAGACAAGTTAAAGTAGGCTGAGTCTTAAGGGAGGAAAATCTACAAGATGACTTGATTCAAATTTAAAATCACCTCCCCTCTCCCATCTCTGGAAACACAATAATGGACAAGACACTACCCGTCCATGTGTAACAGACAAGTACCCGGTGCTCACACAGCAGAGAGGCTTCCTCGCGCAGCACCTGTAAAGGTTGGAAAGAGGAGTCTGCGTCGGACATATCTGCCATCAGAAGCAAGTAGAAACAATCCACTGGGGTGGGGAAAATCAACTCAGAAAAGTCAGAGCATAGCATTCCCAACAGGGAAGTGGCGATGTCGGAGGACAGATCATTGCAAAGCCAGAATGGGGACGTGCCCTGCCAGGCTAAGGTTGGAAGTCAGACATGATCCTTCAGATTTGCAGATCCCTGACTCTAAAATGACCAACCACTCTAAAAATCACCCTTAAAAGATCAATCTGGCCATATACTACATGAATTAGAAAATTGACCAGCAGGACTTGGGGGTAGTGTAGTTTAGAAGACACAACGCATGGGCTCAATCCCCATCATTTCTCCCCTAAAAAAATTACTACCAAACAATATGCAGGATTACCACAAGAGTGGTTTGTTCTTTTTTTTTTTTTTTTTTTAATAATTCAGGAAAGAGATGTTAGTTCCATCTATTAAGATGATAATAATGGAAATTGGAGAGAAGTAGGTTAGGATGGAGAATAAGAAGAACAGAAAGCGGAAGGAAGGAGATGAGTCAGGATGGGATTTCAGGAATTGGATCTCTGATTTAGAAGCTGAGCTTTCCATTGCTATAAATAAAAAATAAAATTAATAATAATAATAATAATAATAATAATAATAATAATAATAAAGCCCTGCCTGGCAGGTTCTTTTAAATTTGAGAGAGTTTATTGTGGCTCATGATTCTCTCAAAGGTTTCAGTTGCTGGTCAGGTGTCTGTGCTTCTGGAACTGTGATAAGGCATCATGGCAGAAGGGAGCCCAGGAAGAACGGTGCTTAGTCAGAGCGACCAGGAAGAAGAGAGCTTGGCTGTTTCTTCTTTCTCTTCCTTTTATCCCACCTGGTCCTCCAGTCAGAGTGAGTCCCTCCCTCTTAGTTAATCCCCTCCGGAAGCATTTCTACAGCCCCAGCCCCAGCCCCGCCCAGCCCAGCCCAGCCCCCATGCACTTCACTACTCTTCTAGGTGTCAGAAGGCCACAGAGGACTCATTCGATGAGATCGGAGACCCTCGAATAGAAACTCTGATAAAGGAAAGGGCAGAGGAAGAGGTGTCAGTCAAGGAGTCTTCACAGACTAGACACAGTGGGCTTGTCCTGCAGCTGATGCGGTGAGATACTTACTGCCCATGCTTCAATATTGAGTCTTGTCTATATACTCCTCCTTGAGCGATTTTTTTTTTTTTGCCATCAATTTCTTTAGCTCTTGAGGGTGTTTAAAGGTTAAATGACACTCTCTCACCGCCATTTGCACCAGGGAGCCAGGAGACTCTACAACCTTCTGTGGTCAGTAGAGCAGCTGGGACAGAAATCTTCCCGCTGCCATTTGTACCAGGGAACTTCACAGCCTTCTGTGCATAGCCCGCCAGGAGGGAGTGATCTCCCAGCAGGCTTTCACTTTTGAGCACAGAGGTGAGATCTCCACCTTCTCTCTGGAGGGGACCCAGCTAGGAGCACACAGGGCCTAAGATCAGTGGAGCAGCTGGGAAGGAAGTCTTCCCGCCCACCGCCATTTGAACTGGGAAGCTGGGAAACTCCACAGACTTCTGTGCATAGCCTGCCAGGAGAGAGAGATCTCCCAGCAGTGCTTTCACTTTTGAGCTCAGAGGAGTAAGGACACAGGCTTACAGGCCCACAGGAGGCCTCCAGCCAGTGACAAGAATACCAACTAGCACCAGATGGCGAAAGGCAAGCACAAGAACCCTACCAACAGAAACCAAGGCCACCTTAATTTTCCATGGAAATTGTCAATTTTAACATGTTTAGCTGAAATATTTTCCATGTAAATTTTAATTGTATCATAAAATGTTTTTACTTCCCTTTTCAATAAATAAAAAAATTAAAATTGAAAAAGTAGAAATTGACAGAAGCAAAGAAAAAAAAAGGTTAAATGACACAATGGTTCTGCTCCTTTTCTAAGTCTGTGTATCCCAAAACTTGTCAAAGAACCAAGAAGTCCCAAGTCCTGCCTATGCTCAGCCTCTGAGTTAGAGACTATCGTGGGTTAAAAGAAGTAAACCACTTACTCCTGCAACTACTTGAATTTACTTCCATGCTTGGAAGTACTTCAATCGTTAAGGTTCAGCAGAAGCAGTAGCATCCTACAAAGGCTGTTCCTCCCAGGCTGTTGTGAATGGCTCAGCAAGTGGGCCCATCATTTTCTTGCTAATTAATTTAGGTCTAATTGGTTTCTGCCCACACAACAGTGCAGGCTGCAAAAGAGGTCTATAGCAGTCATATTCCACTAAAGTACCTGCCAGCATCAAAGCCTCCACCATTAAGCAATTCACTACACAGGAAGAGCTCTTAAGAGCTAAACAAAGTGAGTTAGTCTCCCCTCCCTTCCCCAATTAGCTTCAGAAAAATCTCCAAGTGAGGAGATCTCTATCCAAGTACCAGGAAGCATTTCATCTTGCTATCACGATTGGAGCATAACACACCCTTACAAGAAGTTACCAAACAGTTACCAGCACACATGCTGTGCATTATTTAGAAGGATTTCGAGTTCTCCAAAAGACTGTTACCTACTCGGGCTCCAAAGCCAGGAAGGGTTACTTATTCTTTTATCCCTAATTTATAAGAGAGTGTGTATAGATGGTGTTCAATTAATCCTTGCTACATGAATGAATAAATAAAGAGAAAGAGAAGAGAAGGGAAGCAGAAAGGAAGGAGGAAGGGAAGGTTGGACTGACTTGCCAATTTATTCTGATTCAAAAAGCCACAATAGAAAAGTAATATCTTGGGGCTTAGAGATGGCTAGTTGGTAAAGCGCTTATGCCTCAAGCAGGAGGACCTGAGGTAAGATCCTTCACACCCATGTAAAAAGAAAAAGGAGGAGAGGAGGAGGAGGTGGAGGAGGAAGAAGAAGAAAAAGAGGAGGAAGAAGAGGAGGAGAACTAGAAGGAGGAGGAGGAGAAGTAGAAGGAGAAGAGGAGGAGAAGGAAGAGGAAGAGGAGGAGAAGTAGAAGAGGAAGAAGAAGAGGAGGAGGAGGAGGAGGAGGAGGAGGAGGAGGAAGAAGAAGAAGAAGAAGAAGAAGAAGAAGAAGAAGAAGAAGAAGAAGAAGAAGAAGAAGAAGAAGAAGCTAGCCTTGGTGAGCATCCGCAGCCTTACTAGATAACCTCCTTAGATAAGAGGAGAGGAAGTGAGATAGGAGGATTCTTGAAAGTCATTGGCCAGCTAGCCTAGCTAAACTGATGAACTCCAGGTTAAAAACAAAACAAAAAAAGGAAAGTAATGAAGGAAGAAAGCCACTGCATTTGTGTACAAAGGCATGTGCCCTTGCATATTCAAGTACAAAGATGCACGTAAAGGGGTGCCTACGCCACACATGCGCACACACATATACAGGCACACAAGAAAAGTATTGTCTTCAACATCAACCCTGTGACCTACAAAGTCATAAGCAAGTCATTAAATCTCTCTGAATCATTTGTTCTTTCATCTAATGTCAGTTCTGACTGCATAACATATTTTAGACTATTGTAGAAATGTCAGGGTGCGGTGGTACACGCCTTTAATCGAGGACCATCAGGGCCTTACAGGGAGACTGTCTACAAAGCGAACAAATGAGTATTATAAGGATGCACGAGATTTGGCTCAGAAGAGTGTTTGCCCAGCATCTGCAAGTCCCTGTGTTTAGTTTCCAGATCTCCAGCCTTGAAAAGCCTGCTGCAACAGTGACGAGGTGGTGTGCAATGATGAATGTGAGGGTGTACTAATGATAATGAATCACACCGTTGCACTGATGTATTAAGAGGCAAAAAGTTGAATAGAAGTTTCCAAAAAGTTAAGAGCTAGTCACTGCCATACTCCCTACTGTGCCTACAGTTAGATCAAGCCAGCGTCTTATAATAGTTTCCACAAAACTATTGTGACTTCCTGTCTCTATTGCACAAAGCTAA
Source organism: Apodemus agrarius (assembly GCA_964023405.1). Classification (NCBI taxonomy): domain Eukaryota; kingdom Metazoa; phylum Chordata; class Mammalia; order Rodentia; family Muridae; genus Apodemus; species Apodemus agrarius. Next base: position 43,875,819 of record OZ030012.1, on the reverse strand, counting down.
ATGTAACTCAGTTGCTGTCCTCACAAGCTCAGGACTCAGTGGGGGACGTCGACTGAAAACAGAAACGGTATCCTTGAAGCAGCCACATGCAGAGGAAAGGCACATCAGAGAGTGGCCAGAAGTTACGGAGAGGAAGCACGACTGTGCTCAGTGAGCCAGAGACAGCAGGAGTGAAGAGCTGAACAGGACTGTCAAGTGTCATCGATACTTGTGACTTGGGAACAAAGTGGGCTTCGGGTGTTTTGAAAGTTATGTGAGTTCTAGCTCACCGTACTCATTTCTCAACTTTCTTTCCATCCTGATCACAATTGCTAGGTTTGACCAGATTAAATGAGTTCATGGGTTAAATGGGCTCTTTCCTATGTTTCAAATGTTTCGTGACTTAAACTGCTTTTTAAACACGTCCTGGTATAGCATGTTTGTAATCCTAGCACTGAAAGTAGGAGACAGGAAGATCAGGAGTTCAAAGGCAGCCTCCACTTCGCAGCCAGTTCAAGGCTAGCCTGGATAGGTTCTATCTCAAAAGAGGTGGTGGGGTTGGGGCCTAGGGGATGGCTGATAGGGTAAAAGTACTTGCTGCATAGCCATAAGGACCTACATTTAAATCCCCAGGAGTAAGCATAGTCCTATGTGTACCAATAGCCACCAGTAACGGCAGGCAGCAAAGACAGAAGGATCTCTGGGGCTTGCTGGCTATCAGCCTGGCTTTAGACTATGTGGAAGACCCTATCTCAAGGAACTTGGACAGTAATAGAGCCAGATACCCAATGTCCTCCTTGGGCCTCCAAGAATCCTACTTGACACAGGCACACATACCATTCACACCAAACACACAAATACAAGATAAATGATAGACAGATAGACAGACAGATAATAGGTAGGTGGGTAGATGATAGATAGATGGATAGATAGATAGATAGATAGATAGATAGATAGATAGATAGTCCTTTCTGAAGGAAATGAACGGTGCCTGACCAAGACAAAGCTTCAAGGCAGCTGAGAGGTAGACGTTCGTAGATATGGACCAACTTGGGAAAGATGCCTCGTGATGCAAAGAGTATTCTGTGTTTTCTCGCTTGAACAGAGGGATGCACATTTGATGGTGAATCAGCCCTGAGTCCATTCTGTTGCTCGGAGAGCTGTGTCAGATGAGAGCATAGACTTGTCCACAAGCCGGGTGAGACGTAACTCTGGCTCTCGCCTGCAGCCCCGTCTCTGTGAGCAATGCCTTCCAGATCCAGGCAAGGATGTGCAAGGATGATCTCTAGGATGTGGGAGCCTCCGGGCATCTTGGTGGAGGGTAAGCTGGCACTTTCAGGCCGCACATTACTGAGGCCTCTGCCCACACCTCGTCGAGAGGAGCAGGAAGGCAAGCCAGGCAGAAACACTTTTGCCATTGTTTCCTTCCTCCACAGACAGCCTTGCACCACCGTGTACCACATGAGGTCCCCAGCTCAGTCCCAGGATTGAAGGCCAATTGTGCGTTGCTGTGACAGCGACTATTTAAAAGGCAAATAAAGACGCGACAAGCTGGGACAGGCTCTCATTAAGTAATCATAATTTCCTCCCCATATTTCGACAATAGATGTCAGTCTCTCGTCTCGGGAAGGCAGGCCACGTATAGAAACACCGTGTCAAAAACCTTTTCAGACAAAGACGGGGTGGCTGGCGGGGAGTGAGTCGGCTGGATGCACAGCAGAAGATTTTGATGGGCTGTGTCCATCCCACTCCCCCACCCCCACCCCGCCCCGCCCCCAACTCCTACATTCTCTAATAAAAGTCAGATCTGTAAAGAACTTCAAAGGCTTCCCTAGACTGACAAACAGTAATAAAACAAGAATCTTTTTTTTTTTTTTTTAACCTGCCAGCACTCACGGAGGAGGTAGAGCTGACAAGAGCCACTTAGGGTCTGTTTTAGTAATCAGCAGGCTAACGGCAGGGCACTTCCTCCTAGCAGGATGCTGAGTCTGGGCTGTCAACTGTGAAGGAATACAGAGGGTCAGACAGCACAGGGCTCCTTTCTGGGTTGTTTTTTTTTTCCCCCAGTCTGCATTCCACCCCAGGTCACAATCTACTCCAGCACAGCCACAACTTCATCTACTCGCTATAAAGAAAGCAAAATGGGTCTGGTCTCACCTTCCCTTCCTCCCCTGTTGAACGGAGGGCTGGGGTGTGTGGGGGGGGAGGGGTGTTGGGAGAGCCAGAGTATGCAAGGAAATAATTCAGGAATCCAGAACATCTGGCTTCTATTCAGACCCAGTCACCAACCTTGGGAGCATATTGAAAGCATTTGGCTGTCTCAACAGTCTAAAAGGAGCTATTTATTTCAGGCTCAACAACCAGCCGTAACACATGCTTCTATTTGGACACAATTGGAGCTAAGACAGCCATCCCCCCCACCCCCGCCCCCCACCCCTTTTTTTAAGGTGGAAATAATACAGGACTTAGGCCTGCACTCCAACCATGGGCTTGCCAGTGTGACTTGATTTGACTTTCTCAGTCTCTCTGCATCTCTGGTTTCCCAAGTGGGAAGCCTTGATTAAACTGGCCTCCCGTGGAGTTATTAAAAGGATTAACTAGCACAGTACCTCCTAAGGACCTGGTGCAGAGCCTGGCATACTAACTCTGCTTCCTTCAGACAAACCACCAAGCCATATTTTATCTGCTTGGCATGAAAGCGCCTATCTTGGCAGATCCAGTGCTACACGCCCATATTCTGAATACTCAGAGAGCTGAAGCAAAAGGATTGTGAGTTTTAGGCTAGACTGGTCTATGCAGGGAGACAAAGGTCTTCCTTGTCTATCTCACACATACTATAGCGGTTATGGTCGGGTCGGCGTTGAGTGCTTTGCAGGTCAGAGGGATTGTGGTTGAGATCATTAGTACAAGAATAATATAAAATAGTATACCAGGGTCACTAGGTTGTAGTGTTCCTAAAGCTGATTGGGGACGGGGAGGCGGCTGGTTGAGAGAAATTTCTAGACTGCCACTAGACATGTGTCTCACGGCCCTGTTGAGGAGAAGCTCCTTCCTTTTAGCCTCGTGCAGCCTCATCAGGTCTGCCCTGGACCTTTCTGAGACACTGAATTCCTAGTAATCTCTGGAACCTCGGCTTTCCTGAACTGCGCCACCGGAAGCCAGTCTACCAGCGTGTCAATAAGCCTGCTTGCTAAAGCACAAAGCATATGGGGGGGGGGGGCAAGCACCGTTGAAAGGAAGAAAATTACAGGCTAAAAATCCCCCGTGCCTAACTCTTAAATGACCCCAAAAAGTCAGAAGTTTAGCCCTCTTAGAAACTAGGTGTAAGGTCACATTCCTTGAGCCCGCTCTTTGTTAGGAACTAGGCAAAAGGGCCTTGAGTACGTGACCCTGGCCCCATAACAGGAAATGCGTACGTGACCCTGGCCCCGTAAGGGGAAATGAGCTAACTAGTCGATATCTGGCTTCTATAGGAAACTGATTGGTCCTCAGAGCGCGGGCTTGGATAATTTAAACTGATTGGCTTAGAAGCTATGGAGTGGTACAAGTCAATTGGCTCGCACTGCGTGGGCTCTCGATGCTAAGGAATGATTGGTTTGCGATATGCGGGTTCTGTTGTAAGCCTATAAAAGCTGTCCCGATTCTGCACTCGAGGTTCACAGTCCTCTACCCGTGTGTGGTGTATGGCTGTGAACCCCAGAGCCTCTGGAATAAAAATCCTCTTGCTGTTGCATTAAGACCGTTTCTCGAGGGTGATCTGGGTATCGCCTTCCGAGGCGTGGGGTGCTGGGGCGCCCTCTTTTTTTTTTTTCGGGTCTTAAACCATGAGGATCGTCTCTACCTCTGTGTGTCTCTGTTATAGGCCAGTCCCTAAAAGGGAGCTCTGATAAAGGTTGAACCTGAAGCTACTTTGCCTTAGGTAGCTAGAGAAGCAAAGTGTAACCCCAGAATATAACTGGGTCATCGAGTCTCGCTCCCTCCTCTAATTCAGCGCCAAGATTGGAGACTAGAAATCATGGGCTTTCAACATAGTGTGTTGGGACAAGCAAGAGAGCTTTGCCAGTGTGCATTCACATTGACTACGTCTCGTGCTTCAGATGAGGAAACAGAGTCCCAAGCAAATGGTTCTAAGGGTGTCCAGACTCCCCTAACTCAAAGCCTCTCTATCATCTCACAGCTACTGAGTCAGTATGAAGGAATCACAGGAGACATCACTAGATCCTCAGGATCCCTGGAGCAGCTCCAAGAAGCCCAAGTTTACATAGCATCAAAGAAACTTCTGAGGTTTGGCCTTAGTGACATTGTTCCTCATTCTAGGCTCTACTGAAACTTTTCCTTGAAACAAGAAGACACTGTGGAGAATGAAGCAAACATGCAGCAGGGATGCTGGGTGTGCAAGGTCAGGCCACCACGCCCTGCCCTTCCGCACTCTTCTCCAGGGTCACCACGCCCTGTCCTTCTGCACCCCTCTCCACAGCTCTGGCTGTGCCTTCCAGTTTAATCCTCACTTTCCCATGACATTAAGTAGAGTTGTTGTCCAACTTCCTGCCTCTGAACCAGGGTGTGCCGCTGTCAGACATTTCCTAGGTCTCTACTAACCCACCAGCTATGTCTTTCAGGAGGAAGGATGGTCACTGAGGTGCCTTTGGAATACAGAGTGACTTTTAGCTAAGTAGACATGCTGGCCCCTCCAGAAGATTTTCACTCACACACACACACACACACACACACACACACACACACACAACTGTTCCATCCACTCAGAGGCACAGGACACCCTGTGTGTGTTGATCGGCTGCACTCTTTCATCCACAGAGTATCCCATTGTTTTATAAAGGTGCATGGCTTGTCACTAACTCTATGAAGTACATACTCTGTCTTTGTTACTGAGCCGCAGCTCCTGGCATCATGTCTCTGACGTGATACATGTTCCCGAGTGAGTGAAAATAAACTTTTTAAGACTCCTCGGGACAGACAAGAACTATAACAGCTTTTGCTTGCTTGTTAGTTTTGTCTGGGTTTTTGTTTGTTTGTTTGTTTGGTTGGTTGGTTGGTTGGTTGGTTGGTTTTGGTTTTTGGTTTTTCAAGACAGGGATTTTCTATGTTGTCCTATCTTTTCCTGGTTGTCCTGGATCTTGCTCTGTAGACCAGGCTGTTCTCCAACTCAGAGATCTGCCTGCCTCTGCCTTAGTCCCAAGTGCTGTGATTGGAGGTGTGCGCCCCCACCACCAGACTCAAATTTTGATTTTTTGGTTTTGGTTTGTTTGTTTGTTTGTTTAACTTTTATTGACTCTTTGTAAATTTTACATCATGTACCCCAATTCCATGCATCTCCCCATCCCTTTGCATTCACCCTCCACCCCTCTAACCTCCTCCCAAATAAAAAAGAAAAAAACAAACAAACAAAAAATCATGGTGGCAGTTGCAGTGTGCTGCAGTGTGTCCCACAGTACACCCTTTTGTCCACACATATTTGCAAATGTTCATTGCAGTGACTCACTGGTGCAGTTCCAGGCCTCTGGCTTCTCTGACACTACCAACACTGATTTCTCACTGGACTCTTTTCAGATATCCTGTAGTTGCCCTGTGTCGTGAATATTCTGCATCTAGCAGGACCTCTCTATGTGATTCAGCAGTTTATAGATGGGGTAGATGTTGGGGTGGGCCAACTCAGAGCCCTGGATCTGGGCCTGGACTCAGTTGGCCAGCCCACCATCTCTCTGTCAACCACACCACCCACCACCAGGGCGAGCTCTCCAGCATTGCTCCAGCTACCTCACCTAATGCTACAGCTGGCAAGGGGTGGAGCCAACTCTCTGGCCGTGATGTGGTACAAGGGGGACAGAGTGTATCTCTTCCACACCCGTGCCACCTCAGGCAGACGAGGGGAGGGGCCAGCTCTCCAAGCTCACATTCTTGGGCCATCATCTGAGTCTCCACCACCAGGGACAGATCTACTGTGCTGCCCAGGTCAGGGGTGGGGCGGGGTGAGCTCTTGACAGCCCTTGAACATCCATATGATCCCAAGCAGCAGCCCAGATCAGGGATATCCAAATGGCCTTTGGTGCTAACATGGACCACGGACATCCACATAGACCCCCGCTGCTGCATGCCACGGACCCAGACATGGCTCTCAGCAGCAGCATGGGCTGGGACCTCACCATGGCCTCGGTTCCCCACCACCTCACGTCTCCAGGTCATCTCCCTTCATAGTGCACAAACCCTTCTGCTTCTCTTCCTCCCCCATCTGTCCACCACACACTTGCTCACTGTAGTGGCATCCACCTGTCCCACACAGGTGGCAGCAGACAGGCTTCTCAGACTGTTTTTTTCTTAAGGTCAAAGAAGCTTATATTTCTGAGTGCCTCTCTGGCCAAAGACTCTTTTCAAAGCCTTGGTTTAAAAAAAAAAAACACACACACACAATTTTATTTTCCTTTTCTTAGAGCTCTTCTCAAATCATGTAAATGTCAGGCAGCTTAAATCCTAAGTATATACTTTGTGAATCAAACTCAGCTGCCCAGCCTGACTATATAAAATTGATTTCCAGATTCCACAAGGTGGAATGAGAAACTGATTCCCACGAGAGTCTACTGATCTCCACATATGCACAAGCACAAATGCACACACAGACAAGCACACATACATGAACACACATGCACATACAGATGTGCACACATGTACATACAAATACACATGCATATACACATGCATACACACATGCATACATGCATACACATGCACACACAGACAAGCACACATACATGAACACATGCACATATATACAGATGTGCACACATGTACACACATACACACATGCACACTCATGCACACACACATGCACACACAGACAAGCACACTTACATGAACACATGCACATACAGATGTGCACACATGCACACACATGCACACATGCACACAGACAAGCACACACACATGAACACACATGCACATACAGATGTGCACACATGCACACACATGCACACACACATGCACACATGCACAGACAGACAAGCACAATACATGAACACACATGCACATACAGATGTGCACACATGCACACACATGCACACACAAGCACACATGCACACACAGACAAGCACACATGCATGAATACACATGCACATACAGATGTGCACACATGTGCACACACATGCACACACAGACAAGCACACATGCATGAACACACATGCACACACAGATATGCACACATGCACACAGCTGTGTACACACACATGCACACTTGCACACACAGGTGTGCACACACAGAAATAAATAAATAAATAAATAAATAAATAAATAAATATTCTTAAAATGTTAAAGAGCAAAACAAAGAGTACCAAACATTGACGCTCATAATCTTAAGTAAAATGTTTTCAAACAGAACTCTACTAAATATAATAGAGCTTATAAATTCATTACTGGGCTTGGTGGGGTGGCTCAGCAGGTAAAGATGTGTGTCTATGCCAGACTACCTGATTTCTATTCAAAATTTCATTTCTAATAGGAGTCTTTTTTAACATAATAAAGTCACACATAACTCTACAGAGAACTCAGCATTTGCTCTATTGCTGTGTAGCAAACCATTATGAAGCAGTAGCTTTAGAACATTAACAATTATTCACTGCTCCCATCTAGATCCCCATCTGGAACTTACCTGAGTCTCAGTAGACAGGCCTTTCCAGGTCTGTCAGTCATCAGTGGCTGGGACTGAGGATATTGTCAAGGCTTTGTCAACGCAATGTATAGCAAAGATATTGTGGATACTGAAGCCGCCATAGCTGCAACAACTGAGACCCCCAGGCATCTCCTCCCATAAGAAGTCTCCATGGAAAGACCTCAGGAGAATCCTGTTCTCTAAGGACAGATAGAGACATTCAAAGTGAGTGTCGCAGTACAGAGGAACAGGTTTACCATTTCTTAAGCTGGCTTAGAAAAGCACGAGCATCTATTTTCTCATAGTACCTTTTCTGAGGTGGCCATGAAGGTCTATTGAAATCCAAAAGGATGCTACATAGGCTGTACTTATTAAAGTTGTTTTGTTTCTTTTAAACAACCCCATGACATCATACTTAATGAGCAGGAACCAGCAGTGACATGAATGTTCCCATTATAGCCATAAACAAAGCAAGGATGGCCACTGTTAATTAAGATATTATTCTTGCATAGAAAATGTATGTGACCTTATCCTGCCACAGAAACTGGGATGTTTGACAACAGCATTCTAGTGTAGCTGAGGCTTCATAAACTTTGATACCTCTCAGTGCCTGTGATTTTGATCTCCTGGAACTCTATAAATATAGATGAGAGGTGGGGTGCACCCCACGTGCTTGTTTGTTAACCTCAGTTCGGAGTTCCTGGCTAATACTAATTAAGATAGAGAAAATAAGAAGTAGAAATATGCAGCAGGAAGTGGTGACTACTTTCGGTAGATAATATGACATGCATCTATAAAGGTCAAAAGAATCAGCTGAAAATATTATAGGAAACACTACAAACCTCGGAAAGACACATGAGCATATCTGTACACTAGCATTCAGAGAACGGAGCTCAGTAGTGGGGCATTTGCCTGACATGTCCAAGACCTTGGACATGTTCCCCAGTGTTGAAAAATAAAGAATATATTGAAAATGATGATAGTAATAAAATGATACTCTAAAGCATGGTAAATACCTCCACACAGGTATTGCATACAGTGTCTGTAGAGCAGTAAGAGACTGACATGCTGACAGTGTTATTTGCTTCCAAACACAGGAGCTAGGTAGCTGGAAACAGAAGTGGAAAAATACTTAGTACAAAATGTCCATTACTGTGTTTTGATTCTTGACCTGAATGACTGCATCATTAAGTAAAATTTAAATATTGGGGCTGACAGGGGCCTCTTAGGATAATGGGTAATGCCGAATTCTGTATAATCTCTGCAGAATCATCGAAACAACCCTGAAGACTATTGTTTATTCTCTGTATCCATGTGTGAGTATGCAAAATAACAAAAATCACAAAGCTGCATATTACAATAGTGTTTAAGTAGCAAAATGTTGCAAGCAACCAGTCTAGCAAATAGAATTGGAATACTGGTTGTATATGTATATGTGTATGAGTATGTGTATGTGTATATGTATACACACATATATGTATATATACTGCATATATGGTATAATGCTGGATGTATATACTATATATATATAGTAGCTATGCTGGATATATAATGTCTATATATACACACATATATGTGTATATATACTATATATATGTATATATACTAAATATACTGTATATATGTATGCTGGATATACATACTGTATATATTAGATATATACATGTATGCTGGATATATAATGTATATAAATTATATATGCTGGTCAATATTAAGCATCCATCAATGAAGACCTCTGATCCATCTTAATATGGAATGGGTTTCAACCCATACCAATGCAAGAATACTTCTTTTTTTTTTTTTTTTTTTTTTTTGGTTTTTCAAGAAAGGGTTTCTCTGTGTAGCCCTGGCTGTCCTGGAACTCACTCTGTAGACCAGGCTGGCCTCAAACTCAGAAATCTGCCTGCCTCTACCTCCCAAGTGCTGGGATTAAAGGCGTGCACCACCACCGCCGCCGCCTGACGCAAGAATACTTCTACTCTTTCAATATTTGTCTGAAAAATCTTGGAACAAACATATCAAAACATCCACACAGGTATTGCATACAGTGTCTGTAGAGCAGTAAGAGACTGACATACTGACAGTGTTATTTGCTTCCAAACACAGGAGCTAGGTAGCTGGAAACAGAAGTAGAAAAATACTTAGTACAAAATGTCCATTACTGTGTTTTGATTCTTGACCTGAATGACTGCATCATTAAGTAAAATTTAAATATTGGGGCTGACAGGGGCCTCTTAGGATAATGGGTAATGCCGCAGTCTCATAAATACTGGAGCTGAGGTATATCTCAGTTAGAATGTATATTCAGTATATCAATGTCAGACTGTATATTCAACATATGTAAGTCCTGAGTTCAATCCCCATCAGCAAAAGGAAAAAGAGGAAGAGGAGGATGAGGGAAAATTAAGTACCATTGTTAAAAAGAAAATAAAATGCTTTTAAATATTTGAACTTTTATTAATAGGTATTAACTGTACATATTAGTTGGGTGTGGCTTAATAGTTCAATTAAATCTTTTAAAACATATTTTTGAGTTGATTACTTCTCTTTATATGTTTTTCACATGTTACAGGTCATAGAGGCACAGAGATCTGAACAAGTTCACAGAGTAGAGGCTGGAAACACACCTCACATAGCTTTGGATCTCAGTATGTAGGGTGGATTACCTCTGTGGTCTCAAGCTAGTTAATTCACCTCTCTGTGACCCTCTAACAACCTACCTGAAGCAGGGCTCCTTAGTGCTTTCAAAAGACAAGTGAGATTACCTTAGTCATTGTTTTGTCTTGTGTCTTGATGGGGATACTATATAGTAAAATCATGCTTCAGTGTAAGACAAAGGATGCAGGAGGATCCGGGACCACGAGCATGTTTCTAAGGAAACTTACAAGTTAGAGAACCAGAAAGTCTTAGCCAGGAAACTGGCCTTAACTTGAGAAACCCCCCCTTGCACAGCCTTCTCTTACACCTTTACAATACCTGCCTAAGTTAGTCCAAACCCACTTGTTATAATACAAGCACTCCCAAGCTTGTTAGACAGGGCTGCCTTCTAACCACAGAAAATCTATTGCTACCTCTCAGGGAAACTTCATTTAGAAAATCTTAAACTTGAGTTTCACAAAAGATCACGTTAGCTTATTCTTTTGGTGTCTTCTTGTTCTTTTTGTTTGGGGGGGGGGTGTTGTTTTGCGATTCAATGCAGGGTCTCATACATGTTCAGCACATATGCTACACTCTGACACCCCTAATACCAGAGCTATTCTTTTTAGTTCATTTTATTTTTAAGACAGTCTCACTATGAAGGCTGTGGTGGTTTGAATATGCTTGGCCCATGGGAAGTGCTACTATTAGGAGGTGTGGCCTTGTTGGAGGAAGTGTATCACTCTGCAGGCAGGCTTTGAGGGCTCCTAGTGCTTAAGCTCCACCCAGTGAGGAAGAATTAGTCTCCTTTTGTCTCCTTTCAGATCAAGATGTAGAACTCTCAGCTCCTTCTCCAGCACTGTGTCTGCCTGGACACTGCCATACTTCCCACTATGATGATAATGGACTGAACCTCTGAGACTGTAAGCCAGCCTCAATTAGATGCTGTCTTTTATAAGAGTTGCCTTGGGCTGGGCGGTGGTGGCACACACCTTTAATCCCAGCACTTGGGAGGCAGAGGCAGGCTGATTTCTGAGTTCGAGACCAGCCTGGTCTAGAAAGTGAGTTCCAGGACAGCCAGGGCTACACAGAGAAACCCTGTCTCGGAAAAAAACAAAAAAAACAAAAAAAAAAAAAAAGTTGCCTTGGTCATGGTGTCTTTTCACAGCAGTAAAACCCTAAGATGAAGGCCAAGCCACCAAAAACTTGGTGTGTAGGCCAGACTGGCAACATGACTCCTCCAAAATATTATACCCCTCAACTGATGGATACAAAGACACTGAGATGAGCAAAGTCCCAGGGAAAAAAACCTCAAAATATCATCTGTAGAAATGACCTCAGAGAAGATACATCCAAGGAGCTAAATGAGGTAAGAAACTGAACATCTCTACCTGAGAACTCTAAAACACTGAAAATTTTAAGAAGACAGCAAAAGATAGTCCTCCCATGCTCATGGGTAGACAAAGCAAATACAATGGAAATGGTTAAATTACTGAAAGTGGTTTACAGATTCGGTGCAGTGACCATCAATGTGAAATAGTCTGCAACAACCCCGCCACAACCTGCTGTTGGATGCCTGGATGCCTACATGCCTAGTCTTACATAGGCTCAGTACCAACAATTGGAGCTGCTGTGGGGTAGCTCATGCTACAATCAGAGCTGCTGTGGGGTAGCTCATGCTACAACGGCCGCATCATGCCTCGAAGGTGGCATTGCTAAGCCCTTCTACCCAGCTCTCACTCTTACATTATTTTTTCTACCCTGTCTTCCATAACATTCAGCTAGAGGCTTAGAGGAAGTGGTTTGCATGTCCTATCTAGGACTGAGCGTTTAACCATGCCATAGTCTCAGAACCTCGGTGAGCCATGGGTCTCTGCATTTGCCATAGCTTTCTTTTATTGTAACATTGAGCCTAGACATATTCATTCACTTGCTCAAGATCATGTAGTCAGTAAATGGATAGGATGGGCTTCAAAACAAGAAATATTATCTGATCTTAAGTTTTCTCTTTAAGTTGTTTGTGTATGCATGTGTTTGTTCTAGAGAAAGGGTCTCCTATAGCCTAGGCTGGTCTCAAACCCCCCTATGTAATAAAGGATAACTGAACTCCTGATTCTCCTGCCTCCACCTTCCATGAGCTGGGTTACAGGTTTCCTTTCATTACATTTTTTTGGTCATTTTCAAATAGATCCTACATATAACTTATTCATATTATTTTTAAGATATCTCATTTAAGGTTTTTGCGACTAGAATTACTTTTCTATCTTATTTATGAAGTGTCAGATAACAGTAATTTATGTGTGTGGATTGATTGATTTTGTTTTTGAGATGGGGTCTCATCTCATATAGCCAAGACCGATCAACTCTGTGTAGCCAAGAATGACCTTCGGCTCCTGACCCTACCTCTCTCTACTCCCTAAGTTCTGGAACCACAGGCAGTATGTACTACACTTGGCCAAGTTTTTTTTTGTTTTTTTGTTTTTTTTGTGTTTTTTTTTGGGGGGGGCAAGTTTTATATATGTTTTTATTTTATTTTTTATGTATTTATTGGATATTTTCTTTATTTGCCTTTCAAATGTTATCCCTTTCCCAGTGCCCCCCCCCAGAAACCCTCTATCCCATCCTCCCTCCCCCTGCCTCTATGAGGGTGTTCCTCTACCCACCCCACTCCCACATCCCTGTCCTCAATTCCCCTACTGCAGGACATCTATCAAGCTTTCATAGGACCAAGGACCTCTCCTCCCATTAATGCCTGACAAGGCAATCCTCTGCTCATATGCAGCTGAATCCATGTGTACCCCTTTGTTGATGGCTTAGTCCCTGGAATCTCTGGGGGGTCTGGTTGGTTGATATTGCTGTTCTTCCTATGAGGTTGCAAACCCCTTCAGCTCCTTCAGTCCTTTTTCTAACTCCTCCATTGGAAACCCCGTGCTCAGTCCAATGGTTGGCTGTGAGAATCCTCCTCTGTATTTGCAAGGGTCTGTCAGGGCCTCTCAGGAGATAGCCATATCAGGCTCCTTTCAGCAAGCATTTCTTGGCATCCATAATAGTGTCAGGGTTTGGTGACTGTATATAGGATGAATCCCCAGTTGGGTCAGTCTCTGGATGACCTTTCCTTCAGTCTCTGCTCTACACTTTATCTCCATATTTACTCCTGTGAGTATTTTGTTCCCCTTCTCAGGAGAACAGAAGCACCCATACTTTGGTCTTCCTTCTTCTTGAGCTTCATGTGGTCTGTGAATTGTATCTTGGATATTCCAAGCTTTTGGGCTAATATCCACTTATCAGTGAGTGCATACCATGTGTGTTCTTTTGTGATTGGGGTACCTTACTCAGGATGATATTTTCTAGTTCTATCCATTTGCCTAAGAATTTCATGAATTCATTGTTTTTAATAGCTGAGTAGTACTCCATTGTGTGAATATACCATATTTTCTGTATCCATTCCTCTGTTGGAGGACATCAGGTTTCTTTCCAGCTTTTGGCTATTATAAATAAGAATGCTATGAACATAGTGGAGTATGTGTCCTTATTACATGTTGGAGCATCTTCTGGGTACATGCCCAGGAGTGGTATAGCTGGGTCCTCAGGTAGTACTATGTCCAATTTTCTGAGGAGTCACCAAACTGATTTCCAAAGTGGTTGTACCAGCTTGCAATCCCACCATCAATGGAGGAGTGTTTCTCTTTCTCCACATCCTTGCCAGCATCTGCTGTTGCCTGAGTTTTTTATTGTAGCTCTTCTGACTGGTATGAGGTGGAATCTCAGGGTTGTTTTGATTTGTATTTCCCTGATGACTAAGGATGCTGAACATTTTTTAGTTGCTTCTTAGCCATTCAATATTCCTCAGTTGAAAATTCTTTGTTTAGCTCTGTACCCCATTTTTAATAGGGTTATTTGATTCTCTGGAATCTAACTTCTAGAGTTCTTTGTATATATTGGATATTAGCCCTCTATCAGATGTAGGATTGGTAAAGATTTTTTTCCAAATCTGTAGGTTGCCATTTTGTCCTATTGACAGTGTCCTTTGACTTACAGAAGCTTTGTAATTTTATGAGAACCCATTTGTCAATTCTTGATCTTAGAGCACAAGCTATTGGTGTTCTGTTCAAGAAAATTTCCCCTGTGCCTATGTGCTTGAGGCTCTTCCCCACTTTCTTTTCTATTAGTTTCAGTGGATCCACTTGGACTTGAACTTTGTACAGGGAGATAAGAATGGGTCAATTTGCATTTTTCTACATGCTGACCTTCAGATGAACCAGCACCATTTGTTAAAAATGCTGTCTTTTTTTCACTAGATGGTTTTTAGCTCCTTTGTCAAAGAAGTGACCATAAGTGTATAGGTTCATTTCTGGGTCTTTAATTCCATCCCATTGATCTTCCTGCCTCTCTCTGTACCAATACCATACAGTTTTTATCACTATTGCTTTGTAATACAGCTTGATATCAGGGATGGTGATTCCACCAGAAGTTCTTTTATTGTTGAGAACAGTTTTAGCTACCCTGGGTTTTTTGTTATTCCAAGTGAATTTGCAAATTGCTCTTTCTAACTCTATGAAGAATTGATTTGGAATTTTGATGGGGATTGGATTGAATTTGTAGATTGCTTTCTACAAATTGCAAGATGGCCATTTTTACTATATTAATCCTGCCCATCCATAAGCATGGATTTCCATCTTCTGAGATCTTCGATTTCTTTCTTCAGAGACGTGAAGTTCTTGTCATACAGATCTTTCACTTGCTTGGTTAGAGTCACACCAAGATATGTAATATTTTTTGTGACTATTGTGAAGGGTTTTGTTTCCCTAATTTCTTTATCCTTTGAGTAGAGGAAGGCTACTGATTTGTTTGATTTAATTTTATATCCAGCCACTTTGCTAAAGTTGTTTTTCAGCTTGACAAGTTCTCTGGTAGAATTTTTGGGGTCACTTAAGTATGCAAATCATATCATCTGCAAATAGTGGCATTTTGACTTTTTTCTTTCCAATTTGTATCCCTTTGACTCCCTTATGTTGCCTAATTGCTCTAGCTAGAACTTCAAGTACTATATTGAATAGATAGGGAGAGAGTGGGCAGCCGTGTCTAGTCCCTGATTTTAGTGGGATTGCTTCTCTCCATTTAGTTTGATGTTGACTACTGGTTTGCTGCATATAACTTTTACTATTTAAGTATGGGCCTTGAATTTCTGAACTTTGCAAGACTTTTAACATGAAGGATGCTGAATTTTGTCAAAATCTTTTTCAGCATCTAATGAAATGATCATGTGTTTTTTTTCTTTCAGTTTGTTTATGTAGTGGATTATGTTGATGAATTTCTGCATATTGAAGCATCCTTGCATCCTTGGGATGAAGCTTACTTGATCATGGTGAATGATTGTTTTGATGTGTTCTTGAATTCAGTTGGCAAGAATTTTATTGAGTATTTTTGCATCAATGTTCATAAGGGAAATTAGTCTGAAGTTCTCTTTCTTTATTTGGTCTTTGTGTGGTTTATATATGAGCATAATTGTGGCTTCATAGAATGAATTGGGTAATGTACCTTCAGTTTCTATTTTGTGGAATAGTTTGAAGAGTATTGATATTAAGTCTTCTTTGAAGGTCTGATAGAATTCTCCACTAAACCCATCTGGTCCTGGACTTTTTGGGTTAGGAAACTATTAATGACTGTTTCTATTTCTTTAGGGGTTATGGGACTGTTTTGATTATCTATCTGATCCTGTTTTAACTTTGGCACCTGGCATGTGTTTAGAAGATTGTCCATTTCATCCAGATTTTCCAATCTTGTTGAGTATAAGCTTTTGTAGTAGGATCTGATGATTTTTTTTTAATTTCCACAGTTTCCGTTGTTGTGTCTCCCTTTTCATTTCTGATTTTATTAATTTGGATACTGTCTCTGTGCCCTCTGGTTAGTCTGGCTAAGGGTTTATCTATCTTGTTGATTTTCTCAAAGAACCAGCTCCTGGTTTTGTTGACTCTTTGTGTAGTTCTTTTTGTTTCTATTTGGTTAATTTCAGCCCTGAGTTTGATTATTTCCTGCTGTCTACTCCTCTTGGGTATATTTGCTTCTTTTTGTTCTAGAGCTTTCAGGTGTGCTGTCAAGCTGCTAGGGTATGCTCTCTCCAGTTTCTATTTGGAGGCACTTAGCACTATGAGTTTTCCTCTTAGCACTGCTTCATTGTGTCCTATAAGTTTTGGTATGATGTGTCTTCGTTTTCATTACATTCAAAAAAAGTCTTTAATTTCTTTCTTTATTTCTTCCTTGACCAAGTTATCATTGAGTAGAACATTGTTCAGCTTCCATGTATATGTGTGTTTTCCATTATTTTTGTTGGAATTTACGACCAGCCTTAGTCTGTGGTGATCTGTTAGGGTGCATGGGATTATTTCAATCTTCTTGTACCTGTTGAGGCCTGATTTGTGACCAATTATATGGTCAGTTTTGGAGAAGGTACCATGAGGTGCTAAGAGGAAAGTATATTCCTTTGCTTCAGAATGAAATGTTCTATAAATATCTGTTAGATCCATTTGGTTTGTAATTTCTGTTAGTTTCACTGTGTCTCTCTCTGTTTAGTTTCTGTTTCCATGTTTGCTGAGAGTGGGGTGTTGAAGTTGTGGGTGCCCTTGCATTTGGAGCATAGACGTTCAGTATTGAGAGTTCATCTGGGTAGTTTGTTTTTTTTTTCCTTTGACCAGTATGAAGTTTCCTTCCTTATCTTTTTTGGTAACTTTTGGTTGAAAGTCAATTTTATTCGATATTAGAATTTTTACTCCAGCTTGTTTCTTGGGACCATTTGCTTGGAAAATTGTTTTCCAGCCTTTTACTCTGAGGTAGTGTCTGTCTTTGTCACTGAGGTGCCTTTCCTGTATGCAGCAAAATGCTGGGTTCTATTTATGTATCCAGTCTGTTAGTCTATGTCTTTTTGGGGGGAATCGAGTCCATTGATGTTAATAGATATTAAGGAAAAGTGATTGTTACTTCCTGTTATTTTTGTTGTTGGAGGTAAAATTATGTTTATGTGGCTATCTTCTTTTGGGTTTGTTGAAAAATTGCCTTCTTGCTTTCTCTAGGGTGTAGTTTCCCTCCTTATCTTGGCGTTTTTCATCTAATATCCTTTGTAGAGCTGGATTTGTGGAAAGATATTGTGTAAATTTGGTTTTGTCATGGAATATCTTGTTTTCTCCGACTATGGTAATTAAGAGTTTTGCTGGGTATAGTAGCCTATGCTGGCATTTATGTTCTCTTAGGGTCTGTATGACATCTGCCCAGGATCTTCTAGCTTTCACAGGTTCTGGTGAGAAGTCTGGTGTAATTCTGATAGGTCTGCCTTTATATGTTACTTGACCTTTTTCCCTTACTGCTTTTAATATTCTTTATTTGTTTAGTGCATTTGGTGTATTTACTATTATGTGACGGGAGGAATTTCTCTTCTAGTCCAGTCTATTTGGAGTTCTGTAGGCTTCTTGTATGTTCATGGGCATCTCTTTCTTCAGGTTAGGGAAGTTTTCTTCTATAATTTTGTTGAAGATATTTCCTGGCCCTTTAAGTTGGGCATCTTCGCTCTCTTCTATACCTATTATCCTAAGGTTTGGTCTTCTTATTGTGTCCTACATTTCCTGGATGTTTTGAGTTAGGAGCTTTTTGACTTTTGCATTTTCTTTGACTTTTGGTCAATGTTTTCTATGGTATCTTCTGCACCTGATATTCTCTCTTCTATCTCTTGAATTCTGTTGGTGATGAAATCATCTATAACTCCTGATCTCTTTCCTAAGTTTTCTAACTCCAGGGTTGTCTCCCTTTGCGATTTCTTAATTGTTTCTATTTCCATTTTTAGATCTTGGATGGTTTTGTTCATTTCCTTTGCCTGTTTGTGTTTTGCTAGAAGATCCTGGGCAGATGTCATACAGACCCTAAGAGAACATAAATGCCAGCCCAGGCAAACTCTGGCAAAACTCTGTAATTTTTAAAGGGATATTTGTGTTTCCTCTTTAAGGGCTTCTACCTGTTTACCTGTGTTCTCCTGTATTTCTTTAAGTGAATTTTTTTATGTCCTTCTTAAAGTCCTCCATCATCATCATGAGAAGTGATTTTAGCTCTGAATCTTGCTTTTCCGGTGTGATGGTATGTCCAGGACTTGCTATGGTGAGATAATTGGGTTCTGATGATGCCAAGTAACCTTGGTTTCTGTTGCTTATGTTCTTACGCTTGTCTCCCGCTATCTGGTTCTCTCTAGTGCTACCTGCCCTCGCTATATCTGACTGGAGTCTGTCCTTCCTGTGATCCTGGTTATGTCAGAACTCCTCAAACTCGAGCTGTTTCTGTGGTCCTGTGATTCTGGGATCCTGGGATCCTGAAATCTTGGTGTGACCAAGATCCTGGGATCCTGAGATCCTGGGTGTGTTAGAGCACCTAGGAGTAGAGCGTCCTCTGGGTGTTACAGGACTGGCTGCAGAGTTCTCGCCCAAGGTAAACCAGCCCAGACCAGAAGGTACCCGTGCCTCTGGTCAGATGGGGTTCTTGTGACCCTGAATCCCACTGGTCCTAGTTACACCTGGTGGTGTTGGGACAGATGTTATGCCCTCCTCATCACTGATCCTATTATCCTTGCTGTGTTAGAGCACCTAGAAGTGTCACTTCCTCTGAGTGTTACTATATATGTTTTTTTTTTTTTTTTTTTTTTTTTTGGTTTTTCGAGACAAGGTTTCTCTGTGTAGCCCTGGCTGTCCTGGAACTCACTCTGTAGACCAGGCTGGCCTCAAACTCAGAAATCCGCCTGCCTCTGCCTCCACTATATATGTTTTTAAAATACACTTCACTACTTCTCTTATCAGCTATAACCATTCCCTTCCAGTTGTCTTCAGGTGTCTTTAAGAAAACAAGAGTCTTTTACTCCTGGAACTGCTTCACCCCTGGCGCCATGTATCAAGTTTCTGTTTGATCTCTTCACTTTCTCCAGTCCAGCCTGCTGTCTCACAGTTACCCTGTCACTGATGTACCAGCAGAGGGCACACAAAAGCAATCTTTAGGGAATCTTTAGGGGAAGGGACTGCTGAGCTGAAACGTGGTGAATTAAAATGGGTCCTGTGAAAGGGAAGAGGCAAGGTCAGGGCCGGATCAGAGTACACTGACAATTCCCTGACATACAGAGGTACCAAAGCTGGTGTAGGGAAACTGGTAGAATATTCTGAAAGGCCCTAAAGTCCCGTGTTCTGGAATTAGATCTCCATATAAGAGTGCTGTTCATGAATTTTGAACAGAAGACTGACAAAATATAAGTATACAATGGACCAACTGAGCCAGATAAGGATTGCCAACGTGCTACATATACTAATGGGGGTATATGGTAAGCCAGTAAGACCACATAGGGAGCTCCAAAGTACATAGAGAGGCTTGCTAAGGAGACAGAACAGGGAGCTAAGCAAAACCATTTGAATTTCTATTTTCATATTTAAAGGTTGTGCTACCTCGTTTTTTGGTCAGCTCGGTGCAAGCGAGGTGCATTAGGGTTCTCTAGAGTCACAGAATTTTAGGGAATTTTGTGGAATCTATATATTAAGGGAATTTCTTGTAAAGACTTACAATCTGTAGCCTGCCTAACCCAACAATGAGCAGCTGTGAGTGGGAAGTCCAAGAATCTAGTGGCTGCTGAATCCCACGAGGCTGGTTGTTTTACCTGGTCATCTATATAAGCTGGAACCCTGAAGAAGTTGGTTCCAACAGATGTGCTTTGCAATTAAGTGCAAGCAGGCAAGGAAGAGTGAGTCTTCCTTCTTCCAGTGTCCTTATGCGGGCCTCCAGCAGAAGGTGTGGCCCAGATTAATGGTGTGTAACCACCACATCTGGATCTGGAACTTGCTTTTTTGCAAGCTGGGATCTGCTTGCCTCTGTCTCCTGGGATTAAAGGTGTGCACTACCTTTCCTGAGCCTAAGCTTTTCGTGGCTACTATGCCTCAAGATCTCCATGTCGAGAGGCAGGTCAGAAGCCTGAGTCTTCCAGCCTCAAGATCTGGATCACAGGTGTGCCCTCCGTTTCTGGATCGTAGTTCATTCCAGATGGAGTCAAGCTGACAACCAGGAATAGCCATCACACTGGGGTCAGTTGGGAACTCTCAGTCGAGAAAATGCCTTTATAAGGCTAGCCTGTAGACAACTCTGTGAGATATTGTCTTGATTAGTGTATTGATGTGGAAGGGCCAGGGCACTGTGGATGGTGCCACCCCTAAGTAGACAGTCCTGGATGGCATAAGAAAGTAGCCTAAGCAAGCCATGGGGAGCAAGCTGGTAGGCAGCACTCCTCCATGACCTCTGCTTCAGCTCCTAACTCCTTGGATTAAGCCCCGACTTCCCTGGATGATGGACTACAAGCTGTAAGACAGAAATATACCCTTTTCTCCTCAAATTGCTTTTGGTCATGGTATTTATTCAGCAATAGAAACTCTGAGTAAGAAAAACTAATTTTTTTATCTACATATGACTTTATAAATATCGTTGGTGCACACTTTATAAACATACAGGGAGAAGTAAGACAAGGGGGTCATGGGTTCAACTGCGCCGTGTGACCATGCCTCGAATCCGTTAACAAAGCTGGCTGTGGTGGTGCACACCTGACATCCTAGCTCTCAGAAGGCAGAGGCAGGTGGATGTCTATGAGTTCAAGGCCAGCTGGACTGCAAACATGTAACAGATGGCAAGCACTTAAGTTGGATTTGCATTACCAGCATCTAGAGATACATTCCCCCAAGAAACATGCACACAGCAAAATGCTGTAACTGTATCCATATGAGACAATCCATCCCTAAATGGCTTAAAAGGAAACAAAACCTGGAAGCCCACTGGACCCCTCAGGACTCAAAAAGAAATGAAATTATGATACTGTTTAAGAAACAGGGCCTGGAAAGATGGTTCCACAGTTAAGAGCACTGGCTGCTCTTCCCAAGGACACAGGTTCAATTCCCCAGTGCACCCATACCAACTTACAACTAGACCCCGAGGGTCTAATCTTATTCTCAGGCCTAAGTGGGCATGAGGACATGCATGGAACACAGACATACATGCTGGGAAAACAGCTATACACATTAAAAACAAACAAATAAATAAAACTTACTTGGTTAGAAACAGACATGAACTCTAAAATCTCTGGGGCCTCCAGTCTCTTGAGGGTTAGGTGCATCATCTCTGAATGAACACAGACCTGGCAGTCCTCTATTGTATGTGTGTTGGGGGCTTCATATCAGCTGGCGTATGCTGCCTATTTGGTGGTCCAGTGTTTGAGAGATCCTGGGGGTCCCAATTAAATGAGACTCTCTCTGGTCCTCCTACAGGATTGCCCTTT
Organism: Apodemus agrarius; assembly: GCA_964023405.1. Classification (NCBI taxonomy): domain Eukaryota; kingdom Metazoa; phylum Chordata; class Mammalia; order Rodentia; family Muridae; genus Apodemus; species Apodemus agrarius. The sequence goes on along the minus strand of OZ030012.1, from coordinate 43,854,217 downwards.
TCCTCAGCTTCTTTCAGCCTTCCCCGATTCAACCACAGGGCTCAGCTGCTTCTGTCCACTGGTTGGGTGCAAATATCTGCATCTGAGTCTTTCAGCTGCTTGTTGAGTTTTCCAGACTGCGGTCATGCTCGGTCTCTTTTTGTGAGCACTCCATGGCCTCAGTAACAGTGTCCGGCCTTGGGACCTCCCCTTGAGCTGGATCCCACTTTGGGCCTGTTTCTGGACCTTCTTTTCCTCAGGCTCCTCTCCATTTCCATCCCTCCAGTTCTTTCAGTCAGGAACACTTATGGGTCAGAGTTGTGACTGTGGAATGCCCCCCCTCTCCCTCATTTGATGCCCTGTCTTCCTGCCGCAGGTGGGCTCTATAAGTTCCCTCTCCCTACTATTGATCATTTCATCTAAGGTCCCTCCCTTTGAGTCCTGAGAGTCTCTCACTTCCCAGGTCTCTGGTGAATTCTGGAGGGTCACCCCCAACCTCTTATCTCCTAGGTTGCCTGTTTCCATTCTTTCTACTGGCCCTCAGGGCTTGGAGGCCCCAGAGAGTTTAGAGGTCAGGTGGTGTGGGGGGTGGGCTGGGGACATCCATGTGGAGTCAGGGGGTGGGGAAAGAGGTACAGGATATGGAACAGTCAGAAGGTGGACAGGGGTGGGGCAGGGGGGATAAAATATGGAGTATAAAAAATAAAGTAATTAATTAATTAAAAAACCAGACATGAAAAACAACTTTAAATGATCCTTTAGATGCCCGTCTCAATGATGAACTGTTTAAAAGTCTCCAGATGTGTATGAAATATAAAGTATTTCAGGCCAATATCTCTCAAATATCAATTCCAGGAGCCATACCAAATTTTAGTAACAAAACTATAAAAGTGAGAAGCATCTAGTGATTGCCCCGTGAAGTTCAATACTCCATCTCAAACAGCCATCCATCTTTTTTTGTTTTTTCATGAGAAAACATTTTCTCATTAAGAGTTATTATCCAGCCGGGCGTGGTGGCACACGCCTGTAATCCCAGCACTTGGGAGGCAGAGGCAGGTGGATTTCTGAGTTCGAAGCCAGCCTGGACTACAGAGTGAATTCCAGGACAGCCAGGACTACACAGAGAAACACTGTCTCGAAAAAACAACAACAACAACAACAAAAAAGGGGTTATTATCCTCTGTAGACCAGTCTGGCCTCTTTTAATCCCAAGACCTGGGAGGCAGAGGCGGAAGGATCTGTGAGTTCGAGGCCAGTCTGGTCTACAGGCTGAATTCCAGGACAGCCAAGGCTGCACTAAGATGCCTTGTTGCAAAAAAAAAAAAAAAAAAAAAAAAAAAAAAAAAAAAAAAAAAAAGAAAAAAAATAAACAAGCAAGAAAACAAAGAGTTAAGATCTTCGTCGCCAGCCCTGTAGCAGTCTTCTATAAAGGACCTGTCTTCCCTCCCTGCCTTCAGTCTTCAGGATTCTGCAGAACCAGGCTTTTTCCCTCCCCTATTCTTCATGTCAGCCACCAATTCCTAGAGACACGCTCTCCCTGGGAACCTACACAGAGATACTTGCTCAGCCATGTTTGTTGCTGTGCTATTCATAAGAGGCAGAAATTGGAATCAGCCTAGACGCTAATCAACATATAAATGGATAGTGAAATGTGGTATATTTACACAAAAGAATGCTGTGCAGCTCTTTTAAAAAAAAAATGGAATTACTGGAAAACGGACAGAACTAGGAAAAAGATATCCTGAGCGACGTGACCCAGACCCCAAAAGACAAATTTTGCGTGTTTTCTCTTATAGGAGAATGTTAGCTTTAAATATCTGTTAGGCATGCTACAATTCGTATAACGACAGAGGTTAAGTATAGAGTAAGGGACTGGGGAGAAGGCGAGGCCCTCCCAAGGAAGGAAATAGAATCTGTATTATGGTTATGGATAGACAGTGAGGAGTCTGGAGCTGGAGGATTGTACAAGGAGGAGGATAGGGAGAGGCAAGGGAGAAATTGCAGGAAGGATGACTGACATGGACGGCCATCTAAGAGGTCATATGGGAACCTACACAGTATATATACATATACACCCATGAAGTCACCAATCTAATCTAAATCTAGTCACCAATCTAAAATCAAAGTGGAGTCACCAAGTAGCAGAGGGGAGACGATGCCCCAACCAGACATCTTTCATCCCCGAGTGAAACCTCCAGTGACAAGCAAGAATGGGCTCTATCTAGTTGAGTCATTAGCCAAAAGGGCCCCATGGAAGCCCCCAAATGTTCCAAGGTCTCAGTGACTGTCCACAAACTGATCCCAAGACCCTATGGCTGGGATTTACAACATTTACGCTGATGCTTAACTAGAGCCTTCAGCCCTCCTGACTAGTATCCGTGATCCTGGAAGGGCTCTGCATGCCAGCGGAGAATGGACACACCAACCCAGCCCCCAAACTCTGTAATCTACAGCAGAGACCTCCCGGCAGGGTGTGCGGGTCCAGCAGTGACACAGATGCCGTGGGAGTAACCACATTCTCTTCTCGGAACTAAGGCCCACTCCACAAGATGGAACCCGTGCCTGGCACTGCTTGGTGGTGAGAACTAGAAACTAAACAGGGCACGGCCCAAGTGGAAAGCCAAATGCTACTGTTGTTCTAAAGGAACGTAGCCATAAAGTGACGCCCAATGACACTATTCCCATAGGTCAGTGTCTCTCTCAGCCATCGCCAGAGAAGTTTCCTCTTGGAGCAGACGGGGAACTAACACAGAGACCACAACTGAACAGTGTTTAGAGAGAGAGATTTTGGAACACTCAGTCTTAATTGGAATGTCTTAACCCCTCCCCTCAGGGTTCAGGGAGCAGCGTAGCAGGGGAGGTAGAAAGGCTCTCCGGGCAGAGGGAATGCACGCCTCCGTGTAAACGTGTCTTCAGACACAACAGGACTGGCGTGCACAGGAACTCACAGAGGCCAAGGCAGCGTGCACAGGGCCTGAACAGGCTCAAGACAGATGGGGTCCCAGCACTAAGACAGGGACGTGGGCACAGGCTCCCATCCCTAGCCAAGAAATATCACCAACTGATATTTGCTTGCAAAGGAAAACTTAGTTTTCTCTATAGTCCTCCTGGATATATTAACCACAGTTAAGAATAGGTTCCTGCCCAGCAGTAGACAGTCAAAGCAATGGAAAGTTAATGCTATTTTTCTAGACATCTTCTCTCACAGTGTTTTGTTTGGGCATTTTTTTGTCTTACTGGCCTTTTGCTTATGATATGTTATCTGATTTTGTGTTATATATTTTAGGGTGTGTGTGTGTGTGTATTTCTTGTGTTTTTCTTTATTTCTTCTTTTTCATTAGTATGTTGTTGTTGTTGTTGCCTGTTTGTTTTTGAAAGAGAAAGAGACAGACAGACAGACAGAGATCTCTCCTATGGAGTGGGGGGTTGTCAGAGGATCTGGGAGCAATTGTGTGTGTGGGGAAATCATAATCAAATATATATAATATGAAAGTTTTCTATGAAAATAAAATTGGCTGTATTTATTTGTATTTATTTGGGATTTTTGTTCTGTTTTCTTGTCTGCTCGCCATTCGTGGTAACTTGGAAGCTTTATTATAAACTGCAGTTAACACTTTGCCCAGCAGATGGCAGAACAGCGCTACCGATACGTCCGGACTGGCCATCTTTGCTGTCTACGCATTTGCCTTACGTAAAACGCCCAGTAAATCTTTCAAAAAAAAAAAAAAAAAAAAAAGCCACAGTCTTCTTTGATTCTCCCTAAGAATATTTCAAGGTGTACAAAATGTTGCATGCCTCATCCTAGAAATGACTTTCTACTGTAGCTGTCAGGGTGATCTTTTTATGATTATAATATATATTAGTAGCACAAAACCATATAACCTAGCTCTTAAGAGGGACAGTTAGACACGACGAAGTAGACAAAGGAGTCCTAAAGGCTTATTTCGCCCCCTTCTAAGTCGTCACCGCCCCCTGACCGAGACACGGGCATGCGCACTCTCGGTTCTGAGTGTGTCTGGGCTCACAAAGAGTGACGTAATTCCTTAAAGAGAAGCAACGGCGAGCTCCGCACTGCCACCCGGTGGCGCCGGCTCTCCACTTCCAGACTTGGATAAACCGGACTTATTCTTGTGGAGAATCTGGTCCACAAATCCTCTCAAAGGGCTTTATTCTTCGCAGTCCCTCGCTGTCGCCACCACTGACAGTGTCCTTTTGTGCCACAGGGAGACCCTCCCCATCCCCCGCCGCCCCAAAAGTTTTCTATATCCAACGTCAAGGCCTCCGCTCTTTCCCGACAATGAAGCTCTCCTGGGCAACCTCAGGTTTCCTCTCTAGAGCTCCTGGGCACTAATCCTCCAGCAGGAGAGCCTTGAGTTCAAGGGAAAGCTTTGAAGAAGGAAGCACGCGTGTTCTCTCTAGACAAGAGCGGCACAGATTTCTAGGGGAGGGCCCAGCCCCAGTCACACGGACTGAATGCGTAGAATTGGATTTATGTGACAGTAAAAGAATACATTGTACCTGATGTGTGAATCCCATCTGGCAAAACAGCAGAAAGAGTTCTCTTCTCTTAGTTATTTACAAAACAAAACGGCAACCATAAACGGGGTTGGGAGTATTTATTTCTAGCTCAGAAATATTCCCAGGGCATCCGGGCAATGCAGCAGCCATTTTTGTCTCTATGCAAGCTCAGCAAAATGTCCAGGAGTGCTGTGCCCGTTCTAATGCTCCACTGCCTTCTAGGACGCCCAGGGCCTTCTGCTCAGAAGGGCGAGAATTCCCTTGAAAATGCGCCTCTGGAGTTCTCCCCTTCTCAGATGCCCCGCCTCCACCCCGCCCACTCCCTAATGTACACCCCTATACAGCCATTTTTCCCCTCTGCTTTCTCCAACGTCTACCTCGGGTAACTTTCTCCCTCTTTATCCTCAGTAATTAAACCAGGGGGCGGGGAGCGAGGGGGAAGGCCAATAATGCCTTTCTACGATGCCTTATGACACGAATCTTTCTACCATTTCAACGACTCCCAAATTTGCTCATATATCGAAACCGCCAGGGATGGAGGGACTTAACTATAACCCCAGGACTTGGGACACTGGGGCTGAAGGAACAAGTTTGAGGTCAGAGTGAGCGAACGCTGGAACACACTGTTTCAGACAGGGAAGAGCAGGGTTAAACGGGCTAAAATAAAAACAAATAAACCAAGGATTGAGTCAACGCTGGGAAACAGCTCCGTTGCCCACGTGACCCAGCCTTCCTCCGAATCTTCCACCTGGACGCTTGGGATAGCCCCACCTAAATAGGCAGGCATCCCCCCTGTACATAAAGTGAATTATTAACCTGTAACCTAAACTCACTTCAGCTCAAACACTGTCCAAACTCTTCAAACATTGGCATCGTATAGAAACACAGCTTCTCTTCTGAAAGTCCAGATCTTCACATGGTAGGTCGAGTTGCTAGGTTTTATAGTTACCTAGGGGCAGGCATTTCGTTTCAACCACAGGGACCCAAGCTAGACACCACCATACAACAGCTAAGGACCTTCTGGGTTGTGAGCAAGTCTCACAGAATCTATATTTTTCCGTGCAGCTGGTGGGTTAATGCTGTTCCCGGGGTTTCGGCACCAAATGATGGGTTTATAAATGGAGAGAGGAAAGGGGGATTAGAGGGTGTGGCACGGCGGTGTGGGGGAAGGGGGTGCCTAGGCGGGCCCATGCCCAGGCACCTCTTCCCCCTGAGGGACCACACACACAGAGACATGGTATAGAATAGAGTTTATTCAGGGAAGAGGATGGGAGGGGAGGGGGGAGGGGAGGAGAGCCCAAGAGGGGCAGAGAGGTGAGAGTTTCAAGAAGCAAGAGCGATGAGAGAGAGGAGAGAGGAGAGAGGAGAGAGGAGAGAGGAGAAAGGAGAGAGGAGGGAGGGAGGGAGGGAGGGAGGGAGGGAGGGAGGGAGAGAGGGAGGAGGAGGAGGAGGAGGAGCAAGCAGCCCCTTTTATAGTGGGCCAGGTCTATGGGGCGGGGCATACCTGGCTGTTGCCAGGTAATTGGGGTGGAGCTTAGACAGAACACTAACAGCAGCCGGATAGGTAAACCCTCTATGATGTAGCCATTGAGGGAAACAGAATCAAAGCCATTAGATTGGACCCCTAAGAGTCCATGGGCCCTGTATTTCCTAAAGCAGGTGCTTGGCTCAGGCCCACGCAAGGACACTGCCGGGCACCCTGCTGGGACATGGTCTGTGAGTTCTGAGCTAGTTGGTCTTTCCCTGTGGCGTCTCACCTGGGAAGTAAGTTGATATCAAAAGTGGTGCCTATCTTTTCCCCCACCTCTTCCCCAGGCTTTTGGTGTTAACTTTCCACTCCTCAGGAACTGAAAGAAGTGGCCACATACTCTACCCAGTGGCCTCTGCTTCCCTCAGAGCCGCCACCATGCTGTTTATCCCTTAAGTTGGAACATGGACTCCCCCCCCCCCAGAAGCCCCGGCCTTTCTGCCACCCTCTGCCTGTCCACGGTGTCGGTAACACTCATAATAAATGTGTAGTCCCCTAATCTGTTTCAGTGTCCTGAACTGCCCCCACATGCAAAGTCGCAGCCTCCATGCCAGCGCCGGCTCTCCCTCAATAAAGCCCGTTCTCCACAAGGGGGCGGAGTTGGAACTCAAACTTCGGGTCTTGGCAGTGCCCGGCTGCTTGGCTTCTCACATTATCAGACCTGATGCTGTGGATTCCTTTGCACCAGGTCACTAACTGCTGTTACTCTTGGTCAGAGAGTCCTCTAAGCCGACCCCGAAACGATGCATCGCTGACATGTTCCACTCGGCCTCAGACCTGAGCAGCAGCTAACAAGGCCCCTTTCTCGCTGACGTCAGAGCTTGCCGGCAAAGCTTGCCTATATCAGTGCCAGCTAACGCTGAAGTTAGGTTAGTGTCCATCATCAAGAGAAGGGCCGATGTTGCCGGTGGGACTGGAGCAGAAACCGAGGGAGCAATGCGGCGCTGTCTCAAGCCCAGGCTCATCTTCAGTTACCTTCCTTATACTGCCAAACTTCTTAGCCATCGGAAAATCACCCAGTGCTTTTAACATCAGGATGTTGGGGGTTGGTCTGAGCCGATTACTGGGGAGAACAGAGGTAGGCGGGGTTTTGATGACCAGGCTGAGTCGCAGGTTGGAAGCACAAGGATAGAGAAGAGGAGGAACGGGGAGAAGAAGAAAGACGGAGAGAACCGGAAGTGCCCAGGAGCACATGGCCGAGTGAAATGCCCACTGAGGGCAGTGATGGAGCAAAAGCGACACCGGAAAGACTCACACAGCAAGTATTTGGGGCGATCAGCTGGGATTTAACCAGTCTAGCATATAAAAAAAAAAAAAGTAGATTAGGGGTGAGTCACCCAATAATTGTGCTAAAGCTGATTAAATCTACAGTACTCAATCTCCATTTTTTGGGGGGTGGGGTCATATTAAGAACTACAGAGTTAATAACATTTTTTTAAGATTCATCTATTATTATATCTAAGTACACTGTAGCTGTCTTCAGACAGACCAGAAGAGGGCGACAAATCTCATTACACATGGTTGTGAACCACCATGTGGTTGCTGGCATTTGAACTCGGGACCTCTGGAAGAGCAGTCAGTGCTCTTAACCGCTGAGCCATCTCTCCAGCCCCCCAAGTGATAACTTTTAAAGCAACATGATGACTTCTATAATCTTCCCGCTCCCGTTTCCAGCCCCTACAGCCCCCCCACTCCCACCCACCCCTCCTGATCTCACAGCACAATCTGCGCCTGCAGAAGCTGGCTGGCTGCCTCTGCTCGCTCCTGGCTCCCTGGACTGTCAGCATTCACTTCGTCACTCTCTTCAAACAGACCCAGTCCACAATCGCCACCCATTCACCTTCCCGGGGAAGGAAACCTTATCTCGATGATTCATCACTACTCCCATTACTCATGGCCAAAGATAACCACAAAGTTCTTATTCATATCTCCTTGGTATCGTTTTAGTCAGACCAGTAACCACTGAGAAAAGTCTATTCCTGTGGGCACGAGATAGTACCTCTTCTTTGAAATTCTTTCAACCCCTCCCCCCTTTACAATAAGCAACAGTAGACTCTAATAACCCCTAAATGTTCTATCTGAACTGGGAAAATAAGTCCCTCTTCACCCCAAACCAAGTTCTTTGCCTTCAACCTTTCCTTTGAATGGTTTTGTTTTTTTGTTTTTTGTTTTTTGTTTTGTTTGTTTTTGTGGGTTTTTTGTTTTGTTTTGTTTTGTTTGTTTGTTTGTTTTTTGTTTTTTTGTCTTCTTTAAAATGACCGACTCCCAGGGATGGAGAGATGGATCAGTGATTAAGAGCCCCGGCTGCGTTTCCTGGGTTCAATTCCCAGCACTCACAGGGCAGCTCACAACCATCTGTAGCTCCCCAAGGCCCTCTTCGGGCCACCAGGCATGCATGAGGTCCGCAGACATTCAGGCAGCAGGCCATACACATACAATCTTTTAAATTTAATAATTATACTTTCTCTTTAGCACGCCTCAAGTCCTGGGGGGGGGGCTTCCTTCGGAGTAGAGCCAAAGGGTCTCAATGTCTTCCTGCTAATTGGACTGGCCCCTGTACCAGTTCCTCCCTCCCTGCCCACATCCAAATTGTCCCTAGCTACATTCAGTAGCCCTTTCTGGGTTCATTCTACCTAAGAGCCTTCTGGCTGGTAATCCTGCTGGTGTGACTAGAGATCTGGGTGGGGGCGGGAGCCAGAATACGTGGAAGCCAACTGGCTGCTAGGCTTATAGCGTGCCAGCTCAGCTCGCTAGGAGACTAAATCACAGCGCAGTTGTCCTGGAGGCTGCTTGGGACTAACCCCAGGGATTCCTGCCTGACCCTAGAAGAAGAATGCTATATTGATGCGAAGATACCGTGAGATACACCTAAAAGACTAAGAAAGCGGGACACCTGGTTGAGTACCTCTCAGGGCTAGCTCTTGGTGAAAGGCATGTGGGGCTGGCTTCCCTGGTTACGGCCGCCCCTGAGTCCGCTCACCTCCCTAGCATAACTCCCCTTCCTTTCAACCCTCACTTTACCTTCTGGCGTCACTGGCATCGTCCAGATTGCAAACTGTTTAAACTCCAAGTGGTGCTGTCTCAGGCCATCCAACAAATGCCATCAGCATCAGCACCGGCACCAAAGACTGCTTGACCTCTGTGGTTGTTTGAATGAGAAATGCCTCCATAGCTTCATGTGTTTGAACACTTGGTCCCCCAGCTGGTGCTGCTGTTGGGGAGATTAAGGAAACTCTTGGAGGTGGAGCCTTCTTTGAGGGAATTGGTCACTGAGGGGAGGCTTTGAAGGTTCTCTCCTTCTCCCTCTCCCTCTCCCTCTCCCCCTCCCCCTCCCCTCCCCCTCCCCCTCTCTCCCCCTCCCCCTCCTCCTCCCCTCCCCCTCCTCCTCACCTCCCCCTCCTCCTACCCCCTCCCCTCCCCCTCCCCCCCCCCCTCCCCTCCCCTCCCCCTCCCCTCCCCTCCCCCTCATCCTACCTCTTCCCCTCCCCTCCCCCTCCCCCTCCTCCCTCCCTCTCCCCCTCTCCTCCCCCTCCCCTCCTCCCCCTTCCCCTCCTTCTCCCCTCTCCCCCTCCCCCTCCCCTCTCCCCTCCCCCTCCTTCTCCCCTCTCCCCTCCCCCCTCCCTCCCTCTCCCCCTCCCCTCCTCCCCCTTCCCCTCCCCCTTCCTCCCTTTCCTCTTCCCCTGCCCCTTCCCTCCCTTCCCCCTCTCTGTATGTGTGTGTGTGTATATACTTCCAGTTCGTGTGTGTGTGTGTGTGTGTGTGTGTGTGTGTGTATGTGTACTTCCAGTTCCTGGCAGGTTGGTCTCAAGCTCCTGTTATCACCAAGGCATTCCCCCACCACGATGGGCTCCATCCCACTGGAACTGTAAGGCTAACACAGGCTCTCTGGTCAGTACTTTGTGTCACAGTGCTTTAACAGAGTAACAAGAAAGTAACCAATGCTATCTCCAGTGATGTCACAGTCTAGATTTCACCCTGTTATGATAACTGCTCAGACCAGTGCTGTCCACGTTGCTTTTTTGAGAGAGAGTCACGCATCCACCTAGAACTGACCAATTAAGTTAGACTTGCTGCCCAGTGATAAAAGTGCCACTGTGCCTGTTTCCGCCCCCCCCCCCATTGCCTTGGGTTCTTGAAACTAAACTCAAGTCCTTCTGCTTGCAGGGCAAGGACTTCATCCACTGAGCTACCCCCCCCAACCCTACAGCCCACATCCTAATGATTTACAGGCTTTATTCAAATGGCCAGTCTTTAAATATACCAGCGGCACTACAAAATTGCTACTTAACAAGACAAAGAGCCACCCACCTATCTAGATGTGGACCACACATAAATAGCTCATGAGATAAGATCGAGAAACTCCCTTTGACAGTTATAAAAGAGCTACCATGGAATTGGGGGAGAGTCCCCTAAGAAATCACCTACCTCATCTCTGTCTTGGCTGCAATGCACTTTCTTTAGTAAAACCTTTTTTTTTTTTTTTTTTTTTTTTTTTTTACTGTTTTGATCTGCTAAATGCTCCATATGCACACAAGTGCACACACACACACACACACACACACACACACACACCTTAAGCTTGCCAAGTCATTCCTGGCAGGGAACTAACATTATTATTTCCACTACGTGAATACTAATTATTGCCAACAGTACTTGAAACAATGATTTACGTTGCTACACACAAATAAGTAGTGCTGAATTCTGGACCCCAGTCTGCAGAAGGCCCTTGCCCTCACTGTCTGTCTGTCTGTCTACTACTCTCACGGAGCATCTGCCTGGACTTCCAGATGACGACACTTCTGGCTTTTTGCTGGGAAGTGTGGCTCGATGACTAGGTGGTCCCTGAGAATGGCCACCAACCAACTGCCCAGAAGAGAGAATACTCCCCCAGGAGTTACCCCTGCACTCTAAAAGCCTGGTGCCTAGGAAGATACTGGGTCATGGGGTAGAAGCAGGATCACCTAGCCCTGGCTCTCACAGACAGGCAGTGTGGTCTAGGCTAGCCATCCCAGCATCTCATCTATTAAAAAGAATATTGGACCGGATCATCTCGAAGGACCCTTCTGGCTTTCAGATTGGTGGATTTCCTGGTCTGCAGAGAACGGCTGTGCAAACAGCTCCAGATCCAGGCCTGCTCGGAAATGCACAACTCCCCAGAGGTCCACAATCTTGACCCAATACGCTTCCCAAAGCGGGAGCAGAGAGGTAGCGCGGTTACAGAGAGAACGAATTCTCAGAGTTTTCAAGGCACTTCCATTTTCATCCATCCAGTTTCATCACCCTCAAAAATGCTCGTCAACAATAAATCCTGAGAAGTAGACGAGGAAAGCACATGACAGTGGCTGCACAGGCCACTCTGAGCGCTGGGCTCCTCTTGGACTTCTGTGGAACAGGGTAAACGAGTCTCCTTTGGTTGGCTTCTGCTGGAGTAAAGGTTCATGTGTTCTGTCTTAAACCACTATAACCCGGTGGGGCTCTGTCACCTACATTGTCTTCAAGGTAGAGTGGAGGTTGGGGGTGGGTTTTCCTCTTCAGAATAGATAGGACGGAGGCTGTCCTGTTTTATGAATGGTGAAAGTGAGGCTCATTCGTGTTAAATATTCTGCAAATAAATATCTAATGAGTAAATAACTCACTCCCTGGGTGATTCCGTTCTGATCTTCCAGGTTCATTTCTTGTTCGTTTTTAGTTCAGAATGAAGTCAGGTTCTGTTCTGAGGAAAATAAGCTGCCACTTGATTTAGGGGCTCTGAGAGACAGGGCAGGTGGGAAACAGGCTCACCGGGATGGGGTAATGGTCCAGTACTGGCTCATGGCCGCGACCTGTGTTTACAGATCATGGGGAGAAATTCAGAGAAGCGTAGGACTCGGGAAACACACTCAGTGCACCGGTGAGCCCGGGCTGCATGTAGACTGGCTGGCCAGGATGCCCAGGGATCCTGCCTCCTCTTTGGCACTGGGAATTCAGGCACACGCTTCCACACCTGTTTGTTTGTTTGTTTGTGTGTGTGTGTGTGTGTGTGTGTGTTTTAACCTGTGTTCTTCAGGACCCAGCTCTGCTCTCCATGTTTGTGGTGAAAATATATTACTGTCTGAAGCCAATCATATTCTTTCTATGACCGTGTGGTCCAGTGGCACCAATCATGTAGTAGCCAGTCCAAATGCAGTGTTCCCCTCCAGATGTGCTGGGTAGAAAGGGCGTCTTAGGGATGATGACCTCGAGTTTGGTGTCCATGCAAAGCTAGGCTTGAGAGGCATTCCTCTGAACTCTCCTTCATTCCCGAGGGTTCGACTTTTTGTTCATGCAAGTGGATCAGAGAGGCATGCGAGTGGGGGAGGGTGCACCAGCCTTCTCTCACGTCTAGACGCCCAGCGTGCACATCGGCAGAAGCCACAGTAACAAGCACGGGGCAGCCTGGGAGCTTCCTGCCGCCACTTAGAAAGAAGATGGTTTTCACTCTGTAGGCAGGATCGTGGGTTTCCCGGGCTCTCTTCACTTTCCTGACTTTAAATATTAAGGTGAGAAATGAGATTGATGTCTAAGGCCAGTAAAAGTGAGCATTCTCCTCACTACCTGGGACAGAGCAGGAGGCTGCTTTCTCCCACTGAACTCCAACTATCATGTTGTTGTTGTTGTTATTTCTCTCCTCCTTCTGTTTCTCTTTTCACAATGTCTCCCCATTCCCCTCCCCCAACAAAATTATGTTTTCAGAGTTGATGAGAGGCATAGAGAATCGTCTTCAGATTCCAGGCCCAGGAGGGAAGCTTGGGCATTAGTTACCGCTCTCACCCATGCACAGGAGACAGAAAGCTCAGCAAACCTGAAATGCTTCCCGCAGGCAAACACCTGTCCAGCCTGGCAGCAGCCTGGGGACCTGAATTAGGGCCTCACCAGCGAGCACTTGGACAGACGCCCTTCCGTGCAGGTGTTGGGGATGGTGGGGAGTTAATTGGGTAACAGGTGGGGACTCAGAGGGCGGAAGAAATGGAGAGCAAATAGGGCAGAAGCTGACTGTCAAAATCTAATTTTAAAACAGAGTGGAATTTTCCTTTTCTATTACTCCATTTAGGCCTCAGAAAGCACAGTCACATTAGAACCGAAAGGAATATCGTCATTTCAAACAGCCAACATTTACAGATGCTTTCTAAGTGGCCAGCTCGGGGCTGAAGGACCTCACAAGCTCCTTCCCTCGTTCTCGAGGGGGCTCGGGAGGACTCTCGGAAGCACATTGGCTGTAAGAAGGCAGAAGCCATGGTAAGGTGAGCCCCTGCCTAAGGACACGCAGATGCTATTCAGCTGAGCCAGGCTTCTCTGGCATGACATAGTCTGCGGATGAACCCCCTCCGCTGTGCTGCTGTGAGGCGGGAGGCCTACTGCACCGTGTGCTGGTCACCCACACCTGCAGCTAATCCTCCAGACCGAGCGACCTGAGGGAAATCTAGACCCATGTGGGAACTGGCTAAGTTAGGAATCAATACATTCCCACCTTTCAAGCCCCAAGCCCATCCCTGTTAATAAATAAAGGTCCAATGGCACACTGCTATCTGTGCACACATTGGCCATGGTTCCTTTGTGCTAAGGTTATAGAACGAAGTCTGGTAGTCTCTCACCCCCACACCTCCGCCATTATTGATTGGTAGGGCATATGTTTCAAGACTCCAGCTGAGGCCTAACTGAGAATACTATATATGTTATGGGGTTTTTTTTCCTTTCAATATAAACCTATAATAACTCGTTTATAAATTAGACACATTAAGAAGTCAAAATTACTACTAATAAAACAGAATAACTGTAACAACATATATATTTATATATCAACAGCATTTATTTATATATCAACATAAATAAACACACACCTAACTGTAATAAGGGTTATGAAGATGTGGGTTTCCTCTTTAAGAAGCTGAGCAAATATTAACAGTCTGGAACCACAGTTAACCGCGGGTGATTAACTGAAGAGAGAGGAGGCAGGCAGAGAAACTATGGTGGCTGCACAGAGAGTAGGTGCCACACAGACTCAGGGACTCACTGTCTGGCTCCGTGCTGAAGACACTTACCAAATACCAGCCAGATAAATACAGCAGGGGGGGTGGGGCTTCTCTGGATCACGGTTCCGTGCTGACCAAGAAACTTGGGGACATTAAAATATGGAACAGAAAATGCAAGGGCATGACTCTACCCAGATAGTTTAGTGGGTTTTTGGTAGGCTTCTGGGTGGAATACTGGGGGGCTGGATTTTTTGGCCTTGGGGCAGTAAATGCTGCTTCAGATGCCCTGGTGAGTCTCCATCAGACACACTGTAGAGGCTCTCCTGCATGGTGTCTGCATTTGTTTACAACTCCTGTGCTATTATGACTTCTGGAATTTCCTTCTGTCTAATGAGATACGGGGACTTTACCTCACTCATGTCCTGTGTCCTAAGCTACTAGGTTAAGTTTGTGTGCTTTTCCCACCCTCTCCATCCCAACCCCACCCTGTCTGCCATGAGTGTAGTGGCAGGTAAGTCATTGGGATCAGCGGCTGAGAGCACCTGCTGCTCTTTCAAAGGGACAAGAGTTTGATTCCCAGAACCCACATCAGGTCTCACAGCCACCTGTAACCCCAGCTCAGAAAATCCAATGACCTTTTCTGACCTCTGCAGGCACTCGCATACACATGCATGTACAAAGACACACATGATCACTGTCTTAGTTGGGTTTCTATGAAGAGACACCATGACCAAGGCAACTCTTATAAAGGGCAATATTTAATTGGGGCTGGCTTACAGGTTCAGGGGTTCAGTCCATTGTCATCAAGGCCAGGAGCATGGCAGCATCTAGACAGACACGGTGCTGGAGGAGCTGAGAGTTCTACAACTTGTTCCAAAGGTAAACAGGATAAGACTGACTTCTAAGCAGCTAGGAGGAAGCTCTCAAAGCCCCCTGCCCCAGTGACACACTTCCTCCAGCAAGGCCACGCCTCCTCCTAATAGGGCCACTGCCTGGGCCAAGCATATTCAAACCACCACACTCACAAAGATAAAATATACCTTTTTTTTTAAGTCAGTAAAGAAGAAACCAGCACATTTAGCATTTAGACCAAGTGCCAGTTCACTGAGGTCCAGCCTGTGGTGGAGAGACATTCACATTATTTTGTTTTCCAAACTCAGAAATAAAAATATACTGGGCTAGAGGTAGAAGTTCCATTGGTAGAGTATTTATATAGCTTGTACAAAGCCTGGGTTCAATCCCTGCACTGTAATAAAACCGGGCAGGGTTGTGCATGCCTGTAATCACAGCACTACAGAGACAAAGACCAGAGGATCAGAAGTTCAAGGTCATCCCCAGCTACATAGTAAATTTGAGGCTAGCCTGGGCTATATGAGATGCTTTAAAATAATAACAGTAATAATAATAATAATAATAATAATAATAATAATAATAATAGTTTTAAAGCCAAAAGGAAATAGCTGCTATAAAAAATAAGTTTAATTTATTTGTTCAGCAAATATTCATTGAGCACTATGGTATTCAGGGGCCATAGAATAGGGCCTGAAGCCACCAGCTCTGACTCCAGTCTAGAAACAGAAAAGCAGCAGGAATCCCAAGCTTGTAGGAGAACGAGGGTTTTGCAAAGGACAGGAGTTGGGATCTCCACAGGACCACCTGCAATCCCCAACAGGCTGCCCTTTTCTGGCCTCTGCAGGCACCCGCATGTATGTGCACATACACAGATACACATGCGTGCGACCAGAGCCAGGCCCAGGAGGCCGAGGGAGCAGAAAAGCTGGAAGTGCTACCTGGGGCTGCAGCTAGAATACACCTGCAGTCAAGTCAGAGATGCAGGCAGAGAGGCCCACGTGTAGAGAAGGACCAGCACGCTGCTGGGGCTGAGGGAGCTCATCTAAGATGGGGTTCAGGGGAGCCAGCCGCAGAAGCAGTGTGGGAAGAACAGCAGCTGAGAGGAGAGGAGAGACGCTCCCACCGGGATGCCTGCCCTGTCAGACCCCGCTATGATTTTCCTTGAGTCACACTTTATGGAATGTGAGGTCAGCCTCCAAAACGCTGATTTTTTTTTTCTGGCTATTTTTCAAAGTATCTAATGAAACTCAAAGCCCAGGACTGAGGAGTCAAGAAAGTCAATCCCAAAATAATGTAAACAGTGAAACAATCCCAATACAATGGGGAGTGGGGTCAGGTCAGGAACTGAACTTAGGGTCTCACACAGGCTAGGCAAACACTCTACCCCCGAGTTATACCCTGGATCAATGCTACTTATAGAATACTTAGACCTTCAAAATGACAGTAGAAAAGGTAACATAACAGGGTTTTTTTTTTAAATATTTTTAAAAAAATATATTTTTAAAAAAAGCATAAATGAAGCAAGTCCCTTTGTGAGAAGGAAAAAGAACTATGCGGTATTGCCAAAGTAAGTAGCTGCTTTGGCCCCTTCAGGTTTTCTTTGGTTTCTTCTTTCTGGCTCTCCATATTTTCCCCCCAACTGGACACTACAAACAGACGCTAGAAATCAAAAGATTGGCGATTTCTGTTCTGTTCTGTTTGTTTTCTGAGTGCCGGGTCCCGGACCCACAGCTTCATGTGAACTGAGAGCTCCAGCACTGGCCCACACCCCCAGCCTGAGGGAAGCAAGCCTCATACCTTTGCTGAAGAGATAGCAAAACTGTGGCTGACCTGTGACTGGGACCCGCAGGAGTTTGCCCAGGGATCTTTCTCCCTCCCAGTGGGCCGAGTGTCTCTTTCGACAACACTGGGAAGGAGTGAAGTCTTTACGTAGCATTCGAGTTTGCCCAGCATTGCGTCCTTAGGTTCTGACTTTACACTGAGGCCACGATGCTAACCTCAGGCGAGTCCTGGGCATGCGCACCTGGTACCCAGGAAGGAGCTATGAAGTCCATGGACTCCAAGGAGCCCCGACAGACTTCCTTCTCTGGCCCTCCTTTCCTGAAAGTCAATTTGTTGATGACAGTCAACTATTCAAAGTTAAAAATGGAAGAAGTAAAAGCTATTTCCTCAAGACAGAGAAACCAGCAAGTATCCACAGAAGATGGCAGCGTGAGAGAAGAAAGGGAGAGAAGCAACTGCTTAGGAGGCAGAGAGGTAAGGAGCCACTTTATGTTAGCGGCGCTGAGTACCTTGTGCGCATAAAGAAGCACGAGGGAGACCAGGAATGGTCAACCCGCAGGGCCTTTCCTCAGTGGAGGAGAGAAACATCCGTGTTTGTGCCCATAGGCTAGGAGTGCATCTTCTTAACAACTTGGTGAACTTTTTGCTATCTTTAGAGGCAGACCTCACCCAAATTCCCCAGAATGATTATTCCGGACTCTTCCCTCCCTACGCCATTGTCTGTTCTTTGGGTAGATGTCACAAGTACTCTACGTGCTGCTGACTCCTATGCTATCAGTCAAGGACCACACTAGATCCCGGGCCGTTAGCTATAGAACCCACCGTCGTGGTCACGCACACTTTGTAAAGGAGCTCCTGTACTATTGTGTACCCAGAACTGGACTAATAGGACTGATTGCTGCCAGGAGGCCTTTTCCCAAATTGTGCTATGTTTTAAATTTTTTTTAAAGATTTGTTTATTTATTGTATGTCTGTGAGTGCACTGTAGCTGTACTGATGCTTGTGAGCCTTCACGTGGTTGCTGGAAATTGGATTTTAGGACCTCTGCTCGCTCCAGTCAACCTTGCTCACTCCGGCCCTGCTCGCTCCGGCCCAAAGATTTATTTATTTATTTATTTATTTATTTATTATATGTAAGTACACTATAGCCATCTTCAGACACACCAGAAGAGGGCGTCAGATCTCATTACGGATGGTTGTGAGCCACCATGTGGTTGCTGGGATTTGAACTCAGAACCTTTGGAAGAGCAGTCAGTGCTCTTACCCGCTGAGCCATCTCTCCAGCCCCCCTGTGCTATGTTTTAAATATGTTGACAATGAACCAAGGAAATTAATCTGCACCAGGGTGTGGCTCACTTCCCTGTAGGATACCTGCAGAGACCTCCCCTTCAAACTTTAAATATGGAATGAGGGACGTCTCACAGAAATGGTTGCATAGAGGAAAGATGCAAACCCAGAGTATGAAACTTCATGGGGCGGGGCACGGCCATGAAAGCCGTCTGAGGCCTCCAGCATCTGCTATACGCATGACCTCAGTTCCACAGGGTCCTGAATGTGACCTCCAGGGCTCTGCGATTACTCTCCATGGTGTGGGATTCTCAGCCAGCCTGTAAGGGGAACTGAGGTGGGAGACGCGACACCTGACCCAGCAGCTGTGGGCACCATAGCGGAACAAGAACAGGACAAAGATTGTGAAGACAAGTAATAAAGTCATGGGCGATGCCGGGCCCCCTCCCCCAGCCTCTTACCCACTGAGCCATCTCTCCAGCCCCTCAACCATCTTTCTATGTGGCAAGTTTTTTTCTGCAAGTGTCTCAGACATTCTGCAAGTGTCCCTGGCAGCGTCTAGTGTAGTTCCCCAGAAAACAAAGCCTGCAGCTCCATTTGTGAGGGGCGAATGTGAGGCAAGAACAATTTAAAAAAGTGAAAGTGGGGCAGGGAAAGATCAAAGGCCACGTGGGACTATTCCAGCTGCTGCTCGAGGCTAACCCGGAGAGGTGAAGCTTTCCCATTCTAAGTGGTGAAGATGGGCGGGGAAAATGAGGGGGCGTTGGCTTCCTTGGTTCTCTCACCTCTGGTAGACGCCTGTCAGTGAACGGCTCATGGTCTCTTAAAATGAGAGCGACTCCATTGGACTCTACTTGCTGTCTCTCAGTTCTCAAACGCTGCAGGGGATGTGGCACACACTTGAAATCCCTGGTATTTCTTCCAAGTCTAGAAACACAGACAAGAGCTGGGCGTTGGAAGTGGGCGGAGAGAACATTCCACGCTACTCGCCACTCGGGCATCCATAGTCATCCTCTCCCGAGGGTGCCTAGTGGCCCAGCCCCCCCCCCCCCCCGGGTGCAGACTGAGCTAAGGGAATCAGAAAGGACATTGAAAATGTGTGTTACGGTTTATTGTGTCTTGTTGGTCCCAGAGGTCAGAACTGTCTCTCATGGGCTAAAAAAAATCAAGATCCATGCAAAAACGGAGAGAAGAATGTGTTTCCTTGCAGAATCCGTAGCTCCTCTGTGTTCCCTGGCTCGGGGCCACTCCCCCTTGAGCTCCAGGTGTCTCAAGGAATGTCCCTCATCACTTTCCTGTCGAGATGCCCCTCCTCTCCCTAAGGAGGGTTTTTTGGTTTACACAGAGCTACCTGTAACATATCCAATCCTAGACTTCTTGGCTTTGCCCTCGAAAGGTCTCTTCTGCTGCATTAAGAACATCATAAGTTCTGGAGATGAGGACAGACACGTGGGAAAGGGCCACAGATGAGCTTTGCTCTTTTGCTATGCTTTGTAATGCTAAATACTGTCCCCAAGACCTGGCTGTCCCCAGGGATGAGAGACTGTGCACTTACACTGTCTTAGGGTTTACTGCTGTGAACAGACACCATGACCAAAGCAAGTCTTATAAAGGATAACAGTTAACTGGGTCTGGCTTACAGGTTCAGAATTTCAGTCCATTATCATCAGGGTGGGAACATGGCAGCATCCAGGCAAGCATGGTACAGGGGGAGCTAAGAGTTCTACATCTTCACCTGAAGGCTGCTAGCAGAATACTGACTTCCAGGTAGCTTAAAGCCCACACCCACGGTGACACACTTCCTCCAATAGGGCCACACCTTCTAATCATGCCACTCCCTGAGCTGAGCATATACAAACCATCACATACACAAAATGACGCTATGTGACCTTGCTCCTAAAACTACTGATTGAATAAAGATGCCGACAGCCTGTAGCTGGGCAGAGGAGAAGGAGGTGGGTGTTTGATTCCCAGGCTGGGGATCAGAGGAGGACCTCAAGCAGAAAGAGAAGGAGGTGGAGAGATGAGAAGACGCCATGGGGTTGGCAAGTCATGAAAACATGGTCATGGGAGCTGGCCAATGGGAGGTCAGCTCTGCCAGCTCGGGTGACAACAATGGGCAGGGAATCTTAGGTTCCTCTGAGCTGTGTGCAATGGTGGGTCCTAGTGAAGAGAGAGACCACTGGGTGCTTGCTCTGCTGGGTGAGACATGGGTAAAGAAAACCTGAGGTTGGGGCTGGAGAGCTGGCTCAGTGGTTAAGAGCACTGACTGCTCTTCCGAAGGTCCTGAGTTCAATTCCCAGAACCCACATGGTGGCTCACAACCATTCATAATGGGATTTGATGCCATCTCCTGGGGTGTCTGAAGACAGTGAAAGTGTACTCATATAAAACAAATAAATAAATCATTAAAAAAAAAAAAAGAAAACCTGAGGTCTTTTACATTGTCTGCTCTTGGTGTGAGAGCGTGAACTTTAGTTGCTACCGTGGCTAGAATAGTTTAACTTTGTTAATTTTTTTTTATAAAAATTGTGTTTAGATAGAGTCTGGCTTTGATTTAAAATAATAATACACTAATTGAAAACACAATGTACTTTCCCTTTTTTCTGGTTTAGCACTTACAATAAGATAATTTTAAAAAGAGAAAAATGTGTGTCCTATATGTTTAAAAGATATCCCAAAGTTGAAGAGAGTAGGAATCTTCTAGCTAGCTGTCCAGAAAAATGGCCAGTGCCCCTTCCCCTGCCCCCACCCCCCGCAATGTACCATAAACTAGTGTTTTCGTAACATAAAAGTGAATTGCTTGAAAATTTTTTTAAAAATGTTTTTAAACCTAACAGAATACATTCTGGATACTATTGCCACAGAACATATGAGTCACAGTTGGTGGGGGTGGAGGGGTATTAATGGCTCTGTAAAACTGAAAAACAAGATGGAAAGGCTCTCCGCTTCTTCCTGAGAGTCTCTCTGTGTATGTCCTGCGCTCAGAGACATTCTTCAGTGAAAAACACCCGAGTCCTCCTGTGAACCAGTTTACAAAATGGTGTTTGAGACCTGGGGATGTGTCATCATTGATAGGGTGTTTGCCCAGCCCCCCTTAGGTTCTGGCCTCAACCTTCAGTACCTCATAAGCCAGATGTGATGCCACACACCTGGGACCCCAGCCCTCCTGGGAGGTGCAGGGAGGGCGATCGAGAACTCAGGTCATCCTTGACTGTGAAAACAGGAGGGGGGCAGACTTTGCTACATGAGAGCCCCGTCTCAGAAAATAAAAAAATGTTAAAACTTCTCTCCATGGTTTCTGACACCCCCAGATCGATGGTGACGTATTTTTTAAAAATCTGTACCTCAAATGCAAATCAGCTCTTAGATCAGCAAGATGTTTCTGCAGGTTTATACTTTCCCTTTCCAAAAGAAAAAAAAAATGTCTTAACTGTGATTGGAGTCTGGTGCTGGAAGGGAGGGGATGCCAGGAAGAAGCCGTGAGGAGCTTTGTGAGCTGGCAGCCGCGAGGATTTTCCTCTCCGTGCAGCAGCGTGCTGAGCTATATGTGTTGCACAGACACATTCCTTTGGCAAACAGACTGTTCTTTTTGGTATAGGCCTCCAACACACTGTGACGTCATGCACTGGGAGAGAGGTATGCTGCAGGGACAGGAAGGAATCTAAGGCTGAGCTCCTAGAGATGCAGTGGCTACATCCGGCCACAAGGCGGCGCTCGGAGCACAGGGTGAGCCGATTTAAGACAAAACACCCTTGCTCTTGAGTAGGAAAGAAGGTTGCTGGAGATTGCTCCCGCAGATGTTAAGACAGGAGGCTATTGACTGTAACGTGGCCAGGCCTGCTCAGACATCACATCTTACCGCAGCTACTGTAAGAAGATGATGCGCTGTAGAGTGGAGGTACCCTGGCTGGCAAAGCTGCCTGCCTAGAGGAAAATTAGCCACCCTGCTGTGACTTTGCTACCAGATGAAAAGAGCCTGGAAACACACACACACACACACACACACACACACACACACACACTTCATTAGATAAGCTGTAAATGGTGACTCACATCTGTAAACCCAGTGTTTGGGAGGCTGAAGCCAGACTACCACAAGGTCAGGGGCTAGCCCAGGCTACATAGTGAGTTCCAAGAAAGCTTGAATCTGGCATAGGGTAAGACCCAATCTCAAAAATACATAATACAAGCATACATACATATATATACACATCCATACATCTTTATACATACATATACACATACATACATGAATACATACATACTTAAACATACGTGCATACATGAATTCATACATGCATGCACATATACAAAGATACATACATACACACATACATGCATATTACTAAGTCATTATAAACAAATTGACAGAGAGCAGCTCATATTCCTTGTTGCATAAACATTTGTCTTAGTCAGGGTTTCTATTCCTGCATAAACATCATGACCAAGAAGCGAGTTGGGGAGGAAAGGGTTTATTCAGCTTACACTTCCACATTGCTGTTCATTACC
The DNA here is from genome assembly GCA_964023405.1 of Apodemus agrarius. Classification (NCBI taxonomy): domain Eukaryota; kingdom Metazoa; phylum Chordata; class Mammalia; order Rodentia; family Muridae; genus Apodemus; species Apodemus agrarius. The sequence goes on along the minus strand of OZ030012.1, from coordinate 43,831,771 downwards.
AAAGGAAGTCAGGGCTGGAACTCAAGCAGGTCAGGAAGCAGGAGTTGATGCAGAGGCCATGGAGGGATGTTCCTTACTGACTTGCTTCCCCTGGCTTGCTCAGCCTGCTCTCTTATAGAACCCAAGACTACCAGCCCAGAGGTGGTACCACCCACAAGGGGCCCTCCCACCTTGATCACTAATTGAGAAAATACCTCATAACTGGATCTCATGGAGGCACTTCCCCAATGGAAGCTCCTTTCGCTGTGATAACTCCAGCCTGGGTCAAGTTGACACAAAAGCCAGCCAGGACACCATTCCTCTGGTTTTGATTTGTGTGCTCTGAATTCAAGTTCTCCAAGGTGGGAGAGACACAACATTCCAAAGGTGGGTCCTGTCACACTGCAAGTTAATACTGAGCAACCGGGAACTCTCGAAGCTGCACACGGCCCTTCCTAAAGAAGCAGGCTCCGACGCAGGCTCCAGAGCTCAGGCACTTCCAGTTCTGCTCAGGGTCTGTGTCTGACTTCCTTTGTGGCCACACGTTAACTCTTTCGAGAAAGAAATCTACCCATATTCTTTGTCCCCTGTTGCAGGATCCAGGACAGGAGATACAACTGTGTCCTGTTAACTCATACAGACATAGACTGTCTCATTCCCTTTCATCTATGCTGGTCTTGTGACCTGCTGTGCCAGTAGAAAGTTCCCGAGCGAGCGACACTACCACGTTTGGCCCCAAACCTCCCTGAAGACTGGCAGTCTCCACTTTCATCTTCTTGGATGACTGCCACCGTGGTGCGGAAGTCTAAACAAAGAGGCTGTGTACAGACAGACAGAGCATCCTGGTGGATCAAAGAAAAGTAGGAGGCCCAGGGGGTCGCTGCGTCTTATAGCCGGGCCAGCTGAGTTGTGGGAGTGGGGCCAGCTTGGGTCATGGACTTTTGGGTGAGCTAGCCCAGCAGACAGCCCTGGAACAGACGATCCAGCACCTTACAGACTACAGAATCATGAACAAGCGGCCAGCCGATTCTACCCATGGGTTTGGTTTGGTTTGAGATATAATCTCTTCACCCCAACCTGCTGTGTAACCAAGGAGAGCCTTGAACTCTTAATCCTTCTGCCTCTACCTGCAAGTTGTAGGGTTACAGGATTATACCATTGTGCGTGGGTTTATGTGGTGCCAGAGTTCGAACCCAGGGTTTCATACTAAGCAAGCGCGTTGTCTGACAGCCTATGATGTCAGTCTACCTGCTGAATCTCGAAGTGGCTTATTGGACAGCAATGAAAAACTAGACACAGCCTTTCCTAGCTGCCCGGCACCATGATCTGGCTCATACATGGTAACAGAGGTAGACCCAGCTCAGAGAGCACCTGAGAAGCCCAGTATCCCCAGTATCCCCAGTGCCCAACTTTATGATATGCAAATAGCCCATGAATTGCTCTTTCGGGACTCCATTGCCTTTTTTTTTTTTCTCTATTCTTTGTTTACATTCCAAAGGCCTGTGTCTCCACTCATCCATTAGACTCCGGACAGGAAGCCTGTTCCATACACAATTGTATACAGAATGCCTGAAATGTCTATTCAAGGGACCATTCAATAAATAAGTGGAGAGTAAGATGTAGGTCAGAGAGATGAGGTGTGAGGGTGCCCGCGCTCGCACGACAATCACACAGACTTCTTATGAACCAACAACACAATCAGAAGCAAAATGAATGCAAGCTAGCACCGTCCTTCTCTCCAAGAATCTACAGGACCCCTTCATCCAGGGAGACCTGCCTCTCCGCCTCCCTCCTCCGCTTCCCTCTAAGGATGCAGCAGAGAATGGGGAGAGGGGGGGAGGACTTGCCTAGCACATTGTGAGGCCCTGGGTTCAATCCCAGCACTGTATAAATCAGAAACGATGGTATGTGTGTATCATCCCAGCCCTGAGGGGTGGAGACCGGAGAATTACCATGAATTTGAAGCCAGCCTAGGCTACACAGTGAGCTCCAAACCATCCTCGGTGACATAATGAAACTCCAAACCATCCTCGGTGACAAAATGAAACTTTGTTTGAAAACAAACAAAGAGAATCAGTGGGGGGGCTGGAGAGATGACTCAGCAGTTAAGAGCACTGACTGCTCTTCTGAAGGTCTTGAGTTCAAATCCCAGCCACCACATGGTGGCTCACAACCATCTGCAACAAGATGTGATGGTGTATCTGAAAACAGATACAGTGTGTGCTTACATATAATAAATAAATCTTTAAAAAAAGAGAGAGAGAATCCGTGGGTGAATGAATGAATGAATGAAAAGAAACTGAAAATGTCTGAAGAAAAGGTAAGGAAGAGCCAGAGGTAGGAGGCAGGCAAGTATTGCCTAGAGCTCATTGCTGTGCTAGAGCAGGCAGGCCCGAGTGATAGAATGTTGTACACTGTAAATCAGAACATTGCTCAACTCCTGCATCACGCCCCCCCACCCCCGCCACGCCCGCTTCCCTGTGCTGGGAATAGAACTCAAGCCTTGAGTTCCGCCTGCCCTGCCTCCTCAGGACTGGCCTCAAAGGTGCGCAGCACCACACCGGGCTCTGTGTTGTATTTTTGAGGAAGGCTATCAGATGAGCCCAGATACCCTCAAAGCTAAGTAACCTGAGGCGACCCTTAGACGACCCTGACGTCCTCTCCGCTGGAGTGCTGGGGTCTCAGGTGTAAGCCGAGACTCCCAGCCCTGAACGCCTGGACTGCTTCCCGTACCTTCAAGAGACACTTTAGATTTGTCGCTGTTTCTTGCTGGGTTAAGGAAGGATAGGCCTGGCTGGCCTAGGACTCACTGCGGAAACTAGCCTAGCCTAAGATTTAAGGCGTGTCTGCCTCTGCCTGGAAAGTACTGGGACTATAGAGTAAGTCCACACACGTAGCCTCATGTGAGAGCTCTCACCTGGCCTCGGTTTGAATAGCACCCCCATAGAGGGATCTTCTTAAGCCAAAAGTTGCCTTCATCAGTTTCCTACCCCAAACCCTGAGACGGGGCGCTCTCCTCCCCCTGCTATCCCTTCCCCAAATCACATAATAATGTCACTCTCTCTCACTAGAAAGGGAGCGGGTGAGGAACGGTCTTGGTTATCTCATGTCCCTAACGCCAACCGCTTAACCGCCCCCCCCCCGGGGGGAAGAAGGGGGAGAATCCCGGAGTGGTGATAGCCGTGGAAATATAAGAGGTGAGAAGGTGTGTGCAAAGCTGTGGCCTGCGAGGGCCCCTGGGACAACCTCAAAGACCAAGCTGTGGTGGCCGAAGATTGGGAAAACATTGAGTGGTGGTGGAAGAGGTAAAAAACCAAAGCAAACCAATGTGGTGCCAGAGGCAGTAGAGGGGGTGCCAAGGTTAACAGCCGCTGGGGCTGGTGGCAAGAAAAGGGGGAAATCCGCATTCGGGAAGACTGAGCACGGACCGGGCTGGGTGGCCGCGGAGAGAGAGGCTTGGGAGATGAATTGTGAACGGGAAAGGCGAAAGTAAGGATTCTCAGGGTCAGGGAGTCTCCATCAGATCTGGTTAACCAACTGCAGAGAGTAAGCCAAGACAGGGACGGGGGACAGTGTTTTTGTGTTATTTATTTTTTTATGATGATGGATATTGAAGCTGGAGCCTATATTTGCTAGGCAAGCGTTCTACCACTGAGCAACTCGCCTGGTCCCTGCTATTTTGACATATTTTCATCACAGATTTCTGTCCCTCCTGAGCGAGTCTGAGGTGCTTTCTCAAGTAATGTTTCCAACACAACCCGCGTCAGTTGGGAGAACAGCATGGCCCTGTGCCAGTCAGCCTAGGGCTGACCCCAAACTTCTCCCTGAGAGAGTGCCATGGTTTGACATTAGATTACAGCTTCATAAATGCTACAGCCCCCTCCCGGGGCGGCGGGGGGTGCTTCTCGGGTTTTCTTTATCACAATGTCTTTGAGTAAATCTAGTCGAGGTGGCAGAGACAGGTCAAGAAGTAGAGCCTCAAACATGCCAGACGAAGTCTATGGCCAAGGCACACCAAGAGCTCCAGATGTCAGAGCTGATGGATAATTTCAGATGAAAGGAAAGGAGAGAGAGACAGACAGACAGAGACAGAGAAACAGAGACAGAGACACAGAGACAGAGGCAGAGAGAGGGGGGAGGGAGAGAGGGAGGAAGGGAGAGAGAGAAACGGAGGGAGGGAAGGAGGGAGACACAGAGACAGAGAGGGGGAGGGAGAGAGAGAGAAAGGGAGGGAGGGAAGGAGGGAGACAGAGAGAGAGAAAGAGAGAGAGCAATTTTTAAAATAATTGCCAAGGTACATACCTAGAATCTTAGCATTCCGGAGGCAGAGTCAGGAAGATCAGAAGTTCAAGGATACATGATACCCTAGCTCTCAAAACCTAAACCAGACCAAAACAAAAAGGCCCCTCGAAGTTTTGAACAAGTGCCACATTCTGAAATATTAGTAAAATGTATATAACGTGACAATTTTCATTTTAACCATTTTGTGCACGTGTGTGTGTGTGTGATGTGTGTGTGATATGTCTGTGTGTGTGATGTGTACATGTGTTTGTATGTGATATGTATGTATGTGATGTGTGTATGTGATGTGTGTGTATGTGATGTATGTGATGTGTATATATGTATATATGTGATGTGTGTGTGATGTGTGTGTGCTGTGTGTATGTGTGTGTGCTGTGTGTGTGATGTTTATGTGTTGGTGTGTGTGTGTGTGTGTGTGTGTGTGTGTGTGCGCGCGCGCGCGCGTGCTTTTACCAGTTAGTTCATGAGCCTGGGGGGAAGCGAGCTATGTGATAAGGATGTCTGCGGCCAAGTACTCCCACACATGTACTCTCTGCACTTTGATCACATACTGTAGTAGCTAAGAGTGTGTACCAGTCTTGCTGAGTTCTGTCCCCAGCTCCCACACCCAGTGTCCTACAACCACCCGCAACTCTAGCTTGGGGGATTGGTGCTTCTGATCTCTGTGATACCTGCACTCACATGGACATATCCGTACACAAACATACATAGTTAAAAACAAAACCTGAGCCAGGCATGGTGGCACATGCCTTTAACCTCAGCACTTGGGAGACAGAGGCTGGAAGATCACTGTGAGTTGGAGGCCAGCCTGACCTGCATAAAGAGGATCTGTCTCAAAAAAGCATAAAATAAATAAAAGTCAAATCTTTAAAAAGATATTTTCAAGCAGCCGGGCGGTGGTGGGGCACGCCTTTAATCCCAGCACTTGGGAGGCAGAGGCAGGTGGATTTCTGAATTCAAGGCCAGCCTTTCTGTTTCCTTCCTTCCTTCCTACCTTCCTTCCTTCCTTCCTTCCCTCCCATCTTTCTCTCCCTTGAGACAGGGTCTCTCTATGTATCGTATCCTAGACTGGTCTTAAATTTATTATGTAGCCCAGGCTGGCCTTGAACTTTTTATCTCTGCCTCTGCTTCACAAATGTGGGAACTAAATACACTTGTGTCCCTGTCTTTAGTTTTCACTTTGGCTTTTGTTCCACTGTAGGTCAGTCCTAGGGCTTTGTGCATTCCAGACAACTGCTGGACGCTGGTCTGAATTACCATCCTGTATTTTATTTATTTTATTTTTATTTTATTCTATTGTGTTGTATTGTACTTTGTGAAATCTAGCTTGCATTGTATCTGAAGCTGGGTAAGCTTCCTGCAACAGCCTTCAGGGGGAAACCGTGCAGCTCCGAGTCAGGGGAGCCGTGTCCAATTCTTCCTGCTCCTGTCTCTGTTTCCTGGGGGTGTTCTCAGTCTACACTGGCCCTTTCACCAGGACAATGAGGATAATTTCTTGACGAAATACTAAAACTGGCTTTTTCTCCCCATAGAAATGTTATATACGGTGGTAGCCATAAGTAGAAGAAATCTGGCTGAAACAGAGTCTTCAAAAAGTTTCACTGAAAGGTTTAATTCAAGGGAACAAAATGACAGTGGCAAATGGAATTTTTTTCTGCTGTGCGTTCGAGAATATTTCTGAAGAACGCAAGTTCTTTTCCTTGTTGCCAAGGTAACGGCACATCAGCCCAACCAACTGTAGGTTTATAGTGCGTGGAATGTGGATTTATTACTGTTTGTATATGGGGTTGTTTCTGTTTACCCATGGAACAAGGACAGTAGCCCAAATGTGTCTAGAAGTACCTGACAACTGAGACATGTCACCATACTCTCCTGAAAACAGAGTATCTTTTTTTTAAGCTAAAGAACACAGTGGCTGCGGGTGGTCCTCAATTGGTAGAGCTTCCTGCTTAGCATTCATAGGGCCCTGGGTTTGATCACCCAAACTGCATATAACCAGGCATAGTGCTCCACACATGTAATCCCAGCATCCAGGAGGCAGAGGCAGGAAGATCAGGAGCTCAAGGTTATCCTTGGAACACAGCGTGTTAGAGGCCAGCCTTGGCTACACAAAACCCTGACATAGGAAAAAAGAGAGAGAGGAAAAGCAAGCTGGATATGATATGTGCCTGAGATCTCAGCTATGCGGGAGGCAGAGCCAGGAGGATTTCAAAACAACCCTAGCCTGGTGTATAGAGTGTTTGAGGCCAGCCATGGCCACATGGTGAGGCTCACTACCTCGAACAAGAGAGAAAACGGTCTTACACGGGAAGAATGCAGAATCTTTACAAGGTTAATCAGCATGAGATAGGAAACGGAATGGGAGGAAGACCTTGCAAACATTAAACATATCCAGGGGAATGAACTCAGCCCGAGTGACAGCGTGCCTCTGAGGATGTAAACACAGCCTTGGACCCTGGACAGTGCTGGATTCCAGTCCCAGCACTGATGTTCACTGCTCAGGCCAATTACTTATCCTTGCGTGGCTGACCTGTGGTAATGACCCTCGCCTCACGAGTTTGGGTGAGAGAAAAGAGACGATACATGAAAGCCCTTCCCAGCGCACGGCAGGCGGCCATGTCCTAAGCAGCAGAAATTATATTAAGGCCCAAGTAAGGAACGTCTGTCAGAAAGACCGGGAACACCAAGATAGAAGTCGTGTCACAGTGAACTCAAATTTTATTATGGAGCTTTCTTCAAATACGACAAGCTGCCCAGCAGAAAGTGCGTTTACAAGTTTTATAGCTGGCTGTGACAGGTATGCTTATAATCCCAGCTCTCCAGAGGCTGAAATAAAAAAATCACAAAATCTAACGCAGCCTGGGCTACACAGCACAATTCTATCTAAAACTAACTAACTAACTAACTAACTAACTAACTAACTAACTAACTAACTATAACCAGAACAAAAAAACAAGTTTCATGTGTCTCCAAGGAATAGGTTTAAAAAAAAAAATTCCTTTGTATTGTATTTTTTATCTGTTTTGTAGAGGAGGTGTGCACTACAGTAAAAATGTAGAGATCAGAGGATAAGTTGCTGGAACAGGTCTTCTGCTATCTGGGCCCTGGGGGTCAAACTCAGATTGTTAGGTGTGGTGGCAGAAGTCTTTACCGCTGAGCCATTTCGTCAGCCCTGTGTAGATTTTTATGATTTTTTTTTTAAACGGATGACAGTTTACAGGGTCACAGTTGAAATGCTACTTTCTGTCCAATGCTGGCCAACACTGGTAAACAATGTTTTCCAGGGTGAGAATTTCCCACCCTGGTGGAGAGGCCTGGCCAGCGATGGCAGAGCCGTTACCAGGACATGTGGACCCAGGCTCCGGGTACTTGCAGAGGTTTCTCGTGGCTTTGGAAGGCTGGCCTGCTTGCTGTGAATATTGCCACGTGCCCTGGGTCATCTTCTGAGCATGGTAGGAAAAGCGATGAAGAATAGGGAGAGGGTAGCGAGGCCCACGGAACAATATTCTTTCCTCTGAAACATCTCCAGTATCTGTAGGAACAACAAGGCCCGCGTCGAACTATTTTAGTGCTCACTTTGTGGTGAATTCTCTGCCTGTCTGTAGGAATTCAGAGAGAAACCGGTCCAATGCCAAGGACCCTGGTGATGCATATACTGTAACAGGAAGATGAATTGTAAAGTGGACTAGTCCAAGGGCCAAGTGACGTGCCCTGCACACAGAATACACACCGCTCTGTGTGAATTCAGGGAAGGAGGTCCGTTCGTTTGGGCAGGACCCTCCTTACATATCTTTCACCATGCTTTGCACACACACCTCTCCTGACGAGTGTCAATCACATGTTTGCCTTTCAGGTTGAGAGTTTGCTGCAGTCAGGCTTCGGGAGCTCTGAAGGAGCTGGCCCGGACTAGGTTTTGGCGTACAGAAGGAAGGCTTGTTCGTGGGCCGGCAGCCCGGCCAGGCATTGCACTTAGGACATGAAGACAAGAGAATCTGACGTTCCTGTCAGTTGAGCTACTCAACAAAATGCAGCCACAGAGTAGCGGCGTGGCAGAGCAAGAGTTAACAAAAGAATAAGAGAAGGAAGCATATTTTATTTAACTCAGGGCATAATTGCACGCTAAGCCGCCGCTGGTGAGGTTGTCATGTTGTCGTTGGCTGCTTTGTTACATCCACAGCGTGCAGACAACTCAACCCCCACAGCCAATCACAGCGCAGCCAGTTTGCCTCGGTTACATCTTCTTCACGCTTGGTAAGAATTTCTAAAGGAGAAATGAGTGTGCGAAGATCAGCTTTCGAGTCGCACATGGTAGAGCACGCCTGGGACCTTGGCGGCCGAGAGGCAGGAGAGTCACACAGAAAAGTCACCGTGTGGGGTCCACACAGTGAGTTCCAAGCCAGCTGTGGCTCCACTGTAGCATCCTGTCTCAAAACAATTTATTTTTTCAGTCCATCAGCAAGCAATGTATATACATTATAAATTGTATACATTCTATACAGTATATGTTAAGACCTGTTTTGGGTTTCAGTCGTGTGAGCATTATTGCACCCGTCCACGCAATAATCCACGTAATCAGTGTAAAAACTGGCAAACACAGGAGTGAGTGGTCGGCATACACTTGTCGGAGGGAACACAGTGACGAAATCAAAGCACATCCATCTGGACAAGGGTTTGCTTTGTCTGAAACAGGGTCTCCAACTATGTAGGTAGCTAAGGTTGATGTAAACCTCTCACCTGACTGCCTCCCTAATTCTGGGCGTGCCTCCACACCAGCGTTCAGGCTTTCAGGGACTGAACCTCGGGCTTTGTGTGTGCTCCACAAACACCCCATCACCAGAACTACCTATAGCCCCGCACAAGGTTTTAAATACGGTTATCTCACTCTGACTTTCTACACTCACGTTAGATGCTACAGTCGTGATGGTAATGATTACAGCGGTAGTAGGGGAGATGGTGCTGATGGTGGTAGTGGGGGAGATGGTGACCATGGTGTGGAGAAAGAGCAGGACGGTAGGTAGCTGCCGTGCCGACAGAACTCACAAAATCAGGTCCCGTGTTTCAAGGTGCAGAAGCAAGACAATGCTCACGGCCAACACAAGAGGGACCTGTAACACAAAGGAAAACAGAGCTGGTTCCTGGAGACCGCTCCCTGCTCCAGAATCCCAGGAGAGCCGCAGATAGCAAATGCTGCAGCCGCCACTATGCCTGTTCAGAGCCAGAGTTCACACTCCGCTGATCTGCCGCTCAACTGCTATTCCCGCGCCCCCCCCCCCCCGTACACAAAGGACTCTGTTGAGACACAGTCATGGAGGCATCTATTGCCTCCCAGTTAGTTAGACATGGCTTAGTGTACCATTTGCTTATATTTACTTGGTTTTTTGTTTTTGTTTTAGATTAAATACAGAAACTAAAATTTCATGAAAAAAATTTAAGTCAGGCATCTTGCCTGCTCGGCACAGAAACAAGGAATTTCCCACACAATCCCCACCGCACACATCATCCTCACCTGGACAAAGATAGTCAAGCACACGCAAGGCCACTTTGTTTCCTGCTGGCTGTGTGTTCTTAAGGTAGGAGCGGGGATCACATGTGAGCCATCGAGTCTTCGAGACCGGAGATAAAATGAGAAACAGATGTGGGCCCCAGTCTCCAAACCGGAAATGGATTTTTGTCTTTTTTTGTTTGTCTCAGAGAGGTTGATTACTGATTGTAATCTGAACCCAAAACAGGAGACACTTGTCACTGACTTCACGGAACAACTCATAAAGCACCGCTGGGAATCAAGCTAGCAGTAGCCCGTGGCTTGGAGCAGGAGGTGGATCAATCACCTTGCTTCCTGGTGGTGGGGGACTGACTTCAGGAGTCTCTGGTCCCTGGTGGCCCAGGCTTGATTGGAACTCCATGTGTGACTGTCACACACGGTCCTGTCTGCAGAGCAACGAGCACAGAGACCACGGATGCCGGATGCCTGGAGTAGGCTGATGGTCTGGTTGTGACTCTCGTCACACTATCCCAACTTCTGTTTCCAGGCCATTTTCCAACTGCCCCACACCAACACTAATGTCACAAGCACTATCCGTGTGTCCTGAGTCTCTCTCCTCAAACAGCCAGTTTCTGACGATGGCGTGCCACTGGACTCTGACCTCTAAGCTCAGGGCTTCTGTCTCCTCTCGTGTCGAAGTCATTTCTCACCCTCCAGAAGGTACCGATTCCAACTCCACCAGAATCTAATAGTTCATGTTCAAATACACAGTCAGCGTCCTGTTCAGTTGTCCACCTGAGTTTCTGTAGAGTCCAAATCAGTCTCAAGTAAACAAAACAAAATACAAAAACTGGGACGCTGGTGGGGTGGTGGCTCCGTGGTTAGGAGTGTGTGCTGCTGTAGCAGTGTTAGTCTGAATACCCACACCAAGCCACCTAGAGCCACTTGAGACTCTAGTTCCCCTATGAGCCCTGGCTAGTTGGTTCTGTGAGCTGTTTCCCTGTAGTTTCCTTGACCCCTCCAGCTCCTCAAATCCCCCCTTCCAGTCTTCTACTACCTTCCCCAAGCTCCATCTACGGTTTGGCTGTGGGTCTATATATCTGTTTCCATCCGTTGCTGAGCGGAGCTCCTCTGATGACAATTATGCTAGGCTCCTGTCTACGGGAAGAGCGGAGTATCATTAGGAATCATTTCACTGGCTTTTGTTTTAATTGCTGGTCCTGTTTGATTCTATTCTGGGTCTCCGGGATAGCCAGACTCTGATTCCTGGCCGTCTGGGTGGGTCACGGCTGGGAGCCCTCTCTTAGCATGGGGTCTCAAGCTGGATCAGTCATTGGTTGGCCATTCCCAGGATGGAGGGAGAGAGAACTGGGAAAGACAACTATGACTGGGGTACATCTCCGGAATGAGCTAGAAACCTGGTGCAATGGGACTTCCCAGGAATCTACAGGGGTGACCCTAGATAAGACTCCTAGTAACCGGGAACCTGAACCAGCCATCTCCTGTAACCAGGCAAGACTCACGGTGGAGAGATGGGGACACCAACCAAGCTACAGAGTCTTCCACCTACAATTCATCCTGCCTACGGGATGTGCTGGGGTAAAGGTGCAGAAATGATGGGAGTGGCCAAGCAATGTTGTGTCCTCTTACACGGGGTGAAAGAGAAGGCCTAAGGTGGACCTTAGGGACAGAGCTTGTCTAGTATGCATGAGGCATCTTATTCAATCTCCAGCTCTCGGGGAGAGAAAACAGGTGAGTATTAGTTAAGCATGGTAACACTCAAAAGACAGAGGCAGGAGGATTGCCACCAGTTTGAAAACAACCTAGGGTTCTATAGGTAGACCAGGTCTCAAAACAAAACACAGTCAGAGCTGGGGACGTTGCTCAGTTGGTAGAATACTTTTGGAGCCTGCATGGGGTCCTGAGTTTGAGCCCAGTACTGCTTAAAACCAGCATGCGGGTGATCTCAACACAGAGAGTTGGAGGCCAGCCTGGCCTTCTCGAGACCATCACAGACACACCCAAAAGGAGGAGGAGGAGGAGGAGGAGGAGGAGGAGGAGGAGGAGGAGGAAGAGAAAGGGGGTGAAGGGAAGGAGAAAAGAGAGAGGAAGAAGAGATGGATGGAACGATACAGACAGACTCTGCACCTACAAGGCCTTTTAAAAGTGTCTCTACTGATGAGGGCACAGGTCCTGTGAACTCACCACCATCCGCCAGACTCCACCGCCATGAACTGTTGCATTAGAAACTAACTTTCTACAGTTAAGGACAACTTGTACATTTCTTTGCAGCAACTAGAAATTAAGTTTCTAACCTGTTAGTGTTTTGAGAATATATTCAGACCACAGTAGACATATTCTCTGTCTCTCCCTCTTTCTCCCCCTGTCTCTCTGTCTCTATCTCTGTCTGTCTCTCTCTCTTACACACACACACACACACACACACACACACACACACACGTTCCCTGTTTACCTTAGTTTAAGCTTAATACCTTCACTGGAGGCAGATGGAATGGTGCACACCTATAATCCAATGTTTGGAAGGCAGAGATAAGGGATCGAGAGTTCAATCCCAGGCTTGACTACATCACAAGACCCTGTTTTCAAAACAAAGACAAAACAAAAGCCCTGACTGGGGCAGCATACACTTGGTAAGACTGGTTAGAGAGCTTCATCAAGACCTTTCTTACTTTGACTCATGCATGTCAAGTTACTGTTTTCTCCAGTATTTGTATATTTCATTGCTTTTGCAGAAACAGCTTCCTTGGCTTTCTAGATCCCTCATGACCTTGTAGCTTTTACCATAGACATCATCCTTTTGGGAAGTCATCCTTCACCCAAATGCCAGAATAGATGCGACAGACACTCTGCCCTTGGGTTGTCATAAAGCCAGGCCCTCTCACTCCTGCCACGACTCTCCCTACACTGTAGTTCCCCATGTCCTGTCTGTGCTCGAGGGCACAGGCACGCATTTTCCAGGCAGCCGGGGTGAGTCACTGATCCCTGTACTGAACTGGAACTTAGAGTGTGAAGGACAGGGGTGACGGGGTGATGGGGTGATGGGGTGACGGGGTGACAGGGTGACGGGGTGACAGGGTGATGGGGTGACAGGGTGACAGGACTGAGAGGATCACATGACACAAGAGAGCCCCGAGTACCATCAAAGACCGTGACTTCACCCCAAAGCTGTCAGGGTCACTTTCTGACCTCTACATGCAGGCTCTGGCATGTGTGTATACGCAAAATAAACTTAAATGTAAAAGAATTTTGGAAAATGAAAATGTCCTTTACGTAGAGGGTGAACAGAGAAAGCCAAGACTAGTTTGTTCTCTGGCCCCATAATTACCATCTTCAGGGATCTCGTGTGGCCATTGCACATTCTAGATCTCTTCGGCTCTTTGGTGTCCTGTCAAGAGGGCAGCCTTAGTCCTTAGGTCCTTCCTAGTGTAACACTCACACAACTAATGTGCTCACAGGCCATAGACTGAAAATCCGTTCTTCCAAGAAAGGAAGTAGAGACAAAGGTCATGGCCTGGGACCAGGACCACACACTTAACTTCCATTTCAGCCGGCCACACAAGCTTGGCCTGCACAGACCTACACGTGGGGCCTTGGGGCCATGTGCTAAAGAAAACGAATCTAAGGCTCAGAGAAGAATGTTCTCTGCAAGGAGATGGGGTGTGTTAGATAGTTCCATAGTACAGTTAGTATCCAAAGACGGACCTGGCATCTGAATTCTGGGACCTCAGATGTGTGCCAATGTGCGTGTCTGTGTTGGTTTGAATAGGTCTGCCCCCTCCCATAGATTCGTGAGTTTGAAAGCTTGGCCCATAGCGAGTGGCTCCATTAGAAGGTGTAGCCTTGTTGGCATAGGTGTGGTCCTGCTGGAGGAAGTGTGTCGCTGTAGAGACACCGTGGGCTTTAAGGTCTCCTCTACTCAAACTATGTCCAGTGACACAGTCACCTTCTGCCGCCTGTAGATGACGATGTGGAACTCTCGGCCCCTTCTCCAGCACCCTCTCTGCCTACCTGCTGCCACGCTTCCCACTACGATGATAACAGACTGAACCTATGAAATTGCAAGCCAGCCCCGATTAACTGTTGTCCTTTGTCAGAGTTGGTCATGGTGTCTTTTTATAGCAATGAAACTCTATCTAAAACAATGTCTTCAAGAGCTCATCTTTAGATAAGAGAAAATAATTTAAGAGTTCTCTCTAGGACAATTGTGGAGAGCCCTTGTCCTGTAGATCAGGATGTCACCAACCTCTGTTACCTCAGGAGGCTGGAGGATACTCATGGATTTATTTTCACTCTCAGTTCAGCAGCCTTTATGCAGACACTATCATCTGCAAGTCCATTCTTAATAACCTTAATGACCTTTAAACACTAATGCCATGGATTTTGGACTCTTAGTCTGTGTGGTGGTTTGAATAAAATAGGCCAGCAGGATGTGGCACTATTAGGATGCATGGTCTTGGGATAGGTGTGGCCTTGTTAGAGGAAGTGTGTCACTAGGGGGTGGGGCTTGAGGCTTCAGAAGCTCAGGCCAGGCCCAGTGGCTCGTTCTATCTTTCTCCTGCCCGATGATGCAGATTAGAAGACTCTACTCCCTCCTAGCACCACGTCTGCCTGCACACCGCCATACTTCCTGCGACGACGACAATGAACTAAACCTCTGCACCGTGAGCCTACCCCAATTAAATGTTTTTCTTGATAAGAGTAGTCATGATCAAGTCTTTGATCCCAGCTCTTGGGAGGCAGAGGCAGGCGAACCTCTGAGTTTGAGGTCAGTCTGATCTAGAGAGTGAGTTCCAGGACAGCCAGGGCTACACAGAGAAACCCTATCTCAAACAAACAAACAAACAAACAAGCAACAAGCAAACAAATAAAGTTGCTGTGGTCATGGAGTGTCTTTATAGCAATAGAAACTCTAACTAAGACAATCTGATTACCCTTAGTACAGAGGTAATGAAACTATCTTCTAAAATGAACTACTCAGGCTGGAGAGATGGCTCAGTGGTTAAGAACATTGACTGCTCTGCCAGAGGTCTTGAGTTCAATTCCCAGCAACCACCTAGTGGCTCACAACTATCTGAAATGGGACCTGATGTCCTCTTCTGGTCTGTCTGAAGACAGTGACAGAGTACTCACATACATAAAATAAATAAATCAAAAAAGAAAAAGGAACTACTCTGTGGATAAGTGATCACACATTTGTTTTCTTAAGTCCCAGTCACTCGGATGCTGTCCCTCTATCTGTAAGAAGAAAAGCCACGATAGTATCAGGGACTACAAGCTACTGCATGGGTGACATTAAGTTAAGTCAAGTTAAGACATTAAGTGCCAATTTTGTTTCTAAGCACCGAGGAAAGGTGCTTTTTCCATCAGGGTGATTCTGAATTCCCTCGAGAAACAAAAGGCAGTGATTGGGTTGGGTTTGAGTTGGGCTGATAGAGTTTGAATAGAAACTCCCAATAGTTCATAAATAGTGCTTATTCTAGTTCTTATAAGGTACAGATTTCCTCAGAGAATTGTTCCCATTGGCCCTTGAATGGCCTCACCACGTCTACCCTGAAGCAGACACAGAAAAAGAGGAAGAGTATTCTCATTCTCTCTCTCTCTCTCTCTCTCTCTCTCTCTCTCTCTCTCTCCCTCCCTCCCTCGCTGTCTCTCTCTCACTGTCTCTCTCTGTCTCTATGTGTCTTTGTCTCTCTCACTGTCTATCTGTCTCTCTATGTCTTTGTCTCTCTGTGTCTCTGTTTCTCTGTCTCTGAGAGAGAGAGAGAGAGAGAGAGAGAGAGAGAGAGAGAGAGAGAGAATACCACAATACATACCCAGTCCCACCTGTAAGATGCTCTTCTGGAAGGATCACATGACATTACAGCCATGGGACAAATCTGTGATGACCAATATAGCACCCAAATGCTTAGAGAGCTATTGTTTCTTCTCTGTTCTCTTCTCTGTGCTCGCACAGTTCATATATAACAGAACAGAGCAGAAAGGAGTGGAAGCAAATAAAGCAGAGAGATCCTGGGCCACTGAGGACAGGAGAATATAATGAGGACAGAGCCTGGACAGAGTAGCTGGCCAAGGTGGCACATGCCTGTGATCCCAGCACCAGAGGCTGAGACAGGGGGATAGTGAGTTCACAGTGACGTTCTGTCGGAAGCACTCAGTGGTAGAGTGATTGTGGCTTCAGCACACATTGCCTCAAAGAAAAAGACTTTAGTAGAGGCTAAATCAGAGCCGTGTGAGAAGACGGCAGCCCCTACCTCTGTCCCTTTCTGCCTGCCTCCCATCTTAGCCTCCCTTGAGGGAAGGTATGAGAACTGAGGGACAGGAACATTCCTCTCCCAAGGCTTCCGGAGACACGCCAGCCTGCAGGGATGAGCACTCCAGTTGGAAGTGACCTGAAATGGTATATCATCACTGTGAATTCCCTGGACAGGGCACACTGCCACACTTCCCTTCTGGAGCGTGCTTCTCTTCTCTCTCTGTAAAGAGTGTTCTCGTGCGCTTACAGCAGTTTGCAAGGCATTTTCATCTCAATCTGGTCTCCATAGCACCGGGTCTATTTTTCAGGTGAAGGAGCTGAGGACCAGTGGCCCAGGGTCACGCCAAACCAGATGCCCAAACCAGTGTCTACTGCCAGACACCAAACTGTGAGCCCTAGTGGGGCTTGGGGTTCTGGACGGTGGCCTGGTGGGAAAGGAAGAGGGTCTACCTAATTCATCTTCCCCACCCGAGTCTCTTGCGCTCCCTCCTCCCTAACTCTGCCATCTCTTCCCTCCAGAGTATCCGTGGGCGGGGCCGGTGCTGTCACACCACCCTCCAGCGGCTGTGGTTCTCCCGTCCACAGCGCCCCTCCCACTTCACACCTGCCTTTGACCTGCAAGCACAGACCCACTGCTACAAAAGGAAACAGCTACAGGGTCCCAAGCCTGTCCCCGCCTCTTCAGTACAGGAAGGCCTTTTAACTCTTTCAGGGTGACACAAAGGACAAACGGCTCCCCGTGGGGGCCGGACTATCCCGCACTCTTCCAGACAGGCCCAGGAGATCGGAAAGTTTTAAGAACTTTTCTTACTCCCCCTCCTTACAGATCGTGCCTGCAAAAGCCGTTCCAGCTCATCCTGCAGTTGTTATTCACAGGCAAGAGTCCTCTTCCCCAGGTGTCAAAGCCTGGAAACAGGAACAACACATAAATTAGGGGCTGGAGGAGCCTGGGCTCAGTTGGACCTGTCCCTGAATCATCTCCCTGCTTTAGCACTCTGTCCCATCTACCCGCAGTATTACCGGTGGCCAGCAACCTTACACCCCTGGGTCTAGCTTACTTCTCTGCAGCTGTGATAATAGCATGACCAGAAACAACCTGGGGAAAGACACTGTTTATTCCATCTTACAGGTCAGTCGGTCTTTGAGGGAAGCAAGGGCAGGTTCTCAAGATGAGACCCTGAAGTGGGGAACTGAAGCAAAAGCAGTGGCGAGCTGCTGCTGACTGGCTTGCTCTCTCTCTGGCTTGCTCGGCTACCTTCCTTCTATAACTCAGGATCACCTGTCCAGGGATGGAAGTTCGCCCAGGACCCACCTACATCATTATCTGTTAAGACATGCCCACAGGCTGATCGGATGAAGGCAATTCCTCAGCTGTGTGTCAGGTTGACAATTGAAATCAATTCCTTAAAGTCAGGTTGATTTTAGATGTATCTTACCCTCAAGCCATACGGCTGGGTTGGGTTCGGAAAGACAGGGCTGCTGCTGTCTCTAGGGACCTTGCAAGGCCTGATTCGTACCAGATGTTTTCATGGGGAAGAGAGCCAGTCTGGCTGAATCCTCTGACTCTTCGTCCCAGCAGCACTGTCAGGAGCTTGCAGGAGCTGTAGCCGTGACGAGAGGCTGAGATACAACCTAGCCTAGACGAACAACTGTCGTTTCAATTCTTACGAACGAACATCCTCACCGTTGATGTCTTACCTGACGGCAGATCCATCTAGAATGTAAATGAGGCCAGATGTGGGGTGTCATGAAAGGTGACTCCTGATTTTCTCGTCCATGGAAGGGTGTCAGTATGGCTAACTTCCAATACTGTTGTAAGACACAAATGCAACCAATGGAAAACGCAGGGCAAACCAGGGCTACCCCTAACCAAGAGCAGGCTCCCTGGAGCACTTCCCCACGCCGGATGGATGAACGCAGAAGCAGAAGACTGCATCCGTGGAAGACTGTGTGGATGGTTGGAATGCCTCTCTCCAACCTACATGGGATTGTATGCTGACTTCCCTCTTCCAGGGCTGTAAAGCCTACATTTTAATTTATTTCCTACTTCATTTTCACCTTCATAACCCCTACACAGTATGCTCTGTGAAAACCTCTTTCAGAGCAAATCCTGAAGCATTCTAATATGAACTAGGTCAGAAGTAACACCATTGTTACGTCTCAAACCTGAGGTCTTAAACTCGGGCTTCAGCTATGCCAGGCAGCGCTGTCATTTCTAGCGAGCTAATGTGCTTCCTAGTGAGTGATCAGGTCTCAGTTTGAACATCTTCCTCCTACCACCAGCTTCCCTGCCACGCCCTGCCCTGCCACGCCACGCCCCAGTGTCCTCTTCTCCTTCACTCTCTTTCCCATTCACAGGCATTATTTCCAGCATCTCCTTTCACATTAGCACAGTTTGACCCAATCTTATTTGGCATTGCTCTGTTTATGTCTGCAAACTGTTCTGTACGCTGGGTTCTATACTGACTTTGAACCCCATCATTTATTAACACACTATATTTTTAATCTTTATTTAACCTGTGCAAAAACCAAAGTTTATGAAGTTCAAATTACATTCCTGTTTAAACAGCCGCAGCAGTTACCTTTAGCTGAAATATCCAACAAAGGGTCTGGAGAACCCGTAAAGATCATATCCAAAGGTTAGGCAAGGCCCCGGCTGGGATATGGGGCCTCCGCTCATCTCCAAATTTTTAACCTAGAATTGTTTCTGTCTAAAGGAAATATGGGGACAAAGTGTGGGCCAGAGACTGAAGGAAAGGCCATCCTGAGACTGTCCCACCTGGAGATCCATCCCATATATAGACACCAAACCCAGACACTATTGCTGATGCCAAGAAGTGCTTGCTGACAGGAGCCTGATATAACTGTCTCTTGAGAGGCTCTGTCAGAGTCTGACAAATACAGATGCAGATGCTGGCAGCCACCACTGGACTGAGCATGGGGACCCCAGTGGAGGAGTTAGGGAAAGGACTGGAGGAGCTGGAGGAGTTTTGGAACTCCATAGGAAAAACAACAGTATCAACCAACCAGACCTCCCAGAGCTCCCAGAGACTAAACCACCAACCAAAGAGTACACATGGAGGGACCCATGGCTCCAGCCGCATATGTAGCAAAGGATGGCCTTATCTGGCATCAGTGGGAAGAGAGGCCCTTAGTCTTGTGAAGGCTCCATGTCCCAGTGTAGGAGAATGCCAGGGTAGTGAGGTGGGAGTGGGTGGAGCACCCTCATAGGAGCAGGGGAGGGGGGAGGGAAAAGGGGGCTTGCAGAGGGGAAACCAGGAAAGGAGATAACATTTGAAGTGTAAATAAATAAAATATGCAAAAAAAAAAGAAAAAGAAAAAAAGGTCTGTTTGAGTAACAGGAGCTTGGAAAACGTTTTGACTGTTGTTGTTGTTGTTTTTCTATAAAAGCATTGACTCCTCACATGTACCCATGAGGACAAAGGTCTCTACAAAGACAATTTGTTATCCTAACCTGAAGTCGTCTTAGATTTCAGAAAGAGCAAAAGCCTCACAAACTGGACTCCCCCATTCCCCAATCCAATGATGAGGGCAATTGTCTGTGAGGCTGAGACCGTATCCAGGAGCACAAACTCTGACCTTGCAGGAGCCAGATCTGTTCCCTCCAGCATGGCCACTGTGTCTGTAATGGCTTCTCAGGGCCACCTGGCAAACTGGAACTGGGACAATGATCAACTAGACCGTGTCTAGACCAGAACTGCCTGATGACTCAGACCTCTTGCCCTTGTCCTAATTTTCCCTCTCTACAACCCAAAGCCCCTGTCAGCACCCTGGAGGCTGGTTTTGGAGTCACTGAACTCACGTTCATTCCCATGTGGCCATATAGATTAAATCTCCTCTTCCTGTATTTCACTAAGTCTCTTTAATTGGCATGTTGGGCTGTGTTGGATGACAAAATTTTTCTTGGAGAGATGCAACACACCCATCTACGAATCGTAGATAGGAAGCCCATGACAGACCAAAGTAAGATACCACCAAAGTCCAACATGGCGAACCAACGAGTTTTATTGGCGTTACTTATAAGAATATGGGTGAGAGGTTATTTACAACACCAGAAATGACTCAAAGCCTACCTCAACATGTACTGAACAGCCTGCAGACAGCTCAACAGGTTGGACAGTGTCCTTTCCAGGTATCTCAGTTGATCTAAATCTCTTCAGACAGCTCTGCTGGTTTCTGATTTTTCTAGGCAGCTGCTCTGGTCTTAAGGTTTTTGCAGCTCAACTTTTATTGTTTACACTAGAGCGGAGAAAGGCCTAGTAAATCTGGTCGGTTTCAGGGACTTCCTGAACATTTTGAGTTGTTAATCTTACTGCTTAAAGCATTTCCCTGCAAGATGGAACATTTCTATTTCAGAAGAAACTTATACATGGGATGGGTGATGAAACGTAGCCTGTATGGACTATGGGAACCCAGGCTTTTGCCCTAAAAGTCCAATTAGTTACATTTCTGTTGTGCTAAGCACAGTAAATAACTGAGAGGTTAAATATATACTAACTTTGACTATTGCTTTTCAGAATTAACACATAACTGATACAATATCTCCTAAGAAAATTGGTAACATCCCTGTACCTACCAGTGTGAGAAGGACTGGGACTTGCTGGTGTGTGTGCTATAATGGACAGTTGCAACGAGCAACGATCCACTGCTTTCCAGGCTAATGAAGATGAGGGTCACTTGGGTCTCGTTAACATCTGTCTTGAAAATACCCGTTGTCCTTCTTCTCAAGAGTGCTCAGTGAAGAGCATCTTTGCAATGGGGGATGTGTGCTGGGAATGGAGGGCCATGAGCAATCTAAAGCCAAGTGACTTGTCTATCAAATGACAGCATGGACGGTAGTTCTTGGAAATAAACCGTTAGTGGCAGGAGCTTAGATTTCAGCTTTTGGCACATAGAGCGGGAGTGTGGGATAAGTTCCAGCTCACTGAATCTTGCGCTCCTCATCCGGGAAATGAGGCAGGGGGAAACCTTCCTTACAGGGGCTTCATAAAGATTCAAGGAAACGGTGTGAGAAATGCCTGATTCTGGGGCTAAGAAGCTCGCTCAAGAGTCAAGATTGCTTTCTGCTCTTGCGGAGACCCAAGTTCACCCACATCAGGCAACTCATAACCACCTATAACAGATACATAGTTAAAAAGAAAATTAATCTTAAAAAACAACAACAACAAAAATACCTGGTGCATATGTGGTGGTAAATGACCTTTAACCTCCTTCTATCCCTTGTTAAAAATTGTGTACCAGTCCACATACAAGATGTGATTGCAATGTAAAGGAGATCAATATTAAGAATTACTGCATTGGAATGTAAACTACCCGAATGAATGCTGCCGGGCACAGCAGTCCATCTTAGGGAATTGCCCACTTTGCTGGCTGTGCTGCCGTTTGTGTAAGCATTTTTGAAATGCCTCTCTCTGTCCGTCAGACCCCCGCGCAGAAACCAAGGGCAGGAAATGAAATCAACGATCTGCTAGCCATCCATCACCACCGGCCGTTACTCTCAGCCCGAATAAGTGAATGAGTGACTCTCTTCAAAACAGAGCGGGAGATAAGAGCCAGCCCTGATACTAGCATGCCCGTACAGGGTAACCATTCGGCTCTGGGTCACTCAGCCGCCTACAACTTTTCCCAGAGAAGCTCAGAGCGCTTTGTAAATGGTGGAGTGCATTGGCTCCTGGGAGTAGCCAGCATTATTAGTCAAAGGAGGCCAGGGGCAGCATCGTTCCTGAAAACAGGACCAGAAATAGAATTACAAATACCTAGAGCACTTTATTTAGTGTAGACAGGCTGAAATACTAGCTCTTGGGGGATTGCAGTAGTTGTAATAAGGCAAACATGGAAGGGAGGCAAACCCATTTCAGGGAGACATGCTGCCCACCCCCACTCCCTGTCGTCCCCACCCCCACCCCCTCCCCTCCTCCCCCCCCACCCCGGGAGAGTTGTGAGGCCTCCTTTAGGAAGCTGGCTATCATGGCTAGCAGCCTGAGAAAGAGCTGCTTTGCTTTGGTTTTGAAAGTTGCTCCTCCTACTGACTGCTGGCTGAGTCATTACACTTACAGGTAAGGGCAGGATCCAGAGGCCAAGCTGCCTTGTGGCTCTGAGTCTTGGGCTCTTGCTGTCTATGCTGGGTACTTCCTAAGGAGAAGACCTGAGTCACCTAGTTCCTACCCTGGCTTTGCTAACTATGATAGGAGGCCCAGACCTCTGCTCCTGTTTTGTATCTTTCCTACAAATGCAGGCCCTCTCTCTCTCTCCCTCCCTCCCTCCCAATTCCCCTTCCGCCCTTCTTCCCTTCCTCCTTCCTCTCTCTCTCTCTCGTTCCCTCTCTCCCCTCCCCACCTCTCTGTTTCTTTGACACAAGATCTCATGCAACTCAGGCTAGCCTCAACTCAGTCAAATATGACCTTGAACTTCTGAGTCTCTATCCCCTGTTTCTGGAGAGTTTAGATTATGGTTGTGATCTCACAGTTTCGTTCACACTGCACTGTGGATCAAACCCAGGGGCCTTCTGCAAGCGAGGCATGGTGCTTTGAATAGGAATGGCTCTTACAGACTTACGTGTTTGAATGCTCGGCTCATAGGGTGTGGCACTATTAGAAGGTGTGGCTTCGTTGAAGTGGGTGTGACCTTATTGGAGTAGGTGTGGTCTTGTTGAAAGAAGTGTTTCATTTTGTCATTGTGGAGGCAGGCTTTGAGGATATATGTGCTCTAGCTACTCGCAGTGAAGCAGACAGTCCCCCGTTCTACTGCCCGCAGATCAAGATGTAGAACTCTCGGCTGCTTCTTCAGGACCGTGTCTGCCTGCGTGCTGCCACGCTTCCCACCGTGACAGTAATGGACTAAACCTCTGAAACTGTTCAATGCCGTCCTTTATAAGAGTTGCTTAGGTCACGGTGCCTTTTCGTAGCAATAAAACCCTAAGATATAGATAAGCACTCAACCAATTGATCTATATACCACCAGCCTCTTAACTACAACTTGCTGATTTTTACGGAGCCTTTTGAACAGTTTTGGAACCCTAGGGGAATGGAAAGGATAGTCCAGTGAGTGTCCGTGCGTCCATTCGGACAGATGCAGCAGCTGGCAAGGGCTTCCCACACCGGGTCCTTTGCGCACTGGAGGCTGGCACTCTCACTTCTCCTCGGCTAAGCTATCTGGAGATCAGCCTGTCATATTGTGCCACCTTACTCTTAGAAATGTCAGCGCCTCTTCAGAGGAAAAGAACATCCTCTGACATAATCACCACTGCAAAAACAAAACAAACAAACCAACCAACCAACCAACAACGATAACATCAGTCCAACAGCAGCTGGCATCTGCTCCACATTCAAATCCCTCAACCTCCCCCCAAATGTCCCTTATGACTGCTATCCATTAGCTGCGTCTTTTGGATCCCAAGCACCCACGTGGCAGCCTGCAACCATCCATCACTCCAGTTCCAGGGGACCTGATGCCCTTTTGCTGGCCTTCATGGCACCAGGCAAACAGCCATATGTAAAATAAATTAATTTTAAAAATTAAGTGCCAGTTCTTAGTAGCTGAGGGTCTTGGAAGACTTCCTGGAAATTGAAGGGCTTTAGCTAGACATTATAGGATGGACAGCATTTTGTGAAGTGACTAATTTGTCCCTAGGATCCAAGTGGTTCAGGTTGAGCAGGACTGCTGTGCTGAGCAGGATGGCCATACTGGCCACACGCTAGCTGCAGAACCATTACCCCTACAGCCCAATTCCACTGCCTGGTGTGTGTAGCATCTGAAACAGTGGTTTCCTTGTTCCTGCTCCTCGGGTGTCTGCCACCTGAGTTTCCAATGGCCTTTCTATTGGTTAGCATTCATGTATCCACTAACTTGGAATGGTATGTAAGGTTTCATTCTTTTTTTTTTTTTTTTCTTCTTCACAGTATGGAGTCCTTGCTGGCTTAGACCTTTCTGCATAGACCAGCCTGGCCTAAACTTATAGTAATCCTCCTGCCTCTGCCTCCTGAGTGCGGGGGTTGCAAACATGCCCAGGGGGCCAAGCTTTCTCCCCTTCCCTCGGCCTCCGTCTCGCTCTCCTTTGCTACCCTGTTCTGAATCAAAGGGCCTTCCATTCATCGTTGAGAGTCAGGCAGAGCCCTCCTCCCTGGAGACACGGTCCTTTGTCATCCTCCCACGCCGCTGTTAGATCTATCTGGACAAACCACGATGTCTCTTACACATCCTGTGCTGTCGTGTCCCGGTCTCTTTTGTCTCCTGTTAGACACTTTATTCCTTGAAGTCACACAGATGTGTGAGCCTGCATCCAGAGATAGTAGTTATCCAGTCATTGTGGACAGGGAGTAGGAGGAGGAAAAAGAGCCTGTTTATCATTAATGAGCTTGGTAACATTTACTTCTCTGTCAGCTTTGCTAAAGCCCTTTTATGTGTGTTTTTCTTCTGCGATGTTTGTTGATTGTCCTGTGAGCTAGAACATTTCACAGCACGACTATAGGAATTATCTACTGAAACAAACTAGTGGATGACAATATTTCAAGTCAATACTAATCATTTATGGGTCAATGAAGTGGGCCCTCACCCCGCATTTAGATAGCATAGTTTCTAACGCTTGTTCTGCCTGTAGAAAGCGTATAACTTCCGGCACGCTGTGGAGCCTCTCTGAACGCAGAAAGGTTTCTTTTGGTAAATGGTTTATATAAATGTCTGTTTGGGGGGTGTGTGGGTGATGGGATTAAATATTTGGAAGCCCTAACATGCAGCAGACACTTAAAATACTGCCCGGTGGTAGCCCCTTTGATCTGAGGCCTGTGATGAAGAGAGTTGAGAGAGAGAGAGAGAGAGAGAGAGAGAGAGAGAGAGATGCCAAGACTGTCAGGAGCAAGCACTTCTTACTTGTCCGTGTGGTATTCATCACGTGTTCATTGAGACAACTAAAAGGCCCAGGCTGGCCACGAACTCTGCATCTTCCTGCCTCGTTCTGATTCTTTTACAACTGGCCTCTTATTATATGGTAGATCGGGGAGAGAGACCCCAAAGCAGCATACCTATCCTTATCGGGAGGAACAGGGAGACATACACTCTCCAGTGAAGACTCAGAATAGAAACCCAAAGACAGACAAATATCACCAGCCCAACCAGCAAATAATGAAAGCAGCTCTCTCTCTCTCTCTTCTTCCTAGTACAGTCAAGGGAAATATCTCTTTATTTTCTTTGTAATCAAAAGAGGGAAAAAATACACAAGTTTTCTGAGACTGGAAAGATGGCTTAGTAGTTGAGTGTTTGATCCACAATCCTGAGACCAGAGTTCAAATCCTAGCCTAGAATGACACAATGAGCCTGGTGTCTCACAAAAGCCTGAAACCCCGGCTCCAAGGAAGTGAGCAGAGGGATTACTGGGACTTTCTCGCTTCCAGCCTGGGAGATCTTGAGCCTTTGGTCCAGGGACAGACTCTGTCTCAAAGGAATAGGTGGGGAGGGAGAGAGGAGGAGACTTGATGCCCTCTTCTGGCCACAGGCACATGGAAGTGCACATACACATGTACATGCACCATCAATCACATGGACAGACACACATACACACAAAAATAAATCCACCAATCATTTTATATATTATATATCATTACATTTTATGTTGTTATATAACAACATAATATATATTATGCTTTTATATATATATGTAAAGCATATATATATACACATATACATATACATATACATATACATATACATATACATATATATGTGTGTGTATATATATATGCTTTTTATTGGTTTGGACCAATGGTCTAAGTTTCTATCCTTGGCCTTCCCTACTCTGTAACCTGACTTAATACATTAAACAACAATCTGGAATCGAATACATGGATGATGAAGTGGCCAGCCATCTTTAGGTTCTTAGATCTGGTGTAGTTGTACGAACGACTGATTCTTGGTTTGCTGGTTTGATTCTATGTGAGACAGTCTCTCCAAATGGCACTGGCTGGCCTGGAACGTGCTATGTAGACCAATCTGGCCTCAAACTCAAAGCAATCCTCCTGCCTCTAGCCTCCCAGGTGCTGAGACTACAGGCATGCTCTTTCATACTCAGATCCTACTCCTGTTCTTTGATTTTTGAGACTGGGTCTCATTTAGCTCAGGGTAGCCCACAACTCACTATGTAGCCCAGGTTGGCTGGGAATGCATGGCACTCCCCTTGCCTCCACCTCTAGACTGCTGGGATTACAGTTATACAGCATGCACCACTACCTCTGGTTCTACTTCTATTTGTGACCAAGAATAAAAGCGACTTAATCTTAGTATTTTGTTATACAATTTGGAAATGACACCATTTGGAGTCAAGAATTTGTTGTTGTTGTTGTTATGTTTTGTTTTTTCTAGACAGGGTTTCTCTGTGTAGCCCTAGTTGTCCTGGAACTCACTCTGCAGATCAGGCTGACCTCAAACTCAGAGAACCACCTGCCTCTGCCTCGAGAGTGCTGGGATTAAAGGCGTGTGCCATCACCGCTCAGCTAAGAATTCTTTTTTTTTTTTTTTTTTTTTTTTTTGGCTATCAAGTGCACTTTATCGAATCCACTATGGATAGATAAATGAGTGTGACCCCTGCATGTAGGGAGGGGCAAAGGGGCAAGGAGGGACACAGCTGCGGGGATGGTGGAGCACGTCAGGACCAGAAGTCGGAATCTTCTATTAAGTCTAAGGACAACCAGCGGTTAGAGCAATGATGATGTCAGCAACAATCTTGACAACAGCACGAGGACGCTGAGGACCAGGGCGCTTGGCGGTGGAGGGCAGGCCTGGGCTCCAGTCACACCACCCACCATCTTCCGGTCCCTAGACTTCACAGGGTAGGCACAGGCTATGCAGCCCAGGCAGCAGAAGTTCATGAAGAGTGTACAGGGGCCAGACCACGTGGTCCGGCACGGAGCCCTCTCTGGGCGTGTTGATCACAGCAGTTCTGACAGAAGCCGATCCGTGGGGTGCTCGCAGCTCAGCCACCTCCCATTCTTCCTTTATTTTTTTTTCATAGTTCGGGGACTGTCTCCCACTGGCAGCGGTAATGGAGGCTTGAGAATTGTGGTTCACGGTGCCGAGGAAAAGCAGCAGTGACGGGCAAAGGGTGGAGAGTTCTGCCGGCTGAGAATTCTTAATACAACTAAACCAGATCTGGTGGCATTCGCTCAGGATCTCAGCGTTTGGGAGACTGTGGCTGGAGAACTGGTGTCACATTCAAGGCCAGCCTGTACTATGTGTTCCAGGTCTACGTCAGTCACAGAGTGAGACATTTAAGACCAAACAAAAAAGTTAGCTAGTGGTTGCTCCCAAGCCGGATAACTCAAGCCACACGGCGGAAGGAGCGAGCTGGCTCTTTCAAGTTGTCTTCTGACCTCCTCAAGAGTGTGGTGCAGGGATGCACCTCTGCTAACCACAAATAAATGGTAAGGATAGGTTAATACGGTGGAGGAATGGTCTGGGAACGGCAGAGGGGTTTCTAGGATTTGGGCATCATCCTTTTGACTCCTTCCTTTTGTGGGTCTTTCCCATGTCAACAAGGCCATCTTGACCAGTCTTGGAAAGAGGTGCTGTTTAGCGACCCGATGCTACTCTGATGACGTCAGAGACTGACGGTTCGCTGCTGTGGCAGACTTTATAGATCCAGCCAGTTCAGAGAAGCTCACCAGAAGGGCAGCTTCTAGGCTGCCCCAACCCCCCCAGCATCCAGGAGGATGGCAATAAAGGAGCTTAATGGAGGGTGGAGATTGAAGGGGGTCACTTAGGTGATAGGAGAAAGGGTAGGATAGCCTCTGCGGTGGAGCAGAAGGACTGGCGCTTGCGGCACCATGTGACCCTGACACTCCTCCTGGGAGGCCCCGTTCTTGTCTACTCTCCTTCCCTGGACCAGGTCTCACTTGGCGCTCTGTTCTCTTCCTCATGAAATGAATCCCCCGCCCTTTCCTTTTTATTCAATTACAGATTCCAAACTAAACCAGGCATTAAAAAATCATCTAGTTCTGAAGCTGAGTGTGGTGGTACAAACCTGTAATTCTGAGTGTGGAATGTAGAGAAGGGAAGATATGGAGTTTAAGGGCAACCTCCAGCACCTAGCTATTTTGAGGCCACCCCAGGTGTTTTAATTTGGGTTTTTATTGTTCTGGTAAAGCATCTCGACCCAAAGCAAGTTGGGGAGAAAAGGGTTTTTCACATTCACATCACAGTATATCAGTGAAGGAAGTCAGGACAGGAACTCAAACATGCCTGGAACCTGGAGGCAGGAGCTGATGCAGAGGCCTTGGAGGGACGCTGCGTACCGGCTTGCTCCTCTACAGTTTGCTCAACATGCTTTCTTATAAAACCCCAGACCCCAGACCACAAGTCCAGAGGTGTGGCCCCTCCCCCATCAATCACCAAGAACATGCCCTACAAGCTTGCCTACAGCTCCATCTTAGGGAGGCATTTTCTCAATGAAGGTTCACTCCTCTCCAATGACTCTAGATTGTTTCAGGTTAGCATAAAACTATCCGGCGCACTAGGATACTTGGGACCCTATTAAAAAACAAAACAAACAAGCAACAACAAACACACACACACATGCACAAAATGGATCAGTGCGAAATGTGCCTGTGCTAGCACAAAGACTAGCTTGAATCTCGGAGTTGGGTGTGCCTGTTTGTAATTCCAGACTCAGAGGTAAAAAGGTAGAGACAGAGCATTCCAGAGCTAGGTAGCCAGCCAGGTTTGCTTCATCAGCAAGCTCTGGGTTCAACTGAGAGACCTTGCTTCAGAACAAATACGGAAGGTAGGGAATGACTGAGGAAGATTCCTGATGCCCATCTAGGACTCTCACATGCATGAAGAACACACACAGGCTCATGTACTTTTGTGAGAGTACACACATGTGCACACACACACACTCACACACACACACACACACACACACACACACACACACACGCACACACTAAACCACTAACTAAACCAAAACTCTGTACTTTCAAATGTATTAAAAACAATTCCAAACTATTTTTCATAAAAAAAAAAAAAAAAAAAAAAAAAAAAAAAAAAACCACGCACACACACAAAAAAACCTTCACAAAACTCCCCAAGATGTAAAGCTGGCAGGGCTGCTCTGTTCTAGAGAGGAAGTTAAATGTCTTGCTTTATCTGCCCAGCTTCCAATTGGGTAATCCTGCCCCCACCCTCAAAGAGCACCTGAATTCCTGTGTCCTAAGGGAAGTCCCACATTTGCCAGCCTAGGAAACTGGGCCCAAGGAGCAGCAGCACATGAAGTCATATGCACGAAGAACTCCCTTGAAGATCAGGAGCTACAGTCCTTCCCAGAGGCCCAAAAGCTGCTCTCATTCTTCGTGAGCGCTCGCGGCCCTGGGAACTAGAAGTAGTCTTCGGACTTTCCCTGCTGTTCTGATGCAATTGTTGACCTTTCCTCCTGGCCCAAGAGGAGGAGGGGGGGGGGAGACAGAACAGACTTCTGAAAGGGCAAGTGCAGGCTGGTATGCTGGCTGTTATCCAAGCACTTGGGAGGCTGAGGCAGGAGGATCAGTTCCAAGCCAGCCTGGGCTACATAGTGAGTCTGTTTCAGCCAAGGAAGAAGGAGGGTGGATAGGAAAAGAGCATGAAGAGGAAAAGGAGGAGGAAGAAAGGAAGAGGAGGAAGTGAAGTCAGCTGATCCCATTCTGGGCATCTCTATGGCCTCTGTGGAAGTCCTATTGCAAGACAGTGGCTGGAGCCAGTAACAAGAAGTGCAGTGGTGTTCACATAATAAACAAAAGAGCTTTGTGATCTGGGTGGATTCTGACACTTCCCGGCACAGGGACATGACAACTCCGCTTTTCCTCTGAGAAAACAGCAGCAGCTTAATTCTGATGTGTCAGCTGCGTCATTGTGCCAGCCCTCCTCCCCCTCCTCCCCACAGCCCTAAGATACACTGTTCGGGAGCACTCAGTCTTCCTCCTTTGTAACGCAACAATGTGGATGTTTATGAAGCTTCCCCTCGCCTCTCAAAGACAATACAATTAAAGCACAATGCGTCTTAATTGCCAGCCCTCTAGCCCCGGGCAGAACAAATGGCTGCTTCCCAGTTAAAAATAAGTTCAGGCGCGGACCTGAGGCGGGGTGAGGAGCCAGGATGGGACTTCTTCTGCAAAAGCTGGCCCCGAGACAGAACAAATAGAATCTTGCCTTGAGGGTGCCTTGCAGACTCTTTGTGACTGTTTTTTTGGGGGGCCCATCGTTTTCTCTGCCCCTCAGTTTTCCAGACACAGGGAAAAGGCAGCTAAAGCAAACGGTCCAGAGAAACAGCTCCGACAAACCATGGCAAGCGGCAGCACTCGGAAGGAGGCTGCTGCGGGCAGATCTTCACTGGGAGGTTAACCTGTGCTACCCAGGAAGACTGCCACAGACAGACAGACAGACAGACAGACAGACAACTGTCTTATAGTTTCGCACCCTCTTTGTCATCAAAACATTAAGCGGTTGTTGGCTTATTATGAAAGCTTATTTTTATCAGATTTACTCATTTTATTTTATGTGTCTTTTGCCCACATACATGTCTGTGTGCCACATGCATGCTTGGTGTCTGGGGAGGTCAGAAGAGGGCGTCAGACTCCCTGGAACTGGAGTTACAGAAGGTTATGTAGGAGTTGGGAATTGATCCTTGGTCCTCTGCAATGCTCTCAAGGGATGAGCTATCTTTCCAGCAACCTCCTCCCACCCACCCCACCTCCATCCACCCCACCCCACCCCGCCCCAATCAAAAGTTGGAATTTCTTAAGAAAAAACTTTGACCCAGTGAGATGGCTCAGAAGAAGCACTGAGGACCCAAGTCTCGTCCCTGGGATCCACACAGAAGAGGGAGAAAACGAAGTCCTGCAAATTGTCTGCTGACTTCCACACCCACAATGTTGTGCTCTAGTAAACACACACACACAAACACACACAGATATACACACACACAAACACACACATACACACACAAATAAAAAAATAAAAATGTAAAAAGAAGAAATCACAATGTAGCTTTAAGCTCTTTCATAGAGAGAAAGAAGTTCTTAACAAAAAGACAGCACATACCTACGACATGGGTGCAGGTTTCTCAAGAGAGAGCCACTTCATCACCTGGCCGAAGCATGGAATAAGACCCTAAGGGCAGCAGCGCCAGCTTCTCGCGAGAGCTTTGGGTTGGGATGCGTGAAGGGCTCCCACAGACGGCGCTTTCTCTCGACTGTAACTCTGATCAGCTGGCTCAAGCCCGGCTATCTGAAAACAGACTCTAGAATGCTGGGTGGGTGCTGTCCAGTAGACTTGCCTGAGCACGGCCCAAGGATTAGTCTATGGATTATGGGTTTCCCAAGCTGCCTCCAACCACTGCCTTAGCTAGACATTTCCTCTGCCGGGAAGAAGAAACACTCTCCCACCTAGGAAAGGTGAATCGCCCTTGGTCTCTTTCATAACGCCGGGCAAAACTGTGCAAATTCTTACCCAGGCTTCCTCTGTCTCACCGCCCCCACCTCCAAATGCCACGGGTGGGTACTCTGAAGACACACCAGTGGAGGATAGGAGGTCAGGGGATTAATCTTTAATTGCCTTGGGTGCCTTATAAAGCAACATTTAATTAAAGCTACAGGGAGGGCTTTATACATGCTGGTCATCCCCTCCCCCCACCCCCACCCCACCCCGCCTTCCCTGCGCCCTAAGTAGGCAAGCAGGGAAGAACTGCGGTGTCTGGAGAATCTGGGATGTGTGGGGGCCAGCAGCTACCACTGTATATATGGGGCTTCAAGGCTGATGGGAGAAGAGGCAACTTGTTCGGGGCACCACGGTGAGTCAAAGCTCCATCTCTTCACTCGGGAGCGCTTTAATTTCCCTCTGCCCCTCTGAGCTAAATTGTCTCATCTCTAAAAGGAGGTTATACAGGTAGGCATCCTCGACGGCACTGTAAAAGGCCCATGAGTTAATTCAGTCATTATGCTTAGCGCAACCATGGGCTCACAAATGGAGCAAATACATGTTCACCATCATCATCATCATCATCATCATCATCATCATCATCACTACTCCCCACCCCCCCACCCGCCCCCGCAAAGATCTGTGCCTCTTCTATTACACCAAAATGGGATCAGTTCTTGATTGAGAGCAATGGCTTTTTGTCTCCATGTGACCAAGCTTTAATGGACAACAGCAGTGATGACTAATGTCCTTTGAGGTGGAGGTTGCTGGTCCTACTGGGGTGTGGGTGGGGGTGGGAGCTCACTTGTGGCTCCCGTGCAGCAGGGATCCACCTCCAAACCCTTTTATTGACAGTGCATAGTCTCTCGTGGAAGTCAGCTCTTTGCACTCGGAAGTGCTATAATTAGTGTCCTTTCTCTGTTCCTTCTCCTTCTAGGTCCTAACCCTTCGTTTCTCTGCTTCCCCTCCCTTTTTTCTTCCCCTTTCTCTTCTCCCTTCCTCCCTGGCCTTAGCCCTCTTCAGGTCCTATTTCCAAGAGTCGGAAGCCCTTTCCCAGAAGTCTCTGTCCAGTCAGTCACTGCGGGCTGTGGGGGGACTCGGCCTACAGTGATGTAACAACTTTGTAACTTCGGCGAGATCTGTTGGAAGTGACACCTTTTCCCAGGCCTCATGGCTTAGCCTTCTGGTCCTCTCATCCATCCGTGCAGTGGGTTTCCATTACTGACCTCGCCAATGATCAAA
Organism: Apodemus agrarius; assembly: GCA_964023405.1. Lineage (NCBI taxonomy): Eukaryota > Metazoa > Chordata > Mammalia > Rodentia > Muridae > Apodemus > Apodemus agrarius. The sequence continues at coordinate 43,799,039 of OZ030012.1, read as the reverse complement.
TGAAACGTGAAATGGGCTATTCTGAAGCCCCGAGGCCCAGATGGGTCGATCTGCAAGCCAAGGGCAGAGCTAGGGCTCTGTGAATCGAAGCACACACTGGCCTGTTTTCGTTGCTGGAGACCGTCTGTCTAGAAGCAATTCCTACCGTGGCTGGCTGGATTCCAGCCAGCCCAACTTGGGCCGGCGCGGCCGCTTTAAGAGAGGGGCGGGGCCCGGCGCAGGCGAGGCAGGGCCTGCCCACAAGGCTGCTTTTCCTTTTTGATCCATTCAAAAATTACTCATTGCAAATTCCCGGACAGCTCGGGGAGGAGAAGCTGGGGGGGCGGAGGACAGAGAAGGCTGCAGCGGCGCAACGCTGGGACTCCCGGACCCCGCGGGCTGAGGTCGGACCCGCAGCAGCCACCGGCCCGCGCCGAGCTCCAGTGGCCTCTCCAGGAAGCGTCAGTCTCCGCCCGGTGATCTGGGAGCGCCGCCCCCGCCGTCCTCCCGGGACCCCCGGCTCCGGCGCGCGGGCGATGGGCGGCCGCTGAGCGGGCACTCGGCATCGCGACCCCAGCCCTCGGCATGGCCGCGCGCGAGGAGCTGTACAGCAAAGTCACCCCGCGCAGGGACCGCCTGCAGCGCCCAGGCACCGTCAAGCATGGGTCGGCGCTGGACGTGCTCCTGTCCATGGGCTTCCCCCGCGCCCGCGCGTAAGTCACCCGCCTGGGCCCCGCGACCCTCGACTTCGCTCCGGCTCGCCATCCTGGCGCTGCCTGAGACCTGCTTAGGGGAACACGATGGGCGCGCTGGCGGCGGGACTGTCGGGCTAGGGGATTGCTTGGGGATGCTGGACGGACGGGGCATCAGGTTCGAATCCCCGGTACGCGGGTAGCTCTGGGCAGTTCGCGCGCGCTCCCCCGGAGGTCTCTTACATTAAGCCCGGGAGAGGCGGGTCCCTTGGAGGACTTGGATCGCTTATCCATTCAGAGTACTGAGCAGTTTGGGAGCGGGGCTCGGGCGGGGGTCGGTCTACTGGTGACTGGGGACGGGCGAGGGGCAGCGGGGCAGGGTGGCCGGCGCCCCCGCTGCAGCGCCTTCCAGCTCCGGATGTCGCTCTTGAGCTCCGGCTCCCTCCGGAGTGGGAGGAGCGGGAGCGTGGGTGTCGCTGCGTGTTCATTGATAGAGAGGATGGAATGGGAAGGAGAAGTGATTCCTCCAGGGGACCAGGGTTCTTGTCAGTGCTGACGGCAGCGCAGAAAGCTGTGGGTGCTCGAAAGTATGGGGCGGGGTGTGGGGGGAGCTGCCCTCCTGCCTCCTCCTTCCTTTGCGAGGGTGGGCAGGCGGAGGGCAGAGAGCGCAGGTGGCTGTAGCTGTGTAGCCTTCTGGGAAGAGCAGGGTTGCCAGGACGGGCTGCAACAGTTCTCTGGAACCGGTGCACACCAGGGCAAGGGGCTGGGACCTCGCCCGATAGAAAGCCGTCGCCTTCTCTGGTTAATTCCTGGTTTGCTTGTTTTCCTCGGTTAGAGGCACAAAGTTCAGGATGGTGGCAGGTGCTGCTCTCTTTCAATTACATCACCAGACTTGAAGAGTTGGGTGAACTTAATCAGATAGGGTCGAGCCAGTAAGTTCGTTCTTTCCTCCGCGTTCATTCATGAGATAACTCCAGGTGTCCTGACTGGGAGCCTTGTTTCCTGACTCACGTGGGGGCAGTCTAAGGAAAGAAGACTCCTATTCAGGAAAGCTTCTTCCTACCCAGCCTGCTCAGACAGGCTGCAGGGCTGTCTGGCCCGCTCCATGAAAGGCTACAAAGTGGACCGAGATTTCTGCTTCCCGCTGACTTCGAAACACTAGGGCTTCAACCCAACACAGGGAGGAGATGTGAAGGGTTTTGAGTGGGGTGCGGAGTGAGGGTCCTCCACGGAAAACCCTGAGGATAGGTGGCGATCTAGAGCCTCGTGAGAAGCAGAGCGGGGGTCCAAAGGGACTGTAGACGTTGCTTAGTTCCAGGCAGCGTCCATTTCTGAAGTGAGCTCAGCGGCAAGGACCCAAATTGATTAAGTGGACTCGAGATTTCCATATTTGATATCCAGTGGGCTTTAAGGGAACTGTCTGCTTCCTTCAATGGTCCTCAGAGGCCTTGCCCAGGTCATGACAGACCAGGAAGATGACTTATTCTTTAATCCCTGAGATCGCACAATAGCAAGATTACCGGCGACATACTATTGATACTTGGAAACACTTTATTTTCCTTACCCAGCTTAGTGAAGACACAATCCATGCCTGTTTTATGACCCAGGAAGCTGGGGTTTAAAGAGGTTATACGTCATTCTTAGGGTCACAGTAGTTAGGGGGAAAGCAGAGACTCAAACCAAGGCCTGGCGTCTGCACTGTCAGACCTCAAAGGAAGAGCCCTGGGGTCCCCTGTGGCTGTAGACCCACACTAAGTGGTAACATTGTATCTATTTCTACCAGCTGCTATAACAAGCGGCTAGAGGCTGGATGGCTTAAATCGGCAAAAATGTATTCTCTCCATATTCTAGACGACAGATAGATGGTCCAAGTTGCTATCCCTGGTACAAAACTGTTACTGAGGTTGTGCCCCCTCTGAAGGCTCCAGGGGGAGAATCTGCTCCTTTCTGACAGCTTCCGGTCTGTTCGCTTAATTGTATTCTCTTTGTACCAAACCCTCTGGGTGTCTATTATGACACATATAAAAAAACTGGTGTGTGTGTGTGTGTGTGTGTGTGTGTGTGTGTGTGTGAAAGAGAGAGAGAGAGAGAGAGAGAGAGAGAGAGAGAACAAGACAGCTTATGGAAAGTCTAGTTCTCTCCTTGTACCACATGTGTCTCAAGTGGCAAACAGAGGACATCAAGCTTGACGGTAAGCACTTGACACAATAAACTCCAGCTCATCAGCAATAGCAGGACTCTGCTCTTTTTCATGGCTTAGTAGTAGTCCACGAATGCATAAGATTGCTCCTTGGTCCTTGTGGGTAATCCGGAATAATTACTCATGTCAAAGTCATCCCTGAACTTCATAGCATTATTCTTGTAAAGTCTTTTCTTTGCCATATAAAGTAGTGTTTAGCGGTTTTAGGGATTAACACATAGGCACCTGGCAGTGGTGGCTCACCCCTTTAATCCCAGCACATGGGAGGCAGTGGCAGACAGCCTGGTCTACAGAGTGAGTTCCAAGACAGCCAGAGCTAAACAGAGAAAATCAGTCTCAACAAAACAAAACAAAACAGCCCCCCCAAACCAAAACACCTATCAAAAACCAAACAAACAAAAAAACCCTGGAAGGGGCGGGGACCGTAGATATCTTTTGGAGAGTCATTAGCCCACCACAAAGCATTTTACTAATTCTGTTACTGCCTCTCTTCCTTTATCCAAGAGGAAACAGAGAAGGTCTCAGGAAGGGAGGCGGGGTTTATTGCTCTTAGCTAAATTTCTCCTAACAGGAAGTGGTGTTCTTGGAGTCACCTGACCAAATTCAGAGTCCTGAGCAGGTTTTGTTTTGCTTTTGTGTTTGTTTTCATTCTCAGGGGTCTCTTATATCCCAGGCCAGCTTCAAATTCACTATAAAGCTGAAACTGGCCTTGATTTCCAGGTCTTCGTAGGAGAATATGCACGTGTCTCCACACAAGGCCCCGAAGGATGCTTGAATGGGGTGGGGTCTCACCCATCACCTTAGCGGGCTTGCTCGGGTCAGTAAGAGGCAGCTGTTGCAGATTTCCGGGGGCAGCCTTTTAACTTTGTGTGGAGTGCTGAGGAGGAAGACCACCACACTTACCTGCTCAGAAATACCCAGTGGAGCATCCGGCCTAGAGGGAGGAATGAGCGGGATGAACAGAGTCCCAGAAGAGTCTTGATGTAGCAGATGAAAAGAGACCCTTCTAGCCTTCTGAGGGGAGGTAACTGGAGCCCGGACTACTAGCCAGACTCCTCGCGGACTAACTAGGCCTGCCCTGGAACAGGGACTGTACAATGGCTGGCTACAGAGAGGCCAGGCCAGCAGGCCCAGGCTCCACTCTAACCTGTGCCGTGCCATCCATGCTGTGGTCCCGGAGTTGACTTCACCCCAGGGCCTTGCTGGAGCCTTCTCAGGGGAATGCTCTTAATGAGCCTGGCCTTGTTAAGTGCTTGACAGAGCTGAAAGCAGCAGTGTGCCTGGCTGGGCAGCCCAGGGTGACCTCGGGGTATGTTCTCTGACTTGTCACGCCTCCCCGAGGCTTTGCCACCTCACAGAAGCTCCTGCCCAACCGAAACGTCTGTGGAAGGGCCTGTTTGTGCTGCCCTCGGCGGTTCTGTTGGGGAGCTGGTGAGGCAGGGCTGAGCTGTGAGGCCTCCAGAAGGAAACTTGCAAGGGCCGTAGGCTCACCCCTTCCTTTTTCTTTTTTATGCTCATTAGTTGTCTGCTGGCTCAAAATGTTCTAAAAATAGAAACCCAGCAGCTTCCTCCAGGCTGGTGAGGTTAGTCTGAGGGAAAAGGAAGAGTGATCAGTGGGCAAAGGCCTGAGGCCCACTAGGCCTCCGGGACTCGAGTGGTCCTGAGGAGAGTGGAAGCGGCCTGTAGCTGCATGTTGCCCCCTCTGGTTTTAGAGGACAGATGCTCTCAGCTTGTCTCTAGGGGCCCACTGTGTCCCTTGGAGCAAGTCGCTGAGTGACAGAATCCAAGTTGCTCCTACAGTCCTATACCAGCCTTTCACCATTTTTTCCCCTCATTTGTTTATTTTAGTTTTGAGACATGTAGCCCAGGCTGGCCTCAAACTCACTGTGTAGCTAAGGTTGGCTTTGAATGCTTAGTTGAACTCCCCCTCTTCTCTTGAGTGCTGGGAACAAAGTTGATACACTACTTATTTTTATTTTTTTTATGCGCATTGATGTTTTGTTTACATGTATTTCTGTGTGGAGGTTTCAGATCCCCTGAAACTGCAGTTATGGACAGTTGTGAACTGCCGTGTGGGTGCTGGGAATTGAACCCAGGTCCTCTGGAAGAACAGCCAGTGCTCTTAACCACTGAACCATCTCCCTGGCCATATATATACGTATGTATGTATATATATATATATATATATATATATACATACGTATATATATATATGGCTTGTATGTATTTCCTAATGACGGGGGGGGGGAGAGGGAAGGAGAGGGGGGAAAGGGAGGACTGTGTGGCTCATTGATAGAACACTTGCTTAGCTTCTGCAAACTCTGGGTTCAATCCCCAGCACTATGAGAGAAACAAATAACAAAACAAAAAAGTCTTGAAGGGGCCTGGCAGGAGATCAGTATCCCAAGTTCTAGTCCAGCGTCTGCCTGATTCTGGAATCATCGGCTTTCCCACTGTGCCTCTTTTCCTCCGCTTGGCTGTCAGCTCCCATACACAGCAGTGCCTGCCCTGCGAACAGGGGCAAGGACTCGGGAAACCAGAGCCCAGACATTCGCTATTATTTTGATAATATTGTGTTGCCAGAAGGAGATGAGGTGGGCGGTGTAGGTGTATCTACAGGTAGGAATAGCTGGGCGGGGCGGGCTTGTTTTCCTCAGTTGAGAACATCTGAGCGGTGTCTAAGTTGAAGAGCCGGACAGTGGCAGAAAGCTGGAGTAAGTGCCTGGGACTTGGCTTCAGGCAGCAAGCCCAGTTAGCCACACCTCACTGCTCCAAGAGAAAGGCTGCCCAGCGTAGCCCCATGAGCTGTTGAGGGCCAACCTGCAGGGCCATGCATTAAAATATCTAGTTTCTCCGGCTCTCTCTCTCTTACCTGTTGGTTGACACCGGATCCCCTGAAAGCATTTGGCCAAGCAGGCATCTCTGAAATGTAGCCAAGTCTGACCTGGAGCTCCGGGTTCCTTCCCTGTGCATCTGAAAACTGTAGTTGTGGTCCACTCGCCACCGAGTTCTTAACAGGCAGACAGGGCGAGGGTGTCTCTCCCTACTATGTGCTTGTACAACACTCTCTATACTTGCGAGCTACTGTGCAGTTTAAAAAGCACTCTAGCGTGCATTAAACATCCACAGCTTCATAGCAGTCCTCTGAGGGCTATTTGCCGGCGACTGCACGGTTAGTTTTCGGCGGTCCTTATTGTTTCATAGACCTCAGTCAAAAACTTCAAGTCCAGTGAACTTTCTGTGTACAGAGAGATTGCGTTTTCAAAGGATGATGGCGGACCGTCTTTTTAAAGTCTACTGAGGAGTCACGAACTGCTAAATGATGCACGTGGACAGGTGAATGCAGTAAGACACGGCATATCCAAGGCCTCAACGTTTTCTTGTGTCGGGTCAGTGAGATGGGTGGGTAGGGTACTTGCCGTCAAGCCTGACAGGGTGGAAAGAGAGTCCAACTCCAGGAAGTTTCCCCGCTGGCACCCGGAAAGTTCTCTCGCATCCTTTTGTAGGAGACCCTCTTGAGTTCAAACCCTGAGTCCTGTGCAACTTCCGAGCTGGTTATTAATTTAGCTGGTGTTTTTGTTTCTGGACTTATATGTAAATGGTATCATACAGTGCTTACTGTTGTACTTGTGTTTTCTTGAGTTTTGAGTGACTCTGTGTGTGGGGAGGGGGGGGGAGGGAGAGGGAGACTTTTTAAGGTGTGCTGAGATAGGCCCCCATATAGTCCAGGCTGGCCTCAAATGGAGTGTGTAGCTGAGGCCTGTTTTGAACTTTGGGCCTTCTTGCCTTGACCTTGTAAGCACAGTGATTGTGGACATGGGCTACCACTCTTGGCTTGATCATGATATATATATTTTTTTTATTTGTTCAAAATCCCGTGTTGTAAACCAGTAGTTCATTCCCTTTGATTGACCTTGAAGCCCTTCAGTGGGCCGCTGGCCTAATTATAACCCCTGAACACAGCTTCTATGAAAATTCCCCGTTACGCCCTAATTTCTAATTATACGTTAGGCTTTTAGACTGCATTGGCGATGACACAGCAGATTCTCAAACACAACCACTTTTAAGTCTTAGAAATTGAATATTTGATGAGGAAACCAGCCCAGAAGGCTAAGGGCTGTGGAAATAGTTGAACAAGCCAACCTTACCACCGAGCTCCCCTACCAGCTGACGCTGCCCCTGCCCAGCCAGTTTTGGAGCTAAAGGCCTTGCGTTGTATCCCACCTCAGCTGCTCTGGCTAAGGACGGTGGCTCTGTGGAAGCCTCTGCCATCCCGGTAGACACTGCTTGTGTGGGGGGCTTTCCTTCCTCGGGCATCTGTCAGCTGTCTTATCTGCCTGTCCCCAGCAGGCATTGCACATAAGGGCCTTTTGCCTCTGTGCTCGTATCTGAGGACCGGAGAGACCCCATTTCTACTCCGCTTCCTTCCTCCTGCCTTGGTGTGCAGTTTGAAATCCTTCCTGGGTTTGAGTCCTAGGTCTGCCCCTTACCAGCCAGATGAGCTTGGGGTGAGTCTCTGAACGCACCCAGCCCCTTTCCTATCTGTGCTACTCTCCGGCCCCTACTGACGTCTGAAATTCTTCATCTCAAGCAGTCTTCTGCCTCAGCCTTCTGAGTAGCTGGAATTATAGGTGTGTGCCACTGAACCAAGGTCTGCTTGTAAAATTCTGACTGTAACACTGGGACACTTGTGCCCATGAAACATGCCAGTCCCCCTGCAAACAATGGAGGAGGACCTCACCCCTCTGTAAGAGGCAGTTCTCACGGCCACTGGAGTAGCCGTATCATTCTTTGTGGTGCTTATGCCGCCTGGGTGCCTGGGTACTCGGTGCCTGTGTCGCCCTGCCTCTCTCTGAGCTGGGATACACACAGCACAGTAGTAGATGGGCAGAGGCCAATGCTGTTTCTCAGTACTGCATTCTGCTCCCTCGTGCCTGGCTCCCTCCAGAGGCTCTGAGCAGTGCCAGGCCCAAGTACAGCAAAGCAGAGTAGAGCCAGCACCGCCCAAGCTGCTGGCTGTGACTGATGGCCAGGCTCAGGGATCCGATGGGGGACCATATGGCCGTCTGCTGATTACTCTCCAATGGAATCAGACTTGAGGTCTGGAGAGAGAGAGAGAGAGAGAGAGAGAGAGAGAGAGAGAGAGAGAACATCTCCTGTGCCTTTCTGCACTGTGATGGGCAGAGCCCCAAGCAGGACACAGAGTCAGTGCCAGGAGAAGCAGTGCCCATGGGGACTAAAAGCCCTTGTCTTCTTTAAGGAAGAGTCTCTTGGGGACCACTGGGAGTTTGCCCAAGGACTTCTGGGAGAATCTCTCTCTGCTACTTGTTTTGTTTTGTTTGTTTGTTTGTTTGTTTGTTTCCCTTGGAGGGTGGTGGGTATGTGACATTGAGCAGAATCCTCTGGATCCTCTCCCAAGGGCATATGAGTTTCGTCCTCTCCTTTTCCCTCTCCCCAGCCCCCCACCTATCTATCTATCTATCTATTTATTTATTTATTTATTTATTTAGAGATCCGACTGGCACTGGGCTCTTCATCCTCCTGCCTCAGTATGCCTAGAGTTCCACTTTCTAACACCCCTTCCCTTAGTGACTTGAGTTGTTCTCTTTGCTTCCTACTGTTTATGTGGGGACGGTGGTGTTCCAGATGGCCTCCTCCTGGGCCGTGGTACCCCACCAAGCTCTGTGGAGTGGAGGAAATGCCAAATGGCGGTCTCCCCAGCAAGCACTGCGGGCAAGCACAGGCAACTCTGGCCGGCAGCAGACTGCAGCCAACCTAACCCTCCGGTGGCAGATGAATGTCTTCTTAGGCTACAGTGAATGTCCAGAGGTGTCGGGCGTTGTCCCCTCAGGAGCAGGCCAGTGGTAAACACAATAGTGCAAACAGGGATCTTTGGCATTCTCACCCAAAATGAAACCAGCTTTCTTGGCCTTTTACACTCACGTCCTTGGCTTTCCTGAGCCTCAATGGTTCCTACTGTAAAGGACTTTGAACTCAGCCATTTCTTAGATCCTTTGCAATCACCTGAGTGGCGCCCACACTGTGACTTGCACGAGTGTGTCGAACATCACCAGGACATTTGTGTGGCTTCTTTTCTACCCAGGGCACCTGGATTGTGTGCCTTCACCTTTGTTTTCTTTCCCACAATGCTTTATTGTCTAAGAACGTTCGTCAGGGGCTTAGGGGAATGGCTCTGTTGGTAAAGTGCCCGCCCTGCAACCTTAAGAACCTGAGTTCCACCATGAGTACCCACGTAAAAAGCCAGCTGTGGCGATACCCACTTAAGGTCACATTCCTGGGTGGACCCATTGGAGCTTGCTGATGAGCCTAGGCCAGTCATGGAGTGCCGAGTTCCAGGTCGCAGAGAGAGACCCCTGGCAAAGCGCAAGGTGTATGGCTGCCGAGGGACGACACCGGGATGTCCTCTGGCTTCCACATGCACACGTATGTACATGCACACACACACACACACACACACACACACACATATGCAGGCATGCTTGCACACCAAGCTCTTTAGGACTGTTGATATTCTAGAGAGTAAATAAATGGAAAGAAAGAAAGATATGAGGCAATTACAGCCATGGGGAGTCACTTAATGAGTGCGCATTAGAGTAATTTCCCAATCGGTACGAAATGTGCTTGCTTTCCTGCAAAATACAACCAAAGTGCTGGCTAAAGAGAAGAGGAGGTCCTGCCTGCAGCCTGGCACCTGAGATGCCTTTTCAGTTAAAGGGACAGACATCTCCCCTTCAGTGCAGTTGCCAGATGTTTATATAACGCTTTCCGGTGCACTCCCTGGCTCCCGTGGAGGCGTAAACATTCTTGTGTAGAAAGCAGCCTTGGCAGCCAGACTCTCAGGATTAGGGCTGTTTCTATGGAGGGGTGAAAAGCTGAAAGGAATGCCAGCCAGGGTTCACAGCGGATGAGGATGAGGGGTGTGGCAGCTGTCTGCTTTCAGGTGCTGTAGCCGGGTGGCTGGCGGGGAGCTTGTTTTGGAAATCAGGTAGCTGCGTTGTTTAGAATCGTCCTTCTGTGGAGACTGCGCCCCATTCAGAAATACTCACCAAGAGAGAGAGAGAGAGAGAGAGAGAGAGAGAGAGAGAGAGAGAGAGAGAGCGAGAGCATTCACTCTCTAAATGTTTATTCTTTTGTCCCAGGAAGGAAGCACTTCAAGAGCAGGAAGGATGTGTGCTTCCATAACCGTTGTGCACAGAGCATTCAGCCTCTGAGCCCTGCAGAGCCCTGCAGGGTCAACAGGAGTCTCTGAACAGGAGTCCCCTGCAGACTCGCTCCTTACTCGGCTCTCTCCTGGAAGAGTCGGCCTGTGCGTCCTTTCTCCTTTCTGTCTGGTTACATTCGTCCACGTCTGACAGAGCAGCTGAGGCCCGCTTGACTGCTCCTCTTCCCACCCACTTCCTATCTCCCTCAAGCCTTCCTAAACATGACCTGTGAAGCAAACCAGGCTGCATCACCTGCTAGGGACACAGAATAAACTTCCTGATGTTCTCTA